>JAJLVZ010000014.1:0-262406 GCA_030570575.1 [Candida] sp. | reverse complement strand
TTGCAACTAAATAGGCGTGTGGGCTGACTAGCACACTTCTGTGGCCTGCTCGTGGAGGTCCTGGACCTTTGTGAGTTTCGGAGTGTCGCTCTGGTGCTCGTTTTCCTCCTCTTTTTCCTCGAGCAGCTCATCGTTCTCGTTTTGGTCGTCGTTGTCGTTGTCATTGTCGTCCTTATCGCACTGCGACTCCTCGTCCTCCACGTGGTGCCCAAACCACTTGAATCTGCAGCACCATATGAAGTGGCTCAGCATGATGCCAATCTCCAGCGCAGCACAGACGCAGTAGATAATAATCCCCATAATGTCCATGTTGCCCACCACGACTGAGAGCATGGACAGCAGGGCACCCGAGCAGTCAATCGCAATAAACATCATGTTGAGCCCTACAACACGCCCTTTTCTCTTGTATAGCTCGAAATAAGGCGGTAGCAGCCCCACTGCCAGTACCACTGACGCAATTATACCAAAAATCGTGCTGGGCCACTTGATTCCCCTGTCGTGCAGCGGACGCAGGCCCAGGATGAACCCGATCTGCGCCCCCAGCGACAGCACAATGAATGGCGTCACGATCATCAAGATCTTCTTCAGAGGCATCTGGACCGGTGGGTAGTACAGCGTCTGGATCCACGTCACGGTGCACGTCACAAAAAAGATCTCTGGCTGCACCTGCACGGACACATTGGCCCTGGTGGATATGAAGTAGATCGCAAACGGCACTCCACAGAACGCCCACAAGAACAGCATCACAGGCGGCACTCCCTCACAATTCTTCTTCTTCCAGTTGTAGTACACCTGCGGAAGCAGCTGGATACACCAGCACACCGTTCCCAACGTCCCCAGGACCGTTGCTGCTTTTTCGTTTATCATCTCTAGGCTACCTGACTATTTCTATCGTTTTATAGGCGGCTAAAGTATGCAAAACCCTTCACTTCCAGCTCGTAACCTTTATAATCGTATAAATCTGACTCAAAAAAAAAATTCCCTGGAACTTTTTTAAAAACCCACTAAAATTCCTGGGGAATTTTACATGCAAAATTTATTGCTTTTTGTCTGAAAGAAGCACCTTTAAGCGGTGCGCCAGCTGCTTACTGCGTGTAGTCTGACCGCTGGTGCCAGGCTGCTTCTCAGCTCACACCACCCTAGCAGCCTGGCTTCTCATCTCGTCAACTGCCTCCAGCAGTTTGGATAGATAGCTGTCAACCTTGTTGTCAATCTTCACCACAGAACTAAACAGCTTGGACAAGTACTCGTAGTTCTCTCCACTAGGACCCACTGCTTTGCTGATCACCTTAGCAGTCTCTTCAATGGGCTCCGGCCCAACAAAGCTCACGTTGTCTAATGTGCCAATGTACACCTTGCTTCTCAGAATGTGCTTTCCTGTTGCCTCGTCTACTGGCAGTTCCATGATGGCGTTGCTCAGCTCCTCTTCTGCCCCAGCACCATTCACATGCGACTCATAGTCGATTAGAAACGGGATCTCGTGTATCGTGTACCCGTCCTGCTCGCGGATATCGAGGTACTCGCGCACTTGGTCGCTGAACTCTGCCGGAATGTAACACGCACATGCTGCCACTTCCAGATCGCTGGCCCTGGTCAACGCCCTGCTCCCATCAAAGTCGTACTTCAGCACATCCTGCTTGATCTCCTCGTGGTCCATGATGTCTTCAAACGGAACAAGCGTCACCACTCGCCCTTTATACTCCGGCGTTCCTCTGTGGTCTGAAGACGACTGCCAAAACCGCCTTGCAAACCCCTGAATCGTCCCGGGTACAACATACTTGGTGTGCGGTGGCGGCTTGAATATCAAAGACCCATACCCAACCACCCACAGCGGTTCTCCTTTGGTCATTATGCGCCTAGTCGGTTACTTTTGTGTTTTGCCTTCCCGCTGAGAAAATGCCGTCCAGGCTGAAAATTGCCCTGCCCGGAAAACCGCCAGGCTAGAATTTCCAGGCTGAAAATCTAAAGCCCTGTTGCCTCCATGCCCCAACTCTTCTACAGTATTAAATGTATTATTATATGCCACCAAACCAAGCTATCCACACTATACGAAATAAATATATATTCAAATTAAATTTACAACACAATCACAATCCGGTGTTATCCAAGAAGAAATAGTTTCCTGATGCCTTTTGCTCTTTATCCATTTGAGAGTCCAACTTGTTGATTCTTGGTCTGAATGAGTTTGGATCTCTTCTGAATGTGACGTTCAAGTTCTTTAAGAATTTGTTACAACCAGTTAGTAATGATTCTGGGGTTCTTGCATAACTTTCTTTAGAAGGTTCACCCTCGAACACAATGACTCTGTCTGCTAGATAGGTTGCCATGATGAAATCGTGCTCCACAATGAATGCAGTCTTTTTAGCATGTAAAATAAATCTTCTAATAACTTTAGAACAGATAATACGTTGTTCTGAATCCAAGTAAGCTGAAGGTTCATCAATCAAATAGATATCAGCTTGTAAACCTAATGCTAATGTGATGGCGACTCTTTGCAACTCACCACCAGACAAGTATTGGACTTCTTGATCAATGATATCGTCAATCTTTAGTGGTTTACAAACATCGGTTTGGAATTGTGGGTTAAGGAATGATGGTCTAATTCTCTTGAAGAATAATTGACGAACAGTACCTGGGAATTTTGGTGCAATCTTTTGTGGTTTCATTGAAATGTTTAGTTTAGGAATTTCTTGTCCGTTATCTGCTGGAATTGAGCCTGCTAATAACTTACAGAATGTGGTTTTACCAGTACCATTTTCTCCCATCATAACTAAAATCTCACTATCACTGAACTGACCTTCTTCAATGTGTAATTTGAAATCTCCTTGAGTTCTTTGCATTGCTGGATATGTAAAGTTTCTTGAAGCATCAACTGGTATGAAATCAGTAGCTTCTGTCAATCTGAATTGTAAACTTTCCGTTCTAAATCTAACGTTCTCACTGTGAATGTGTCCTTCTAAGAACATATTAATACCTTCTCTAACAGATGCTGGTAATGTAACAACACCATAAACTGATGGGGCACCATATAAAATACAAACAAAATCTGATAAGTAATCTAAAACTGACAAATCGTGTTCCACACAGATAACGTAACTTTCTGAGTGTAATAATGAACGAATCATCAATGCTGCGTTTAAACGTTGTTTAACATCTAGATAAGATGAAGGCTCGTCAAACATGTAAACATTGGCTTGTTGAACACATGTGATACCAATAGCAAATCTTTGTAACTCACCACCACTTAATGCAGCAACATCTCTATTAAGAACACCTTTTAATTCCAACACATCCACAATCTCTTTGATGTGTTCTTTTCTTTCTAATCTTTGTTTCAACAACTGACCAACTTTAGTATCTGGTCCTTTGATGGCTCTTGGAATGTTATCAACATATTGTGGTTTGATAATTGCTTTAATGTTATCTTCAAGAATTTTAGTCAAGTAATTCTGTAATTCTGAACCTCTAAAATGCTTCAAAACTTCTTCCCAATCTGGTGGATCATCGTATCTACCCAAATTTGGTTTCTGCTTTCCCGCCAAAATCTTTAACGCTGTGGACTTTCCAATACCATTGGTACCAACTAAACCTAGAACCTGTCCTGGTCTTGGTGTTGGTAATCTGTGTAATTTAAATGAATTTGCTGAGTAACGATGAGTAACTTCTTTTTCTAAATTGGTTGGTAAGTTGATAATGTTGATGGCTCCAAATGGACATTTCTTAACACAGATACCACAACCAATACATAAAGTCTCAGATAAGAAGGCAATCTTACTCATTGGTGTAACCTCAATACACAATTTTCCTGTTTTGACAACTGGACATGCTTTTTTACACTCTTGACGACATTTTTTCGGTTTACATTTGTCATCTGAGACGATTGCAATTCTCGTTAGTTTGTCACTCATCTCTGCTGTCTGTTTCCTTAGAGGTTAAAAACTTTGTTCGATTTTTTATTTTTTTTTTCAAATATTTTTTTTTCATTTTTTTTTAGTGTCGCCAAATTTTTCACTTTTCCTCACTGCTTGAATGTTCCAAAATTGTTGATGACAGTTTTATTATGTCAGCGATTACCCGCCCGCTGACAATCACTGGCTTTTGATTGGCTGCGTCCCCGAACCGCATGACATGCTTATTAATATGTAGTTTACCCTCGGAAGTTTGTCCCACGGTTCGGAATTGCTTTTGCCGGGTTATACTTTTTGAAAAATTTTACTTTTTTTTCACAAAACAAAAATAAAAATAAAAAAATAAAAAAATTTTCCTACAACAAGAATTTTTAAATTTGAACTCATTTCAAACAGCAAAGAACAACTTTCAACTTCTACACAACAGAACACAGTTGATCCTTGTCACTTAAAAACTCTAGAAAAACTTCAAAAAAAACAAAAAAAAAACTAAAAAAACCTTTAAAAAAACCATATATTTTTAAATCCAAAACAAAAACCACAAATAATGTCTGCCACTGATTCCACTGCTGAACAAGTTGCAAACCAACTTGAAACTTTGAACATCAAAGAAGGTGCTGCACCAGCTGCTGCACCAGCTGAAGAACAAACCGAAAATGCTGAAAATGCTGACGGTTCTTCAGCTCCATCAACCATCATTGAGAACTCTGCTTCATTATACGTTGGTGAATTAGACCCAACTGTCAACGAAGCTTTACTGTTTGAATTGTTTTCCCCAATCGGACAAGTTGCTTCAATTAGAGTTTGCCGTGACTCCATCACCAAAAGATCATTAGGCTATGCTTATGTTAACTTCCATAACATTCAAGATGGTGAAAAGGCAATCGAACAACTGAACTACACCCCATTGAAAGGTCAACCAATCCGTATCATGTGGTCCCAAAGAGATCCATCTTTGAGAAAGAGTAACAACGGTTCAAATGTCTTTATCAAGAACTTACATCCAGCTATTGACAACAAAGCTTTACATGAAACTTTCTCAGTCTTTGGTAAAACTTTATCATGTAAAATTGCTACTGATGACTATGGTAACTCAAAAGGATACGGATTCGTTCATTTTGAAGATGAAGAAGCTGCAAATGCTGCTATTGAAAACGTTAATGGAATGTTATTAAACGATTTGAAAGTGTTTGTTGGACCACATATCTCAAAGAAAGACCGTCAATCAAAATTAGAACAAGTTCAAAAAATCTTTACCAATGTTTATGTTAAAAACATTGATTTAGAAACTACTGAAGAAGAATTAAATGAATTTTTTGGTAAAATTGGCAAAATTACATCATTAGTTATTGAAAAAGATGCTGAGGGTAAATCTAAAGGATTTGGTTTCATTAACTATGAAAAACATGATGATGCTGCAAAAGCTGTTGAAACTTTAAATGATGTTGAATTCAAAGGTAAAAAATTATACGTTGGTAGAGCTCAATCAAAAGCTGAAAGATTAGAAGAATTAAAGAAACAATTTGAAGCTGAAAAATTGGAAAAATTAACTAAATCACAAGGTGTTAACTTATTTATTAAAAACTTGGATGATTCAATTAATGATGAAAAATTAGCTGAAGAATTTCAGCAATTTGGTACAATTGCATCAGCAAAAGTTATGTTAGACCAAAATGGAAAATCTAAAGGATTTGGATTTGTTTCATTTTCATCACCAGAAGAAGCATCAAGAGCAATTTCTGAAATGAATCAAAAAATGGTTGCAAACAAACCTTTATATGTTGCATTAGCTCAACGTAAAGAAGACAGACGTTCACAATTAGTTCAACAGATGCAAGCTAGAAATCAATTAAGATTACAACAAGCTGCAGCTGCATCAGGTATGCCAGGTCAATTTATTCCTCCAATGTTTTACGGTAACCAACAACCAGGTTTCTTACCACCAGGTGCAAGAGGTCCAATTGGTGGACCAAACCCACAATTTATGTTACCAAGAGGTCAAGCTTTGCCACCTCAAGCTGCTGGTCAATGGGCTGGTGCAGGTGCAAGACAATTACCAAATGGACCAGTCTATGCAATGCCACCAAATTTCAACGGTCAACAACAACAACGTGCATTCTACCAAAACCAAAACCAAAACAACTACAGAGGTGCAAACAGACAACAAAGACCACAACAAGAAGGTGATGTTTCTCAATTAGCTGCTATTTTAGCTCAAACTCCAGAAGATCAACACAAAAGAATCTTGGGTGAAGAATTATACCAAAGAATTGTCTCTACTGGTAAAGTGCAAGATGCAGAAAGTGCAGGTAAAATCACCGGTATGATGTTAGATTTAGACAACAAAGAAATCTTATCTTTATTAGAGAATCCATCAGCATTCCAACAACATTTCGATGAAGCTTTCCAGGCCTATGAAGAATTCAAAAGAGATGGTGGTGCCGCAGCTGCTGCCCCAGCTCAAGAAGAAGCTTAAATTGTTTAAGAGTTGTTCTGGCTTTTGTTTTTTGATTTGGATTTTTATATTTTAATTTAATTTTAACTCAATACTTTACATCACTATCCACAGCCGTCAGTTTATTCACTATCAACAAGTTGTATCAACTCTTTGGCTCTTGGATAACTGAAACTTCGTGCTCAATTATCTTAATTTTTTCGTCTTGCGAAATATCGATAAAGTTGTACTTTTCTGTGCTTTTCTCCCACAACACCAGGCTGAAGCCCACAGAAGTCGTCATCAGCGCCAAAAACTGAATCGCTTGTCTTGATGGTAGTTTCGTAAACATTGCATTATCTCATTGTTGTGGTGTTATTGTTTTCAATTGCTGAAAAAAATAATTAAAAAAAGGGTACCAATACCACCACACAACGGTTAAAAGAAAACAGCAAAAAAAAAAAAAAAAAAAAAAAAAAAAAAAAAAAAAAAAAAAAAAAAAAAAAAAAAAAAAAAAAAAAAAAAAAAAAAAAAAAAAAAAAAAAAAAAAAAAAAAAAAAAAAAAAAAAAAAAAAAAAAAAAAAAAAAAAAAAAAAAAAAAAAAAAAAAAAAAAAAAAAAAAAAAAAAAAAAAAAACGGTTAAAACTGAAAAAACGGTTCGATGCCGGATTTAAGAATCGAATCGGAGAAAACATGACAGGCGTAAAAATCTTATCTATTTAAGCTGGGGGAGAGAGTTTCATCTCAGTAAACGAAGAAGAAGCAGAATGAGTTTCAACCGGTTCAATTCGAGACGGTCGACAGTGTACTCAACCAAGGGGATGGTTGCGTCATCGCAGCCGCTGGCCAGTGCTGCCGGGGTTAAGATCCTGGAGAAGGGTGGTAATGCAATTGATGCAGCGATAGCAGTTGCAGCAGTGCTGGGTGTCACAGAGGTTGCGTCCACCGACCTGGGGGGCGACGCGTACTGCATATTCTACGATGCGAGCAAGAAGAAGTGCTTTGGACTGAACGGGACTGGCCGTTCCGGCGCCAAAGTGTCCCTGGACCTTATCAGGAAGACCCATCCGCAGGATATCCAGAACGACCGGTTGAGCATCGACTCGGTGTTCAGCTGCAACGTGCCTGGATGTGTAGCTGCGTGGTACGACGCATTCACCAGCTGGGGCTCGGGCCAGCTCACGTTCGCAGACCTGCTGCAGCCGGCAATCGACCTGGCAGAGAACGGGTTTCCTATCCACGAGATTAGCGCGGCCTTGACCGCCAACACCGCCGCCAGGCTCAAGCAGAACAACGCCAAGCAGGGTGAGCAGTTCCTACGCGACGAGCTGGCACTGTTTCTGCCCGGCAAGGGCCTCACGGGACCTGCCCCAGGCTCCCTAATGAAAAACCGCTACCTGGCAGAGACCCTCAAGACGATTGCAAAGCACGGCAAGGATGGCTTCTACAAAGGGGCGGTGGCGCAGTCTATCGTGGACGAGCTTGCGAGCCGTGGCGGGGTGCTCACCATGGACGACCTGGCGTCCCACACCTCAACGTTTGTGGAGCCCATCTCGATGGAGTTTTTGGGCAAGAAACTGTGGGAGATCCCGCCCAACGGGTCCGGGATCATTGCACTGCTCACACTGGGGCTCATCAAGCAGCTGTGTGCGCAGGGCGACTACGACCTGGCCCAGCTCCAACACAACTCGGCCGAGTACCTCCACTTGCTGATCGAGTCGCTAAAGCTCAGCTTCAAGGACTCAGAGGAGTATGTTTCGGACCCGCAGCACCTGATGGAGGAGTTCCACATCAGCTCCGAGGACACCATCGAGAAGCTGCTGCACTCGGACTACTTTACAGAGCGTTGCAAACTGGTGAAGAAGGATTCCGTCCTGGACAACAAGATTCTGCAGGTGGGTCAGCTGCCGGGCTCTATCCACAAATCTGACACTGTGTACTTCTCTGTCACCGACAAGCACGGCAACGCGGCCTCCTTCATCAATTCGGTGTACCACAACTTTGGCTCGGGGATCCTGGTGCCCCAGCGAGGCTTCTTCCTGCAGAACAGAGGTGCCAATTTCACCATGAAGCCAGGGTCCAAGAACTTCATCCGGGGTGGGAAGCGGTCGTACCACACCATCATTCCTGGACTCATCACCACGCCACTGGCAGACGGCTCCGAGGAGCTGTACGCAGCCTACGGAATCCAGGGCGGGTTCAACCAACCTCAGGCACACGTCCAGGTGTACCTGAACATGCTGCTGTTTGGGTTCACACCGCAGGAGGCGCTGGATGCTCCTAGAATCTCGCTCTCGCCACACCCAGAGTACATGCACACCAACTACAGCAGAGGCGCAGAGGGCCCGGTGAGCACTGAGGTGACCCTGGTTAATATCGAGACCGGGGTGGACCCCAAAGTGGTGGACGAGCTGCGGGCCCTGGGCCACGATGTCCGCGTGCTCAGCGGGTTTGACCGCAAGATGTTTGGCAGGGGCCAGATCATCCGCAGGCAGGCGGACGGCGTGTATGCTGCGGGCTCTGACCAGCGTGGCGACGGTGCTGCCATGCCGGTTGTCTGAGACAACCGATGCAGATCAAACCCTCTGTCTGACCTATCTACATATCTAAACACGTAATATGATACAAATACTTGCTTAGTAGACCATATAATATGATTTTAATACTTCATCGATAAGAGAATAATACTTCATCAGTAGAGAAGTAAACACATAGCATAAATAAACACAGCATAATAATAATCAATCGGTAGACCACTGTAAGCAAGTCTTAAAAGAATTATATTTTATTTAATATTACATGGCACATAACCCACTAAATCATAGTAAACACATAGCATAGTAAACTATATTCAGTGAAGTAGACACATAGCGTAGTAAAACTTTATCCAGTAGAAGCACATATCATAATAGTACTTTACTCAGCAAACATATTAGACACATAGAATGCATATACGTGACATATTGATACTTTATGCAGACCATAGTAAGCCAGAACTTTATTCAGTGGAGCACAGTAAACACCTAGCATAATTACATCTTATTTGGTAGAAGTAAACATTTAAAATAATACTTTATTCAGTAGTAGTAACACACAGAATAATAACACTTTACTCAGTAGACCATACTGTACAGAAAATATGATCCGTAAACACATAGCCTAAAACACTATTCATTAGACCACAGTAGGACATAACATTAGTCAGTAGAGCATAGTTAACACATAAGAGAGAGATAAATTATTCTATATATCAGAGTAACAAAAAACACACTAATACATCCACTAGACCATAGTAAACATCTAACGTATCAACACTTTAGAAGTGAAACCATCTCATACTTGCACTTCATTCAGTAGAAGTAAACACAAAAATAAACCCTTAAAAAGAAGTAAACATATAAACACTTCAGGAGAAGTAAACATACAAACACTTTAGTAGAAGTAAACATAAAAGTACTCTGATAGACTCCATACCACCAGTACAAGCCCCAGAGTAGAGAGCTAAAACTTGACCCGCAGCACTGGCCCGGTGCACATGAACCGGGAGGCAGTCCAGCACAGGGCACTGGCCACACACGTGACGCCCGCCAGGATGATCAGGCCCTGGTACCCAGACCCGTTGCCAATGATGGCACCGCCGATAGGCAACGCAATCAGGTTGCCAAAGCTCACCAGGAAGTACACGGTGCCGTACCTTTTACCAAAGTCCTCAGTCTTGGAGATCTGTGCGCAGCAAACTGGGGTCAGCGACAGGATGGTGCTGGAAAAGAACCCGTACAGCGCACTAAAGCAGTACATGTTGCCCAGCTTGGACCCGAACGGCAGCCAGTTGACCAGGATCAACACAGCAGACACAAACACCGAGATGCACATGATGTTGAATCTGCCAAACTTGTCGCCAAAGTAGTTGGGCAAGTACCGGCCTGGCAGCCCCACGCAGTTGTACACGATCAGTACCATGAACGCGTCGTTCTCTGAGTACCCGTGGTAGATGGTGTAGGAAGGCATGTAGGTTGTAGCGAGGATCAAGCTGAACTCTGCCAGAAAGATAGCCAGGCACAGCATAAAGTACGTTTTGTCAGTGTACAGCTCCTTCAGGACAAACGAGTCCCTGATGAACTGCACCGGGCCTGTTCTGCCTGTTCTGCGTCTACTTCTTCTGAGCTTGATGGAGTTTCTGGACTTGACCAGCAGGCACGCAATCACCAGGCAAAACAGCGAGATAAACGCGAGCACCCGCACGCTCCAGGCGTAACCAATCTTGGAAAACAGCCTGTCCAGCATCAGGGGCCACAGCACACCGCCTAGCCCGCCCCCGAACGAGCTGATTCCCAGTGCTGCACCTCGTTTCTTATTGAACCAGTGCGCAACCGACGATATCGAGGCGTTCATCAGGAAACTGGTGCCGATACCGGCACACACACCGTACGACAGGATAAACTGGTAGAGCTCCTTGCTGTTGGCAATGGCAAACAGCGCACCAACGAGGAACACCGTGCCCAAAACCATGGGGATCTTTGCACCTTTGAAATCAAATATTGCACCTGAGTAGATACCCCCGCCAAAAGAAAAAAAGTAGTACACCGAGAACACCCACCCGATGCTGCTCTGGTTCTGGTGGGCCAGCTGGTGCTGCTTCAGGTACGCCTGCATCGCTCCCGTAGAGTTCATGAGGCCAAATGCAATCAGCAGCGAGAAAAAACTACCCACCACCACCAAGTACGCCTCCAGCCCGCCTTCTGGGTACTCGATGCCTCTCTCGTCCTCGTCCTCGTCCTCAGCCAGCTCGTGCGCCCGTCCTGTTGGGCTGTCGGCACCTTTCTCGCGGTCTGCATCAACTCGATCTTTATACTTGCTGAAGCTGTGGGCAGCCACTTCCTCCTCGATCACCGGGCCCTGCAAGTTGATGAAGCTGTTCGCCGTCACTTTTTTCTCTAGCTCGACCATCGTTCTTTTCTGCTCGTTGCTAAAGCTGGCTGGGTTCTGCAAACTGGTGGTGCTGATAGATAACGGGTTTTTTGCTGCCTGTGAGGAAACAATTAGCGGCGATTAGCGAGATCGATTGTTTGGGGCACTGCACATCCTGAGTCACAACCACCTAGCACTATTCCCAATCACCCGTCTACAGCCGCCCTGTGCACAGCAACCGGCACTGCCAGCACCACCATCTATCATGCACTTTCCACACTTTCCACACTCGCCACACCTCACTCGCCACACTCGCCACACCTCACTCGCCAACCACCACTGCATGCAGCTCCCAGTCTCCCTGCAGTGCACCTACTCTTCTCCTTATTCTTATATCAGGAGCCCACCCTCACTTACATCAGCTAGAATGCAGTACGCACTTTCCGAATGCAGCACCTAAATAGTTTATGGATAAAGAAATGATACTATAACCACTCAAGGTATTTGGGTACTCTCCTAGCACGGTTTTTTGTCTCCTGGCTTTCTTTATTTGCCTCCTTCGTTCTTTTCATTTGATCCATAGCTATTAGTAGTTACATGTTACAACACCCTAATTTGCTCTACTTTCCTCTCAAAGACATCACAGGGATCAAGCATTGACTACTCCCAGATCTATTCCCGCTAACTGATGTATATAAACATCTATGGTACGATGGATTAAATAGCAAAAGCACTTAGCCCACTAACACCTGCTGCTGGCCCAAGCGATGAGCAGTGCGCGTACCGAAAACTTTTTATCAAATTTTTTTCTGTCTACAAAAATAGGCCCAAAGAGCACCAACCTCACCAAGCAACCAGCACATTCAGCACGATGCCATCTAGAAACTCCGTCAACAGACCAAAGGACACAATGAGACAGGCCAAGAAGACCTCGGCTCTGGCAAAGAAGAGACTCGAGAGGGCCAGAAAAGGACTGACGGCGCCAGCCAGAAGCGACCCAAGATCCACTTCTGGAACCCCAAAGAGTACTGCCATTGCCCTGTACAACGGGGCTGCACCAAGAGGACACATCACCACAACCACCCTGTCCAAAAAGAGACTGCAGAAGATTGAGAGAAACAAAAAGTACATCTCCAAAAGAAACGAGATGCTGTTAGTCGATGCTACTGCGCAGCTGGAAGAGAAGATGGACATTGACAACGACAACGAGGATGCTTCAGCAGGCAAAAAGAGCAAACTGAGCTCGGTGAAGGACGCTCTGTGGTCTGTCATTGCGGACCAGGCCGCCTCACCTTTGGTGGTTGACCAGTCCGGCGAGGGTACCACTCTGGGCTCGCAGTCGTTTTAGATTGGGCCCGCTATATGGGTAAATAGCGCCTGGTGGCTGCGTTAGTCACACGGGCGTTCAGTGTATATTAGAAATATTAGTGTTGTTGTTTCAGCATTTCCTTTCTTTAGCTGTACCGACATCTAAGTCTCACTGTGTTGGTCGTATTTTCTTGCTAGGTTTTTTGTGCACTTGAGCAATGCTGTCTGAGCTGATGTGTGTGTAGTGGGTGTTTCTCTGCCTGGTTTCTACATCTATCGTAGTGATATTGTGCTAGGGCATCAGTTACTCAAATTCAAGCAGCATTTCAAGATTAAAAACAAAGGTTTACGATATTAACCTAGATTGAATGAGCTAATCCATAATGAGATGGTTATGTTGAATAAACTTTACAGTTTCTTTAGAAATACGCCAAAAGTGTTCATTAACTCAGTTGGTAAAAGAGTAGTATAAAAAGCATGACTTGTAACACAGTTGACACACAAACCCAGTAGGACAAGCTGAGATGTTGCAGTACTGAAACAACTTGGTACGTGATCTCAGGTTCATAATAGCACTACACTTCTCGTAAAATATTACTTAGTATCAGGAGGACCCAACCATGGGTCTTGTGGTTTCATCGAGTACTTGTGGTTTCTCTCAGATTGTTAGACGAGCTAAAGCCGACTGTTGAGGCTGTTCTCCAGAAATATTTAGTCTGTAGGTGGCTGCTTTACCGCTTACTGCTTTCTTTTCAGAAAGGGTTCCGCTTACAGCGTCGGATTGGCACAATCTGAGAGTGCCTACAAAACCAGCTCAATGGGCCGAGCAGCATCCCGCTCGGTCCAAACCTTAGAGAAAAGGAAGTGACGATGGATAAGCAAAACGTCTTCCTGTCCAATGTTCTTCTACATCAAGTCCATACTAAAAATTTCTTCAAGCTTTTGGGAACAGTAAACTCAAGCCTTGCTACTAATCTTTCAATCCCTTGAGCTCGAGCTGCTTGTCGACGGTCTCCCGCATGATGCGGATGGTCTCCTGCGGGTCCTTTGCGCCAAAGATGGCGGTGCCGGCAACAATCACGTTTGCGCCGGCGTCCGCAGCCTTAGGAATCGTCTCGAGGCTCAGGCCACCGTCCACCTGGATGTCGAGGTGCGGGAACTTGCTTCTCAGCAGCTCCACCTTGGGCATCATCTCCGGCATGAACTTCTGACCGCCGAACCCAGGCTCCACAGTCATCACCAGGGCCATGTCCAGCAGCGGAGCCAGCTCAAACAGCACGTCCACAGGGGTGCCCGGCTTGATGGCGCACGCGGCCCTGATGCCAAAGGACTTGATGAGCTTGATGAGCCCCACAGGGTCCGCCGTGGACTCGTAGTGGAACGTGAACTGGTCAGCACCCACTTTGGCAAACTGCTCCACCCACTTCTCAGGCTCAGCAATCATCATGTGGCAGTCGAAAAACGCCTTCGGCTTGCTCACGCCGTCGCCCCGTGGGATCTCCTTTCTCAGGCTGTCCACAATAGGCACCCCGAGCGAGATGTTTGGCACAAAGTGCCCGTCCATCACGTCGATATGGAGCCAGTCTGCCCTGGCATTGAGGATCCGGTGGCACTCACAGCCCAGCTGGGCAAAGTTGCTCGCTAAAATCGATGGTGCAATAATCGTCTCCACCATTGTCTGCAGCTCGTCGTCTTTTGTGTCTCTACTGCCGCCTTCTAGCTGGTTAAGGGCTTCTCCAAAGGTTTATAGAAAAGTCCGGTTTTTCTCAGGAAGAAATTATTTTTGTAACTTGAGCCCACAGCACTGCACCACCCACCAACTGTACATAACGAGCGGGCCAGGTGCTAGAGAGACTGAGCAAAGCACGAGACTACAGGATGTCTTTTAAGCGGTGGCTGACGAGTTCCAACAACAACAGCAGCGACCGGCTGCAGGGTGTGAGCCAGGCAGAAGGTGGTGCTGGGGCGCCAGGAGGCCCAGGGAGTGGGTCTGCGGAGCCTGCGGAGCCTGCGGGATCCGTGGAGCGTGCGGTGGGGGGCCCTGGGCCCCAGCCCGAGCCCCAGCCCGAGGCCCAGGGCGTGCGGGCGGACACCAGCAGCTCGCACGACCCGCTGGACGACTCTGGGCCTGCGCTGGCGGCACCGCCAGAGGACCCGCATGACCCACACAGCGCGCACAGCACGCACAGCCTACAGCAGGACTCCCCGGCAGACCCAGACTTGCCGTTTGGCGACGGCGCCAGCAAAGTGTTTGGCCTCGAGAACTTTGGGTACACGTGCTACTGCAACTCGATCCTGCAGTGCCTGTACTACACGACCGAGTTCAGGCAGGAGGTGCTGCGCGCCCCGGCAAGAGGCACAGGCGTTGTACGGGTCCGCAAGCTGAACTGCGAGGGTGCCAAAGTGCACCACTCCAGGATCCAGGACGAATCAGCATCTGGCGCAGCCCAGGACCACGCGACAGCACCAGCAACACCTTCCACAGCACCAGCAACGCCCGCAGAGCCCAAACCGTCCAGACTGAGCCTGGGCAGGCGCACGTCGAACTTCTTTGGCAGAAAACAGAACTCTTCCGATATTAAGGAAGAGTCGATAGAGCCCGCACAGCAGCCTCCACAGCCGCCACAGCACTACACGCTGCTGCAGAAGCAGGCCAGCAACTCGAACATCATTCTGGGCAAGCCCGAAGAGCTGAACGCGACGCTGGACGCTCGGAAAAAGTCGTCGCTGCTTAGAAACCCCATCATCAACCTGGACCACTCGCTGAACCAGTACGGGATCCCAGACTCGATCTTCACGAGCATCAAGGACCTGTTTGAGAGCATCGTGGAGAACGAGAACAAGATCGGCATTGTGTCGCCCAGCTTTGTAATTGAGACGCTCAAGAGAGAAAATGCGCTCTTTAGAAGCACGATGCACCAGGACGCGCATGAGTTCTTCAACTTCCTGCTGAACAGCGTCATCGACACGCTGAAGCTGCTGGACAACACGCGCATCGAGGACCTGTTCAAGGAGTACCTGGTGAACGAGACCAAGTGCCTGACGTGCGAGATGTCGTCCGAAAGAGACGAGTGTTTTCTGGACCTGTCGATCGACCTGCACGAGAACGGGGACATCCAGGAGTGCCTCAACAACTTTAGGGCCACAGAGATTCTGTCTGGGATGAACAAGTTCTACTGCGACAACTGTCTGTCGCTACAGGAGGCTGAGAAAAAGATTGATTTCAAGAACCTGCCCAAGATCCTGACGCTGCACCTCAAGCGGTTCGAGTTCAGCGAGGAAGCGCAGTGCAACGTCAAGCTGTTTACCAAGATCACATACCCTCTGTACTTCAAATTCCAGATCAACAACTCCAAGAGCAACACCTCCAGCTTCAAGTACTACCAGCTGTACGGCGTGGTGGTGCACATTGGCAGTGGCCCGCAGCACGGGCACTACGTGTCGATTGTGAAGACGGAGCAGCACGGCTGGCTGCTGTTTGACGACGAGGTGGTGGAGAAGACCACAGAGTCCTTTGTTACAAAGTTTATTGGCGACACGCCGGACCTGGCCACCGCCTATATTCTGTTCTACCGGGAGTGCGACTGCCAGACGTACGAGGACAACACGCGTCGGCTGGAGCTCGAGAAGAAGGCCCGGGCTGAGCGAGAGAGGGACTCGGAGCCTAAAGAGAAGGAGCCCGAGCACACCGAAGAGGCCCCGGCCATCGAGGACCTCAAGATCAGCTCGGTGTCCAGCTTCTGGAAGCGCGACAAGGAGCCCAAGCCAGACAGGGACAGAGACAGGGATAAAGGCAGGGACAAAGAGAAAGAGAAGGAGAAGAAGCGCAACAGAATGAGCATTTCCGGGTTCAGCTTTAAGACCAGCTCCAAGAGCAGGAGCTAACCAGCTAAACAACAATCAGCCCTAAGAAGCTGAAACGAGCTCCAAGTAGCTCCAACCAGCTCTAACGAGGTCATCTCCAAGTAGCTCCAACCAGCTCTAACGAGGTTAGCTCCAAGTAGCTACAACCAGCTCTAACGAGGTGAGCTCCAAGTAGCTCCAACCAGCTCTAACGAGGTGAGCTCCAAGTAGCTCCAACCAGCTCTAACGAGGTCAGCTCTAAGGGAAGTTACTACCACTTGCAAGGTGGAATGAGCCACTAGATGCATGCCTTGCAAGCAGCTCTAAGAAAAGTTAAACCAGCTGTAACCACCTTAAAGAGTGGAATTGACCTCCTAGCACTGGAGATGAGTCACCACGGAGAGCTGAGTCACCAGGCAAGATACGAATTGAGCTTAACCAGCTGACAATTGGCTTCACAACCAACTCCAAGAAGAGCCTCTAAAGCTGTCGGAAGAGCTGTCGGAAGAGCTCTCGGAAGAGCTAATGGAGTTAGCAAGCTCTACCACCACCTACAAGCAGAATGAGGGCTGCGGGTCTCGGGACCAGGTGGAAGACTACCATTAGTCATATTTTTGTATTAATAATAAAGGCAATTGGTAATTCGTATAAAAGCGGTAAATTTCTTATCGGTCAACACACTGTGTCATACCCCAGTACGATGGAATACTTCACTCTGAACAACGGCAACAAGATCCCAGCACTGTCAGTGATTGGGACCGGTACGCAGTGGTGGAACGGGAGTGGTGCGGGCGCGCCGATCAATGAGAAGCTGGTTGAGCAGCTGCTTTTCGCGCTGAACCTGCCTGGCGTGGTGCACGTCGACATTGCTGAGAACTACGGCAACTACAGGGAGCTAGGTGTCGCACTCAAGAAGACATCCAAGCCTAGAAGCGAGATCTGGATCACCGACAAGTACTCCAAGATTTCGCAGGACCCGAAGGTTGCGCTGAGCAACTCGCTAGAGGCGTGTGGCATCGACTACGTGGACCTGTACCTGCTGCATGACCCGTTCAACTTCCCGGAGAAGAAGGGCTACTCGCTGGTTGAGGCGTGGAGAATGATGGAGGAGCTGTTTGAGGCTGGCAAGGCCAAAAACATTGGCGTGTCCAACTTCGGCATTGAGCCCCTGGAAACCCTGCTGAAGGAGGCCAAGGTGAAGCCTGTGGCCAACCAGATCGAGTTCAACGCGTTTCTGCAGAACCAGACCCCAGGCATCTACGATTTCTGCCAGAAGAACGACATCTTGCTGGAAGCGTACTCGCCACTGTCCCCGCTAGGTGTGAGAGACGACTCGGAGTTCTTCAAGTTTGTGGACGAGCTGAGCGCCAAGTACGGCAAGTCTGCGGGTCTGGTGCTGCTCAGATGGGTGTACCAGCGCGGCGTGCTGCCTGTGACCACCTCGTCCAAGACTGAGAGAATCGCCGAGTCCAACACGCTGTTCAGCTTCGCGCTGACCCAGCAGGAGGTGGACAAGATCACCGAGCTCGGCGCGCAGCACAAGACCGTCCGCAAGTACTGGAACCCGTTCTACGACAAGTACAATTAGGCGTTGTCTATACAGTGCGGCGTGGCGCGTGAGTGTGGCGCAGTAGGTGTGTGGCACGTGCGTGTGGCGCAGGCAGCGCTAACCCGGTGGCGCATTAGAGAAGAGGTACGAAATGCTCTCTCCATTGTGTAAACGGCGAATAGCCTCAGCCAGAATAGGACTGATGTCGATCGTTTGTAGCCTCTCGTTCTGGATAGTCACCGGCACGGTGTTGGTACACACAATCTTGCTGAGCTTGGACTGCTGCAGCTTCTCCTGGGCTGCCCCACTGAAGATGCCGTGCGTCACTATGGACACCACCTCTTTGGCGTTGTGGTCCAGCAGCGTCTGTGCCGCCTTGGCGAGCGTGCCGCAGGTGTCGGCCATGTCGTCCACAAGAATACACGTCTTGTCTGTAACGTCTCCGACCAGCACCATGCGTGACACCTCGTTGGCCTTCTGTCTCTCTTTATGGATCAGTGCAAAGTTCAGATCCAGCTTGTCGGCAATGGACGCCACTCTCTTGGCCCCACCGGCATCAGGTGACACTAAAATGCAGTTCTTGAAGTCCAGCTCGGTCTTGATGAACCGCAGCACAGATGGCTCCGCGTATAGATTGTCCACAGGTATTCTGAAAAAGCCCTGGATCTGTGACGCGTGCAGGTCCATCGTGATGATGTGGTCGCACCCGGCCGTCTGCAGCAGGTTGGCTATCAGCTTGGCCGTGATAGGCGCTCGGGATTTGTCCTTCTTGTCCTGTCTGGCGTAGAAAAAATTTGGTATAACTGCAGTAATTCTTCTGGCACTTGCTGTCTTGCATGCCCTGATCATTATCAGTAGCTCCATCAGGAAATCGTTAATCTCGTCCACACCACACCCTGTCTGGATAATATAGATGTCCTCGTCCCTCACTGACTCACCAAACGTCACAGCTGTCTCTTTATTTGAGTACTGATACGCTCCTATTTTGGATAGTGGCACATTCAGTCTTTTGGATATCAGCTCGGCCAGCTCCGGGTGCGAGTTTCCCGCCAGCAGCTTGATCGAGTTCGACATGTGCGCTTCTCCAAGGTTCAGGGTGCTCACAGATGCTGTATCAAATTTTTACTTTTTTTTGCTTCGCTCAAAAACGGAAATGCGCCGGATTTGATGCCCTCGGATCTCCAGCCCTCGAATCTCTAGCCCTCGGATCTCCAGCCCTCGAATCTCATACCGGATCTCGCCCGAATCTCAGCCTTTTTCCATTGAACCCTCCGGATCTGCAATGGCAAACGAGCAACTCCAACTACTCAATGCCCGCCCACCGTACTCATCCAGCACAGCATATCACGGAATCTCAACCCACTGCGGTGAAAGCAGATCACAGACCAGAGTTTATTGCGGAAGCCCCCAACGGAAAGCTGTAGAAAATTAAATCAATTGCCCATTTCTTACGATATTTATAGCAATGACGCAACAAAGTGTATCAATTAAGGCCCAAAAAGGAAGTTCCCATGCAGCACCCAACAACATTCTGCACCACCATGCGATGGTATGTAATTAAGCACAATAGATTTCATGCATATCTATAAATAAAATGTAAACATTTGCAGTTAATTAATTAGAGAAAAAAAAAGAAGGCACTATTTATAACCTAGTGATCTGAATTCAACAACTATATAAGGCGAGTGAATTCCTGTTGGAAATTGGATTCCACTCCTCAAGAACAAGAATCAATAAACACTCAAATGCAATTCATCTACACACTATCGCTCGCTGCAGCAGCCATTGCTGCTTATGTTCCATCTGAACCATGGTCAACTTTAACCCCATCTGCTGCTGCCCCATCAGGCGCCACTACTGACTATACTAAAACTTTTGGTATCGCGGTTATTCCAATCTCGACTGCATCAAGTGCAACTTCCTCTTTAGCAAAGAGAGATGTTGTCACCCAAATTGGTGATGGCCAGATTCAAGCAACCACAACCACCGAATCCACTAGCACCAAGGCACAGGTTGTCACTCAAATTGGTGACGGACAAATCCAAGCAACCACTGCAACCACGCAAGCTCAGGTTGTCACCCAAATTGGTGATGGACAAATCCAAGCAACTACCCAAACCACTTTAGCTCCAGTTGTCACTCAAATTGGCGACGGTCAGATCCAAGCAACCACCAAAACCACTCAAGTTGTCTCACAAATCGGTGATGGACAAATCCAAGCAACCACTGAAACAAAATCCGCTACTGCTGCAAGTCAAATTAACGACGGACAAATTCAAGCAACTACTGAAACTTCTAAACCAACTTCAACCTCTGCAACCTCTGACCCAACTTCTCCAGTCAAAGTTGAATCATGTCTAACTTCATCATCATTAGCAATGACCTTGAAACACGGTGTCTTGACCGACTCAAAGGGTAGAATTGGCTCAATTGTTGCCAACAGACAATTCCAATTCGACGGTCCACCACCACAAGCTGGTGCCATCTACGCTGGAGGATGGTCAGTCACTGAAGACGGATACTTGGCTATTGGTAACGAAACCACTTTCTACCAATGTTTGTCTGGCTCCTTCTACAACTTGTACGACCAATCCCTTGGTGGTCAATGTCATCCAATCCACTTGGAAGTTGTTGACTTGGTGAAATGTTAAGCCATAAAATAAAATAATAAAAAACACGTCCAGGATAACTGGCTCATATTCACGTTCCTTTGCATTAAACTATTTATTTCAATTATTCACGTTCCTTATGACTCTTTGTTTGTAGTTTTACCAGCTGTTCCAAATCGCTAGCCATCAATCGAACACAGTTATGGTTTTACTAGACCTTACCAGGCCATCTATGGAACTAAATTATAAGGGCAGGACCGTCAAGATGAAAGAGTATAACCTTTGAAAGCCCAAAACTTTTCATTCAACTCAGCTGCTGGACGGTCCACAGTCTGTTGGAAGGCCTGTTGGAAGGCCTGGTGGACGGCCCACTGAAAGGTTCATGGACCAGAATGTGTCAAAAAGAGCTAAAATATCCGAAAACGGCAATTACCGAAAACGGATCAAGCTGGGAATAGAAGAGCCGGGAAATGCGCGCAGCAGTTGTGGTACGCCTGAAGAGCATGCGGGATCCTTAGTGTGATACATCAAGTGAGCAAGCGCACTTTCCAGGTGCACAGCTCGGAAAACTGGCATGTTGAACCATTTTTAGGCTTTTTGAGCGTTTTGGATTTCTGGTGAAATTGCAATTTTTAGCTTTTAGCTATCAGAAACGCACAAAAGCGCTAAACTACCCAGCATGGCCACTAAGCAAGCGCACAAAAGGCTCACCAAAGAGTACAAGTCGATGGTGGAAACACCAACGCCTTTCATCACAGCGCATCCCAGCGAAACCAACATCCTGGAGTGGCATTACCTGATCACAGGCCCACCAAATACACCCTACGAGAACGGCCAGTACCACGGCACGCTCACGTTCACGCACGACTACCCGTTCAAGCCCCCAGCAATCCGCATGATCACGCCTAACGGGCGCTTCCAGACCAACACGAGGCTCTGTCTGAGCATGAGCGACTACCACCCAGACCTATGGAACCCGGCATGGTCTGTTTCGACGATTCTGAACGGGCTGCTGAGCTTTATGACGGGCACCGAGCCCACCACGGGGTCCATAACCACCACCGACCAGACAAAGAGGAAGTTTGCCGCAGAAAGTCTGCACTGGAACGCCACAAAGTCGCCCGTGTTCAAGGCCCAGTTCCCTGAGCTGGTCAGTGAGAACCTCGCCAGGTACCAGCAGCTCAAGCTGGAGGCGAGTGCTGCAGCCCAGGCTCCCAAACCAGTCGTCAAGGCCCAGGAGAAGATCAACCTCGATGAGCTGAACCCGGAAGACAGAATCAGATACCTTGCTGCGCACCCGGAAGCTGCTGGCGCTGCTGGCGCTGCTGGCACGCCCTCGGCCAGTGCTGCGTCCTCGTCCAACCCTGCCGTGTGGATCGTGCTGCTGCTGGCGAT
This sequence comes from [Candida] sp., assembly GCA_030570575.1. Taxonomy (NCBI): domain Eukaryota; kingdom Fungi; phylum Ascomycota; class Saccharomycetes; order Saccharomycetales; species [Candida] sp. The sequence continues at coordinate 240,452 of JAJLVZ010000014.1, read as the reverse complement.
CTTCTTCGGGGTCGTCAAGCTTATATACTAACAGCCTGAGAACGTTTGACCACCCTGGCATAACCAACTGAGACGCAATAGCTGGGACGCTCAATATACATGGAACATGAAACGTTGTAGTTGGTGATAGGTTAGTTGCACGGGATGGTAATCTAAGACTCTACAGCTCTAGTCTACAGAGAATCTGACTCAAATAGTTATGAGGTGTTTTCTCAACAGAGGTATTTAGAGCCGCTTCATCGTCGTGAAGGCCTGGGCAAAAGCTGTAATTCATATTTAACGAGACAAAGCGTATGCCTCAAAGCTCCTGTCATAGGTGTCTGTGGGGATCACCACAAGTAGATAGACGTGAAAGCATATGGCAATAGCTTGTCTAAGTATGTAGCGCAACAGGCTGCTATAGTAAACGGACTACTAAGCTAACGTATTGTCATCTATTGTGATGCTAGCTAAACGTTACGTCACCTATCTGTAGACTAAGCCTATTGTTATCAATCTGTAAAAACAAGCTAAACGAACTGTAAAGGAAACAAAGTGTTGGTATTGCTGATGAGCTATTTGAGTGTAATAAGTAGCTGAGAGCCCGTTAAGTATCTCTGGTGTGGTTGATCTACAGTTGTCCAAACAATCAAACATTAATGAACGTAAACACGCCTGTTAGGCACACTAAAAGTCCTCGACGCGCAGCACAATCTTGCCGTGGCAGTGGCCCTTTCTGAGCTTGTTGGCAGCCGCAGTGTACTCCTTCCAGTCGTAAACGGAGTCAATCACGTTGCGGATCTCGCCGGACTCGAGCAGGTCGGAGCCAATCTTCATCCACTCGCCGTACTTCTTGCTGAAGACGAACGGCTTGTAGTTCACGTTCCACAAGATGCCAAACACCTTGCGCACGTTCATGGCCGGGTTGTTCCAATGGTTGTACACGTCTTTCGCGTAGTCGCTCTTGTAGTCACCCACAGTCGAGATGTACTGGCCGCCCTGCAGGCTGGTCTTCATGTAGTCGTACAGCTTAGGTATGAGGTCATAGCCGCCCACGCAGTCGACAATAAGGTCAAACTTGCGGGACGCAGGCATCTCGCGCACCTCGATCGGGTTGCCCTGCTCGTCAAAGTCCTTGTACACGCCGGTGGTGGTGAGAATCGTGAGCACTTTAGGCAGGTCCGGGTTCACTTTGTAGTTGATGGCCACCTTGGCTCCCACCGACTTGCACAGGTCTCTGGCCGAGCCCGAACAGATCACCGCAATGTTGTCCACCTTGTAGTACTGCTTGGCCAGCTGGATGCACATAAGCCCGACGCTGGACGACCCCCCGTTGATCAAAATCGACGAGTCCTGCGTCAGCTTGGTGCTGGCCAGGATCTGCCACGCGGTGCCGAACGTGTACATCCACGAGCCCGCAGCGTCAAAGCTGATGTTTTTAGGCTTGGAGATGATGGCGTCGACGGCCGGGTCCACCGTGATGGACGAGGACAGCGTGCCGTACGAGTTCGGATGGAAGTACAACCCACACACCTCGTCGCCCTCGTGCCAGGTGGTCTTGTAGTTGTCGCCTACATGCGTCACAACACCCGCGTACTCCCTGCCGATGCCTCGCTCGTAGTTGAAGTTGCTTGTGTATGCATTGATGATCTTGAGGTCCACGGGATTCAGCCCCACCGACTTCACCTGCACTATCAGGTTGTTGGCCTTGACTGGCAGCTTGAACTTGATGTCGTACGTGAACTTGGGCTCCTTGGACTTGGAGTAGAACACCAGCTGCTTGGTGGGGATGTACTTGACGTGTCTGAGTGGTCTGCCTACTCGCTTGAGATGCGAAGGAGGCGCCTCGTCCTTCAGTGGGGGCGGTGCTGGGGTTTCTGGAATGTATGTCGCTGTCTTGAGCAGCTCTGCCGGCATTGGGTTGGCTTCCGCGGTGTCTTCCATGGTATTCGCTTGTTGTTGAAGTAGTTAGTCAAAGTGTGAAAATTGGTTTTGTACAGAAAATTATCTCAACCGGCAATTTTATTAGAGCGGGTTTTTGGCAGTGGGTTCTGCCGATTTTGGTCTCTGTAGAGCTGTCTCTGTGTCCTACTGGGTCCTACTGGGTCCCACTGGGTACTCTGGGGCCAATCTGGGGCCCCCTCAGCTTCCCTGTGACCTCTATGTCTTTCTGAAGCTTGTTGGGGCTGTCTGGCACTCCCACTGAGGTCTGGCGCTCCCCGGGATCCCTAGTTAATCTCCTCGTAGTAAACATCCAAATCCTCCGGATCGAAAATAACCTGAATCATCAGCGAGCAGCTCGGGCACACCGCAACATCTTCTCCATCTTTCAGATCATCAATAAACACCTGGAACTTGTCCCCACACGGACACGGATACGAGAACATCTGTGTTGCCGCATCAAACACCATGTCCTCGATCTCGATCTGGTCGTAAAATGACATCCTCAGCTATCCTTGGTGGCGTTGTCTCAGCACTTGCAAAGCTCATCGCGCAAATTAATTTTTTTTCAAAAGAAATGTTTAGGGCTCAAATGGTCATGTGACGTGGCGCTGCCCCCGGCATTACATCCTGACACCACATTGGGCAATCCGCAGAAAAACAAAGTGACTGCGCATCCCATGTGCTTTTCCCCGATTCGGAATTAATCTTCCACCCAGACACCACGTCTCTGAAATTTCACAAACAAACTCGGGAATTTTCAAAAAAGTGAAAAACAAAAATTAAACTGAAATAAATTTTGTTCAATACAATAACCAAAAGAATTAAGAAAAATGGGTATTTCTCGTGATTCTCGTCACAAGCGTTCAGAAACTGGTGCCAAACGTGCTCAATACAGAAAGAAGAGAAAGTTTGAGTTAGGTCGTCAAGGTGCAAACACTAAAATCGGTACCAAACGTATCCACACTGTCAGAACTAGAGGTGGTAACCAAAAATTCAGAGCTTTAAGAGTTGAAACAGGTAACTTCTCATGGGGTTCAGAAGGTATCTCAAGAAAAACCAGAATTTCAAACGTTGTCTACCATCCTTCAAACAATGAATTAGTTAGAACCAACACTTTAACTAAATCTGCTATTGTTCAAATCGATGCAACTCCTTTCCGTCAATGGTATGAAACTCACTACGGTTCATCTTTAGGTAAGAAGAAGAACCAAGCTGTCAAAGAAGGTGAAGAAGTTAAAAGATCAAGAAAATTGGAAAGAAAATTAGCTTCAAGAGCTGCTGACTCTAAAGTTGAACACTCTTTAGATGCTCAATTCTCTTCAGGTAAATTATATGCTGCTATCTCTTCAAGACCAGGTCAATCTGGTAGAGCTGATGGATATATCTTGGAAGGTGAAGAATTAGCTTTCTACTTAAGAAGATTGACTGCTAAGAAATAAATCTAATTCACATTATATATTTGTTCATTAATCAAAACAACTCTTACGTTACTTGCTGTAGCTTTTATACATCTGTTACAACTTCAGAAGATACATCCAAAACAATTGGTTACGGCTTTCTTTAAAACTGGAAACTGCTTTCTAGCACTGACTTCGCTATACACCCATAACGGCTCTCCAACACACAAATCTACAAATATTCACACTAAAATACATTGACTAAACACAAATAAACTGTAAACCAGTTACGCTAACATTGTTAATATTATTCAGTAATAAACCAAACATTCAAGACAGTAATCAGTAAAGGCATATTTTATCTGCAACTCATCCACCGTCTGTGAACAGTGGAGATCAGTACAGGTCTGTGTTATGTTTTTTCATCACGAAAATCTTGAATTGCTTGTTGTGCCACGGCTCAACTTACTCTTATGCTTCCTCAAAGTAAAGAGGAAAAGAAAAAGTTTGAATTTTGTCGACAAATTTATAAACCAAGAAAAACTCATAAAAACTGGTACGCGCAGGTTTTAGGTTTGGCAACGAAGTGAATGTGTAATTTAGATTCGAAATGAACAGGTTATTAGTTATTAGTTATTACTTATTATTTATTATAGATTAGTTATTATTTATTAGGTGGAAATGCCTCGTTCGTTCGTTAGTTCGTTCGTTTAAGCTTCTGCGCTTTTAACTTCTTCACTGACTGAGCTAGAAGTAACAGTTTGGGTTGGGTGAGCAGCAGAAACCTTTAATGCATCTGGTTTGTAGAATCTGAGATCGATTCTTCCAACAATGTATAAAATATTAACAATTGTTTCTAAAACTCCAAACATAATGTACATGACAACAGGTTCAAAGATCCAGGATTGTGCATAGTGGTATTGCTCGATGAAAGTAGAAACACATCTGAAAATATCAGAAATGAATAACAAGACTGATGTGATGATGATGATGTAGATTGAATGGTTCTGTTTCAAGTTTGTGTTTTCACCTTGGATTTCTTTCTCAGAAACAACGTTAATGGTTTCATGGTGGTATTCAGTCGAGTGAATAACTCTGATTGCCTTCAAGTTTTCTTCGGTACTGACTAGTTCAGCTTCTCTCTTTGCAATGTTCTTTTCGACAAAGTACAATGGGTTGAATGATTTGATCCAGAATGGTTGGTAAGTTTTGATTGATTCATCTAACTTGGTTGGCTTGATAATAAAGGAAATTGCAACAAGACAGATGGCTAATAAGGAGTAAATGGTGATTAAAACTGAACATGCTTGAGTAACCTGTTTGGTCATCTTGAAATGGTGTTCGCTTAGGAAGTAGTTGGTTTGAACACTGACCGAGACAATATTCATTGTAACGATTCCAGCAACTAATGCATACAATAAGTACATGAAAATGGTGAAAAATCTGTGAGAACCAAAGACTGGGTGTCTCCATGTGAAGAATCTTTGGGCTAGGATTAAATTCAAACTTGGTAAAAACACTGTTGGTAACACTAGGAAAATTGTTGATGTTAATCCGGTACTAATTTGTAATGAATGCTTAGACCACACAATTCTCAACAAAAATCCCAAAGTTCTGATAATGGAGTAGAATGACAGCCCTAAACTGACATAGAAGTAGTGTCCTCTAGAGTAATTCTTGATGAAGATGAATGCATGTAAAAGTGTGAAAATGAAAAAGATAACCATAAAGATTGATGATGGGGCAATGTCTCTAATTCTTGGGTAATCACCAAAGATTGCTTGTTGGTAGTTGACAACAAACTTGATCAAGTTGGCTGGGATCATTGAGTTGCTAATTGACCCAGGCATTCCAAATCCCTTTAAGAATTTTTTACCGACTGAAATGAACTTCTTGCTTCCAGTACCTAATGCAGCATTGTTTGATAGTAACTTGAAGAATCCAATCAACTGATTGTTGGTCAAAAAGTTGAAGTTCAATATCAGTAATGAAGTCAAGGTAGCTGCCTGCATTTCGTACTCTTTAGCAAGTGCAGTGCTGTTTGCTGTTCCAGCTAACTTGAATAGTGCAGAGGTGACATTTTGAAAATTTTGGAAAACTGAGAGTAATTGAACCGGTTGTAAAGATTGTAGTAACCCAGTAACAACAGTTGAGTTGGATGCTAGCACACCTTCAACTTGAGTAATGTTCAAGGATGATAAAACAGCTGGAACATTGATTGATGAAATATTAACACCGGACATTTCTAATGCGCCTAAAGTTTGGATAATTTGGGTTGAATTCATTCCTGCTAAAGCAGCAGCAATACTTGAAGAATTCATCTTGTTGTACTTGTCTTGCTCTGACAACTGCAAAGTGTAGGATCCCTCACTTTTTATATAGGAACCATGTTCATGTATGCACATGCAGGCATCAAATCTGTTTACCGTTTAAAAAAATTTTCCACCACAGGAAACAGAGAAAAACTCATTCAGTGATGTAAAAGGTATGAGGTGAGGATTTCTAACTTTTACCTAAGAATATCTGTGAAGCAAATCATGATTTTATTTGGGGAAATAGCATCGCTTTGTTTGCATTTTAGTTGGGTTTGTGTTTGTAGCACAACAATATTTAAAAGGTTCTATGTGAACGGTTCAAGAGATGTGTCAAAATAATAAGCCAAAAGAGCGAAGATCCCAACTAGTGGATTCCTTTTGTTGAGTGCAAAATTGAGTCCCGCTACGGAAAACCTGAAATTTTATGCAAAACGTAAACAATCAAAAGAAGTATGCATTGCATAAAACTCAACGTCTTTTGTGTTTGGCATGGGGGTTTTGCGCTCGATATTGCCTGCCAGTGATAAACCCACGACCTACGTATTTGTCCATGCGTCGTTGTTGCTCAGCTTCAACGACACCCAGTACAGTAACACATGCCACCACTATTTTGAGGTCGTTTGACCTCTACGGCTTTCAAAAAATCATGCATGCAGCAAGCCTAACGATTTTTTTGTGAATGTATTGTCTCGAAAGACAACTTTATTGTCCAAAATTGTTGGGTTTTCTAGTCATTTCTTGGATCCAACAATTTTGTCTGTTTGGCATATTAAGCTTTGTTGATCTTGTTAGGTCTCTGGTTCCCGGTGAAATCAACATTTTATTTTTGCCATATAACGTTGCACCACCACTAATTAAACTTTCTTGCTTGATATTTTTACAATCCGCATTGGGGTTGTCGCTCAGCTCTTCATGTGTGCTCTGATGACATCATGAACAGCGTAGCTAGTTGACTTCTTAGCTCTATAGCAGCATAAAATAGCTATTGGTATGTTTAGAGTCTGCTTATAGTCGTAATTCACTCCCCGAGTAACTAGGCACCGAACAACATCCACACGCTGCAAAAGCTACCTAACCAAACCCTTACCAGCCCCACCACGGCTGAAGGTTATTTCTTCTGCTGCTAATTTTCAACTCCACGAAAACACTGGATTTTGGGACTTTGTCCAGTTGGTGCAATTAAATATTCGAATGTGTGTGGATTATGCAGTGCGTGGCTGTTTCCTTGCTGAAATGGTCTGCCATGTAGCTTTCCTGTCTCACCACTGGCTTTTATGAAAAACATGACGCTTTCCTACGTTGCTATGCCCTCGGATTTCTCGCGGTGTTGGAGCACAACACTTCCCACTTCACGTAGGTTAAATATTTCAAATGCTGTGAGTTAGCCGGATGTTGGAACTCGCTGCCTTGCTCCAGCTCCCCATGTTGGCCTGCAACTTGCAAACACCCTCATGTGCTCCATACTTTGCCAATCCAGAACCAACAGCTGACGCCGGGTAAACCCTTTTTGCTGACTAACTTACTTGTAATCGTATGGACTTGAATTCTTGTAAACTAAAAAAAGCATCAAAATACCATGCAGCCACGATGAAATTAGCTAGTTTGGTGTCAATTGTTGCAGCCCTTGTGCTAGTGGACGCACATGGCGATCACGATAAGGCTACAGATCTGCGGGAAAAAGTCCCAGAGGGGCTGACATGGGAACAGTGGCACATGAAGAAAGAACATTCGCTAGACGAATATGATGCAGAATCCTTCTTTACGCTACATGATATCAAGAACAAGGGGTATTTTGATGGAAATGATATCCTCAACATGTATGGTTTGCTGAGGGACGAAGTTGTGGGCAAGGGAGATGGACTAGGAGACCACGATGACAGTGAAGTTATAACTGACGAAACTAAATTCAATATTATCAAGCAGATAATGACATTGATTGATCCAAACCACGATAACAAAATAACCAAAGAAGAGTACCTTAAGTACAAATCTGGTGGTGGAGTGCTACCGGACCTGGGTGTAGGTATTGGCCACCACGGAGATTTTGAACATGAATATGAAATCCACCACTGGAATAAATACCATAAAGATCAAGATCCAGAAATCAATATTGTTCATAAAGAAGATATTGAGCATGAGCTATTGCACCATGAGCATGAAATTGAGCATGAATTTAGTGACCAGGGCGAAAAACTCAGTGATTCGGAGTTTGAATTGAAGATTAACTTGAATAACATACCACAATTTTTCAAGAATTTATAATCTTTAGCAGAGTTGATCTCAAATCATTCAACTCATAAAATCCATCAACCTGTTTTTCAACTTTAAAAGTCTCAATATTGAAGTTATTTATTTTTTCAACATCAACATAAATTTCACAATCATTCAAGTAAATTAAATGGGTAATTATATCTGATAATTTTATCTCGATATTGTCCTTCTCCTTCTCGCTGTACTTTACAGAATTGAGTATTTGAACTAGAAAGTCCCATGCAGTTAAATTGAAAGTCTCTCGATCAAAACAACCATTCAAAATCAATATCTTTTTGGTTGCAACACTTGACTTGATTGCATTTCCAACATTTTTCAGTATTAAGACAGGTAGAATACTTGTCATCAGAGACCCAATTGAATATATTATAACGTCAGAGTTCTTAAAATTCTGTATTGTTCTTGAATTTGCAACTGGGTGTATTTCTTCACCATAAGAGTTTATATAAAATATCTTTTTGATAGGCGATGGTAGAGGTGAATTCTGAAATTTGGAAAACTTCAACTGCGACTTCATTAACTCTGGATGCTGGTATGGTATATCTTCATAGTTTTCATGTAATAAATCTTGTGAGGACAGGTTTGATAAATTTGAAGGATGAGATTCAATGGGATGAGAAATCTGCGATTGGCCTGTTATAATGTCATTATTCTCTAATATAGCACTTATGTTATAGGTATAGTTTGTATTCAGACATGGAATGATCTGGATTTTGGATGGAATTCTTGTCAATCTTAGCAACAGCTCAATTGCACTGTCTAATGAACCAACAAACAATCTGATTCCAGTTAGTAACAAGTTTCCAATACTCGCCAACTCAAACCTGAAATTTGTCGTCAAGTTTCTGGATTTCTTCAGCAGTTCCATATGAACATGAATCAGAAAACTCCTAATAATTTCTTTGCACTGTGGTTGGATATTAGACCAGATTAAATGGTTTCCCTCGACTATTTCTGTCCATTCATTCTTAGCTAATTCATTATCTTCGTCTAGCCTGTAGCTCAGTAAGTCCTTGAATTCGTTATCTGGTATCAACCTCGTGATCCTGGATCTGATATCCCCTATCGCTGGTCCTCCCAGTACCCGTACAATTTCTGAAGTGGAACCTCCATTATCTGATATTGGCAGAATATATGAAATCTCATTTGAGATCGACTGAAAAAGTGAAACTAGGGAGTTGGTTGCTGTACCGCCAGAAACAACAACTAGTTTTGTCATGTAATGGTGTGTCAGAGCAAGCAGGGAAGTGTAATCTGGGAGTAAATACAATTCTATTTTTGTTTCGGTTAGTTTATAATTTTTTTTATTCATCAACAAAAATATTTAATATGCCACAATTTAATTCGCCACAAACATTCACTCTACGTAGTATAACCTGTTGATAGATCCAAAGCAACAAGTCCCCAGTAAGCACAGAGCTCACAAAAGCAAGAAGTTATAGTTTGAGAGGAGTTTAAAGTCAAAAACAAGTAGAAGAAGAAGAAGAAGAAGAAGAAGAAGAAGAAGAAGAAGAAGAAGAAGAAGAAGAAGAAAAGGGTGTAAGATATAGAAATATATTTCAAGTGCCAGATGGTACCTAGAACCACCAAAGCATCAGAACAGCAATTAGTGGCTCAAAGCATCAAGTCAAAGTTCAACTAAAGAATAGAACTATAAACTTGGTCTGCCATTTTTTATTGTGACAAAACAAAGACGTGTGCCGGAACTTCCTATTTAGGTAACTTGTTTACGCTATGTCTCAAAACGGTAATTTTAACTGATGGTTTCCCTGGAAATAGCAAAATCAATTAATTTTCAAAATTAAAAATGAAAACAACAACAACAACAAGAAGAAATTGTTTCTCTGTATAAACCAGCTGCGAATAACTTTGAAAACGTTAACAGAAAATGAGTTTGAAGAACATGACAAAGACCAACTTGGTTGAATTGGCACATGATCTCAGAATAAGGTGAGTGTTTTCGAGATATTCGAAATCATAACAATAATAATAATAATGACAACAACAACAACTAACATTTTTAGTGACGACGGTACTAAATCAATTCTTGAAGAAAGAATCTCAGAATTCTTTGACAACCATCCGGAATTAGAAAACAACGCTGACTACAAGAAGTATTTCGTGTTTAAAAGAAGAACTTCACCAAGAAAAGCTTCACAACCATCAGGAACCACTTCCATCAAACCAACCTCCAAATTAGAATCCTCGCCAACCGGTCGGACTTTATTATCGATTACAAGATCTTTAAAGAACAGATCATCACCATCAAAGGGTGAAGATATCGAAGATGAAGAGGAAGAAGAAGAAGGTGTTAAAGGCGAGGAAGAAGAAGAGGAAGAAGAAGAGGAGGAGGAGGAAGAAGAAGAAGAGGAACAAGAGGAAGAAGAAGACGATGATGAGATTGTTGAGATCTCTAACAAGGACTCTGAACTTTTAGATGACGAAGAAGAAGAAGAAGACGAAGAATACAAACCATCAAAATTCCAATTCTTAACAAACATTGGAGACTTTTTTATTGAGAAATATGAGCAAACAGCTGAATCAATCTCAGAAAAAACAGATTCAATCTTACACTGTGCAGACAAAAAAAACTTATCATTAAAGAAATCGTTGAGTTCTACGACAACGATCAATTTTATCTCAGGATTCATTGAATCAGGGTTAGTATTCTACTCAACAGTTCCATTAGTTAAAGTTGGCAATGCCAGATTTCTAGATCAAAACATTGTACCAAAATACTTTCCAAATTCTTGGAAGATTATTAATTTTGATGAAGTTTTCAAATACCAATTCTTATCAGTGATTTTAACATGGCTGGCTCTAAGTGTTGTGTTACCTTTGATCTTTTCATATTACTTCAACTTTATTCACAAGAAATCCAAAAAGACCAAATATGATTCATTCATTTTCAATATCGCGAAATTGATTTTATTCTTGATTGTTTTTGATCACTCAGCAACCTTCGATGACCTTAAAAACGAAGCTGAAGTTGTTGCTTCAGAAATTGGTTTAATTGGATCAGTTTGCTGCTGGAAAAAATTCAAATCATTGTTCTTTGAAAATGTCATTCAATTAAGTGTTATTTTAGGCAACTTACCAATTTTCACCTCTTCTGTTGGTATTTTAGTCGCACTATATGTTGCTACTATCTAAGTTCCCTCAGAAAATCAAAGAAGGGTTATAGAGCTCTCTAAGGTTTTTTTTTTTAAAATAACCCTAAAAAGCCCTAACAGAACCCTAAAACCCTTTTATTGTTAATTTTAATTTTTCACCTAAGGACAAGACAACTTTTTTTTTTATCAAACTCAAGTGTTGAATGAGCTTTATATCAGTTCAACAGTTTACTTTTTTTTTAAAATACCTTTTGTACTACTACTAATAAATTATTCTTATTATCAAGCTACAATGTGTAGAAAAATTTAATTAAATTTATTTCATTTTATAAGTTATAAATAATTAATTATCCTTCTTTCGAATTGAATTTCAGTATCCTGGAATGATTGGAAATTAAACAACTTATTTTGGAGCTTCTTTGAATGAGATAGCAGCTTCTTCACCCATAGCAGCAATGATGGTGACTAATAAATCTTTACCTTCATCGAAAGCAGCTTGTAAGTTGTCACCTAATTCACCTTCTGGAGCACGGACATCGTCTTTGGTTTCACCATCGTTGGTCATCAAGTTTAAGTAACCGTCATCAATGTCTAACAATTGGTATTCGGTTCTGTTGACGAATGGAACTTCCATGTTATGGGTTGATGGTGATAAATCTTCTAATTTCTTTTGGGTGAAGATATCAGTAGCAACTAAATGGACTTTAGCGTGACCATGCTTACCGGTTTTGGAGGTGGACATGTCAATAATTTTACATGGTCTGTTTTTGATGACAACGAAACCATTTTTACGCAATGCTGAACATTGCATTGGGTAGGTTAATGAGGAACCTGCATCAGCTTGTTCAAAAACGTGCTGCAACTGTTAGTATTTTGTCTTGTTGTTTTCAAGCTATGAATGAGTGGGCAACTCGTCCAGAGAATTTTTGAAATCTTTGGAAGAAGCAAAGGACAATTTTCCTTTTGGTTTGTCAGGACTGCCAAAATCAGCAAAAACCACAGAGAAAAAGGCATAAGCAACGCCCACACACATATAGACAACAAAGCAAGGCTCACATACTTCTTCTTCAGCCATTGTAATAGATTTAATTAGTTTGTTAAGAAACTGTAACTTTCTGGAAATGAAAAAATTTTTTTTTTTTTTTTGTTTTTTTTCAAAATGTAAAAATTCTCGTCGACAAAACTAAAAAAAAAACAAAAAAGAAAAGAAAAACACACACAAAACCCGGGTAAACAGGAGAAATGTCAGTCCGGCCTGGAGATTACACACCCTGTGCAAACGGCCGGGTTCCCCTTCCTTTGACACCTGACGCCAGTTCGATTTTCGCCAAAGCGCTACAAAGTTTGACACAAAATTTCATTCACTCATTCATTAGGCTAAACGGTGCTCACGTTCTTCTTCAGGTACTGAAGGTCGCTGTCAATGTCCTGGGGCTGCAGCGAGTCCGGCGCAGTGTACTGCTTCATGATTTTATTCAACATGGCGGTGGAATTGTCCTTTTCTCTGTATGTTTCGCGGTCTCTGGACTCTCTGACTGCACGCGAGGAGGTGGTGTTTCTGCCACTGCCTGGGTCGTTGGTGCCTGCATTGCCGTTGCCACTGGTTTCGCTGTCGCTGTTCTCCAGAGAGTTGTACTGGACCCGGCTGCTCGAAGTTCTGGAACCGTTGCCGTTGTTCTCAGTACCGGTTACCAGTTCCAGTTCACGCTCGGTTATCAGCAGAGCAAAGCCTTCGAGAATCGACGACAGGATCGCACTGTCAATTGGATTGATGTTGGTGGGTGAATCGGCGAGTTTGGCCCTTTTTCTAGCCGTTGCTGATCCAGATGCTCCACCTCTGCCACGGCCTCTTCCTCTTCCTCTTCCCCTGCCTCGGCCACGGCCCCTGAAGCCCGTGTTTCTGGGCACAACAACGTCTGTTTCCGAGCTTTCGTAGTTGGACTGCCCACCGTCGTCAGTAGTTTCTTTAGGGCTGTCGTCGTCATTTTCCTCATTACTGCTGTTGACCTTGCTGCCATTACTGCTATTGGTGTTATTTTCCAGCTTGACTGTGGTGACATCAACCAGAGCAGCTTCTGTAGCCGAGGCATTCTCACTCTGGATGTACTGGAATCCAGAATAAAACTTTTCAGCCCGTGAAGAGTTGATCTCACTGTATTCTCTGTCCAAGTTACTCAGCAGTAGTTTCTGTTTATTGAAGATCGCCTTGAGCTTCTCCAGCTTATCGTTCAGAAGATCGTTGCCGTTCTTGAACAGTTCTGACGTCTCAATCAGGTACTCTTTCAGGTTCTGGTTTCTCTTATACTGTCTCCACAACTTGAGTCGTGTCAGTTCGTAGTCTCTTATTTCAATCAAATCCTGCTCGTTTTCAAATAGCTTGTCGTGTTTCTTCAGCTTGGAAACTTCAATATTTGGCACCCTTGGTATATTCAGGTTCACCAGGTTAGATTTAATCTCGTCTCGCTTGATTACAAACAGGTGATCTCTGTTATTCTCTTTGAACTTGTAAATTTCGCTCAGGTTGTCAAACAACTCGAATCTGCGCTTTTCCCGGTTGTTACCATTCGCAAAGATTATGTCCGAGCCCACATTCTTGAGCTTTATGTCGAGCTTCTGCTTCTTTACTGACTTTTTAACGAAATCATCAATTTTCTCAGGCTCATCTTTGACTTCCTTCTTGATGTTCTCTGTACTTGGTCCTCTCACGCAGCTTTCTCTGGCCTTGATCTCGGTGTAGCTATCAGGAACTGGACGATCAACGAAAAACCTTCTTTCTTTGAACTCTTGAGGGTTGATTGTAAGTGGCTGGCTATTTTGAGATGTATTGTTCATTATATTGACTAATGAGACAGCAGCAGTGGAGGAGTCATCGTCAAAGTAAGATAGCTCTTGGGATGCCTGCAGCATTGTTGCCACTGTGAGATCCACGTCCTGTTTCATTGGGTTGTACATGTCCTGTTCCTGAGTCAATTGTGGCTGCTGGTATGGTTGATATTGGTACTGGATTGGTACTGGGGAGGCCCTTGCCGGTCCTGAAGCAAAGGCCAATGACGAGGAGAGTGAAAGTGGAGGGGGTGGTGGGATTGTGATTGGATTAGACACCGCAGCAGGTGCTGGTGGTGGGAGTGAGTACTCTGTTCTGGAATAGGAGTATGCCGCAGGAGCACATGTAGGGCCACCAGGAGCACCAGTCAAGCTAGGCAGAGACGCTGGGTAGTAATTCTGGCCGCCCAGGCCACTTTGCAGCGGCAGTTGGTGGTGGTCTAAAGATTTTCTATGCAAGCTGGGCTTGATTATTTGGGGTGGCTTCAACTGCAGCGGTGGCAGCTGCTGGGTGTCCCTCAGGGGCTCGCTGGCTATCGCCAGGTCGGCAGGGTAGGGGAAATAGCGGTAGCTGTAGTTGTAGGTTGAATCACTGGCGGGCTCATTGTTCAGCACTGGATCAGCCGACAAGTTTGGTCTCTGCAACGAGGAACCCGCAGAAAACTTTCTGCGTTGTCTCTTGGAATGTGGCTTGTAAGGCTGCTGCTGCTGCTGCTGCTGGGGCTGGAAGTCGTGCATGGCCATGGACGAGCGCCGTGCAGCAGCCTGTTTCTCAACTTGTTCTTTTTGCTTCTGGATTTGGCTTGCAGTGAGCTCTGGCAGGTAGTACGTTTTCGATTCCGAGGTGCTGAACGAGGCACCTCTCTGCTTCTTGTCCTTTCTTGGTGGCATGGTGGTACTGGAGCCCAAATAAAGGAAATAGCAGCAAAGCAAGCTCAATTAAGCAGTAAATGCACAATAAAACTGATAATGTCAAAGATTTTCAGCTGGTAAATATTGGCACGATATTTTTGTAAAGCGTCCAAATCGCAAGCGCTGCGCCTGGTGATGTTGTCAGCCGCTTCTATGTGCACGTTCCAACCGCCTGAAATTAGTTCTCAAACTGCGTTGGTTGTAAACAATAAGATTATTTTACTGAAATATTTTGAACTAATTGAAAATTACCGAAAGTGAAATTGATCGCAGCTACAGGCATATTTCCTAATTGGGACGACCCGGTAGGCCCACGCGACGTTTAAACGGTTGTATCATTAAGTGGCTACGGCTGTTTTAGGCGGTGTAGGTGCGGAGGAGGGTGTGGAGCCCCCTGCAGTAGGCGTCAAAGGTCGGGCGAGTCAGCTGCGGGTCTGTGAACGCGGTCACGACTATGCTGGTTTTGCTGGCGGTGGAGACGACGTTGCTGGTGAAGTACGGGCCTGCAGGATTCAGTGCCTGCGTGAAGAAGAGCTCGTCGAGGTCGTAGTGCCCGCCACTAGGCGCACAGAAGCCCAGGTTGGACACCTCGAGTGTCTTGGCGCGCGGCCGGTCCATTCTGCGGGCCACCACATCGTGCACATTCACGTAATCCAGCATTCCAACCAGCTGCGCGTTTTCACGCCTCACTGACTCTGACATGTCGAGCGCCCGCACCTCGTCCCAGTCCACTGCGCTGCCATGCGCCATGGACTCCCGGATGAACTCGATCGACGTCACATGCACGCCATACTGGTCCTGGGCGCCCGCGACCAGCGACCGCAGATTTACGGGCACGGATATCTCGACATTGTGGCCGCTGCAGAGCTGCGACAGCACCAGCATCGCACCGTAAACCAGGAACGCAGTGAGCGTGACCTTCTCCTGCCTCAATTTGCGCTGCAGCCTGCCGAACTGGGCAGAATCCAGTGAGATAAGTCTTTGGACGTACTTTGCCTGCGCCCGCAGCACGCTCGGAGCCACAGTGGAAGCCACCCAGTTGCTCAGCTCGTCGCTGTGGTACGGCGACTGCACTGCCTGGAACCAGCTGGCAACCCGTTTCTGCACTGCAACTGGGGCAAACTCTTTCCACAGCGCTTTACAGAAAAACGAGTAGCTTGGCTTCACCAGTTTCTCCAGTTGAAATTTCACTTCTGGGCTGTCCGGAGCCGGCTGGTGCCCGTTCAACATCCCCACCAAGTCTTTGTGGAACTGTAAACAGCTTGCTCCATCAACAACGAGATGATCTGATGTGAATATCAGGTACTGGTCATTAATGACAGTTAGCTTCCACAGGAGCTCGTTCGAGTCTAGCTTGAACAACGTTGAGACCAATCCATCCATCTGCTCGACCAACAGATCATCATTGAACTGCTCAACGTGCTTGAACTCAATTGGTAGGTCACTGTAATCCTCAATTAGCCTGAACCAATATTTCCCACTCTCTTCCTCAAACCAGGCATTCGACCGTAGCCTGCTCTTCACTCTAACCAGCTCCAGCAAACACTCCGTCAGCTTGGCTCGACTCTCAACAGGAATGTTCAGCTTGGATGCTAGAACCACCGCAGTAAATTGTGTCAGTTTATTTCTTTGGTAGAAATACTCCTCAAATTTGCTCAGTTCATGATTTTCCATAGTGCGGCAGTATCAGCAACAAACTCTTCCAATCAGGTGCTTTGTGAGCATCCAAACCCACCAGATTTGTCCCTTTTATACTGAATCTCGTCGAATAGGGGCGTTAGTCGGAACTTGTTTTAAATTTTTTGTCCCATTCAGGTCGGAATTCACTGTTTATTCTTTTTTATTTTCATTTCAATTCCAATTTTATAAACAAAACAAACTCAACACACTCAGCAAAGTCACTTTATTTGCTGCATTTCTGATTGGCGCTCAATTGGACGTTGAGAACGTGCTATTTGTGATACTAGCGGGATCTGGATCGGTTGTTGACAGTCAAAAAGAGTCCAAGTTTGCCTATTCACGACTTTATAAAACGTGAATCCCTTATTGTGCACAAACAGAATTAGAGTATGCCACCAAAGAAAAGAAGCGGGAACTCGACAGCTCAAAATAAATTCCCAGAGGGCTATGGGTGTGGGGATCTAGTGCTGGCCAGATTTCCAGGGTATCCCAAATGGCCAGCAATTGTTATTCCATTACCATATCTTACGAAAAAAGTTTTAAGACAGAGGAAACCAGGTAAGCTATGTGTTGGGTTCTTCGGAGATGCTACATTTTTTTGGTCGGGGGCTGAAGACTTGGAGAGATTTGAGAACAAGGAAGAATTGATTAAAAGAATCAAATCAATTAAAGAATTGACTGAGGCAGTTAGTGAGCTAAAGAATTTTGTCTCGCTGGAGCAGTATATTAGGGACCATGGATTGATTGGAGATGATGAGGAGTTCATTGAGTATAAGACGATATCCGGGGAAGACGAAGCGGAAGAAGAGAAGGAGAAAGAGAAAGCTCATAAACCGCTAAAGCATAAAATTAAAGATGATGAGGAAGAAGAGGAAGATGACCAAGAAGGAGATGTGCATAGCAGAAGAAAGAAAAGTGCGCGTGTTGACAATAAGATAAAAGTTGAGTCGGACCAAGACGTTGTGAAAGATGAGAAGGAAAAGGAGAGAGTAAAGAAAGAATATGAGGCCAAATGCTTACAGTTCCGGTCGAAACTACAACGGGGATTGATCCAGAGAAAGACTGAGCCAACAGAGGAGGAATTAAAGGTGGCTTCAGACTACTTGAAGCAACTGGAGGAGTTTTCAAGTAAAATAACCATTGATTTACTTAGAATATCGAAACTACAGAAAGTGTTGAGGGCGATTTTGAAGATTCCAGGGCTAGAGAGACCTGAGGACTTTAAGTTTCACGACAGAAGCAGCCGTTTGCTGGTTGAATGGAATGATATAATAACAGAGCTGAGAAACGAGAAGGCACTAAAGAATGGCAACAACTCGTCGATTCTGCAGGATGCCACTACTACAACTGTCAACACCAATGCAGCCAGCGAAGATGAGAAGGGGGTCAAAGTGGACCAAGAAGAGATTGACAAGGCTCTTTCAGAAACGAATAAATGAGACTATTGTTGCTCCGTTAGCAGTATGCGATCCAGGTTGCGATACCAACATACCGGATCTCAGGTTAACAACAGGTGGACCCAAATCAGCAGCGGATCCAAGTCACTAAATCAAGCACCAGCAGATCACGCCAGGTCACGCAGGTGGATCAAGTCGGATACCAAGTGCTATATGGTATACTAATGTTTTATGGTAATGTTTTATACTGTTGGTTTACACTGTTTTCATTATTGGCGGTCACTAAGGGTTTATTGGTTTGCGCAAGTGGTTGATGTCAATGATACTGCGTGCACTACGGCATGGTGCACTACGGCATGGTGTACTACGGCATGGTGTACTACGGCATGGTGTACTATGGGTTTTAAGGGTATAATCTACTAGGCTTGATATGGTCAATAGTTTGCAATAAACGCCCTATATATAGCATGTCCAGCAGTGTTTATGGCCAGCAGTTTACGGCACTATGCCGAAAAACATTTGCCTGATGAGTGCGCCGTTGGGGCTGCTGAGCACCCTGTCAGGCAGGCTGAGGATCTCGTGGTCGATCTCACAGCCACTCAGGAACTGCGCGAGCTCATTGCTGAAGTGGTTGCAGTTGTTGTAGAACAAATCGTAGCTGCCGTACTTGAACCGACTGTCTGGGTCGGTTTGCAGCTCGTTCAGGTACTCGCTGAGAATGCCTGGGTCGAGTTCTGTCTTGCCCAGGTCCACGATGCGCATCGGGGTGCCAAACCGGGTCTGCCCAGGCGTGGGGCACACGGTTATCTGCTGCTGGTCGTAGAAGTACTCGCGGTCAAACACCACGATAGAGGTGTGGTAGATGGCGTCAATCTTCTGGCCAATAAGAGCCTCGGACATGGCAGCAGCCAGACCGTTCGACAGGTCGTAGACGTACAGCTTGACCTGGTTCATGGCAGTGGTGTGTTAGGGTGGGTCCGATTGAGGCGAAATGTGCCACTTTTCTATGCTTATCGGGTGGCAAAATTCTGCACAGCAAACATGCACCGCAAGGCAGGCAAAAAGCAGGCGAGAAGCAGGCGAAAAACAGTCCACAAGGTGCGGAAAACGGACTTTTCACACAGCCCAAAAGGAGAAAATGCAAATAAATAAAATTGTCATAAAAAAAAATTAAAAGAGCAGAAAGTGGTTGAAGCTTGTTTTAGTTTGGTAAAACAGCAAAATTTGTTATTTTAAAGAGCCAGAGACGTCCCAGGAGCATTCTGAGAGACGTGCAGACAACTGGCAACGGGTTTAGGGAGCAGCAGCGAGAAAAAGCGCACGTTTGGGCGAGGTTTGCTGCGGCGGTACAAGCAGATCAAGACAGCGGAGCAGCTGGGTAGCGGCTCTACTAGCGGATCAAGACAGCGGAGCAGCTGGGTAGCGGTTCTAGTCGCAGATTAAGACAGCGGAGCAGCCAGATAGCGAGCCCAGCGAGGACTGTGCGGACACGTTAACGAGCAAGGTTTACCGCAGCGCAGGCAGCACAGGGAGAAGCACCATGTCAGACACGGGCGGGAGCTCCACAGCATCGCAGCCATCGTCCATCCTGTTTTTCATTGCAGTGGCGGTGGGGGTGGTGATTGCCATAGTGTTTGTGTTCTTCTCGATGCGGTACTACGTGCGCACCAAGATGGGCATCTACGCGACAGCCCGACTGTCGTCCACAAACAGCAACGGCGTGGTGTTCTTCAGCGAGAACATCCAGATGCACACGTTTGGCGCGTACAACAACGACCTGCAGGAGATGCGCAGGCGCAGAAGACGCTACCAGAAGAAAAGACGGCTCACGGAGGAGGAGGTGGACCACCTGTTCCCCGTGCGCACGTACAAGAACTGGCTAGAGGGGGGTGCTGAGCGGGACCACACCGACAGAAACATCCTGAGCGAGTTGAAGGAGGAAGGCGAGGAGCTGTTGCGCGAGAACGAGGCTGCGGAGGCCACCGACGGCGGTTCTGCGCACCAGGAGGGCGCTGCGACAGGCGCTGAAAAGACTTCCGAAGTGGTGGTCCAGCAGCAGGTGGACCTGGGCGCGCCCTACGAGGAGGCACACTTTGACTCGGGCTCCTGTGCCATCTGTATCGAGCAGTTTGAGGACGACGACCTGGTCCGTGGACTCATTTGTGGGCATGTTTTCCACCAGGAGTGCCTGGATCCTTGGCTGATCAAGAGAAAGGCGTGCTGCCCGATGTGCAAGCGCGACTACTACCTGAAGAACAAGGCCGGGGCTGTGCCTGGTGCGGCGGGTAATGCCGAAGAGGGTACCCACGATGCTGGCGCGAGCTCCAGTGCCGGTGCAGACTCCGGCGCAATGCAGCCAGCTACCACCACCACCAACGACGACGCAGCGTCCTTCTCAGGCTACACAGAGCTCCAGTACATCTCACTGGCGCAGCGAACGGAGGAAATCCTCAGAACCCATCCAGAAATCGAGGACATTGCCAAAGAAAACGTTAAAAAGTACCTCACTTTGAAGTGGAGAATCTTCTGGGTGGTGATGGGCATCTCCAAAGTGGACCTGCTCAACTCTGCGATCGTATCAGAGTACCAGAAAAGACGCTCGGAGGACCCAAGTTTTGAATCCGCCGTAAATACCCGGCAGACAACAACCACTAATAATAATGATGATGATAATAATGCTACTAATAGCCACGAGGGAGACAGACGCCGAGTGGAAAACATGGTGTGATGGTTGTCTGGTTGGGTCTATGTGTTTTATGTTTAGTTATTGTGATGTTTTATGTTTTCTGTGAGGTTTTGTTATTAAATGTTTTACCAGTTTATATTATTTTTAAATGTACTTATTCTCAAAACTTGAAGATTGATCTAATTTACATTGGTATTATAGCTATACACCCTTAAAGTTGTTTTCTTTCTTCTAAATAGTTTCCCATATCACCCATTTGCTGATTAGACTGATAATTTGGAAATATCGTTAGTCAACTCAGCTGCTTGATCTTTCTCTTTAGACCCTTCTTCTTCCTCGTCCTCGTCCTCCTCGTCCTCGTCATCACCGGCTAGCACCGCATAAGCAGACTGACTAGCAATTGGTTTCGATTCTGAGCCAGCTGATGCTGAGGCTTTCTTAGTGTTGGTACGTGCTGGTTTGGCTTCGTCGCTTCTTGCAGCACCCCAGTCTAGTTCAGGGCCCTGGCGACGTGGCTTGCGTTCCGCACTGCTGGTGTGCGAAGGTCTGAAAGGTCTACTTGGCTTAGGTTCTGCTTCGCTGGATCTGGCTGCACCCCAGTCCAATTCTGGCTCTTCACGGCGAGGCTTGCGCTCTCTTGGCTCCTCGGATCTGAACGATCTGGTTGGCTTAACTGCTTCTGTTCTGGCCGCACCCCAATCAAGTTCAGGCTCCTCACGACGTGGTCTACGTTCTGCTCTTTGCTCATCGGATCTGAACGATCTGGTTGGTCTGGCTTCCTCTGTTCTGGCCGCACCCCAATCAAGTTCAGGCTCCTCGCGGCGTGGTCTGCGCTCGCCCCTATTCTCGTCTGATCTGAACGATCTGGTTGGTCTCGCTTCGTCTGTTCTGGCCGCACCCCAGTCTAATTCTGGTTCGTCGGCACGTGACCCAAACCCTCTGCGACCTTCAGAGCCTGAACCACTTCTGGCTGCACCCCAGTCCAAATCAGCACCTGATCCGAATCTTGACGACGATCTGTCGTGGGCCTTGGATGGATCTGCAACGTTGATAAAAACAGATCTACCAAAGAATTCTTGGTCTCCAGTCAGATTCAAGGCAGCTTCCAACTGTTCTCTCTTGTCAAAAGTGACAAACGCAAACCCTTTCAGTCTGTCTGGGTTCTCACGGTCTCTTGGTGCACTGACATTGATCACAGCTTTACCATCGTTGACTCCAGTGTTTAACCAAAGCTCGATATCTTCTTCAACAGCTTCCCATGGCAGGTTGTTGACTAGCGCAATGTATGGTGGCGCAGTAGGAACTGGGAACTCCTGGCGTGCTGAGCGACCGAATGCCGGATCCATAGGGTTGGCACCTCCTCTGGCACCAAATCCTGCATTTCCTGCGCTTGAAAGTGGCATCGATGATTTGTTCTCCACTGGAATAGAAATCTGGTTGAAATCAATAGAGTCGTCTGCCCACGAGCCTCCTCCTAAAGTGTCATCTGCTAGGAAAGCAGCTAAGTCCATTTTTTTGGCATTCTTCTTTGGTGCTACGAGATGTTAGTTTTTTTCCTCTTGTTGTTTCTGGGCTTAATCTCGGGCCCTTAACACCGCTAAAACTCACGCATTGTCAGGTATTTCTTGCTTAATGTCTTGTTAGGAGGTGTTCAAAACTGTCTCAGGGTTCTTCCGGCTGCTTCAAACGGCTGCTGGACTATAAATTGACTGAAAATTAGCAAATTGTTTCAAAAAAGCTGAATTTTTTTTTTTACTGTTGAAAAATTTCAGAAAAAAAAAATAAAATTTAACGTGATTCATAAGCACTGATAAAGCACCGGAAATAGTGAAGGCTGGCAAAATTGCCTATTTTTCTTTGTGATAAATAATAATTCTGACGGGTAGCAAATAGTGTTGCTTTGCAGTGGGAAATCTGTCATCTTAACCTATAGGATAGGTTTTAGAAGGAGTTAGGTGGCTCCGATAGTTTTCCGCAGAAAAAACTACGAGTTACAAGTGCCATTTCGGTGCTATTTGGGCAGACACACTTACAGAATGCTAGATAATAAATATGTCAATTGGGTCATCAGAATACCCAGACCGGTGGTGATCACAGGTTTAACGATAATAGTGTTAACACTTGCTTTGCGTGCGTTGCTTTGCTTTTTTTTCCGGCTTCGAATTGGCTCAGTGAACCTCCTATTGCTAAAAATCAACAAGATTCACATCGTGAGGAAACATGCCGTTATTTCAATCCGCTCCGTCAGGCTGTCGGTATCTATTTGGAGAAGAAAGAAGATAGCAGTGGTGGTTGAAGGACTGGACATTGGTCTGCTAGAACGGGAGAAGAAACAAGCTGATGATCAAAATTCACAGAAAACTGATCAAACTGATAAGACTTGCTACCGAACTAGCGAGGACCCACTCAACGTGTTCAACAAAAGACCACTAGTGAAACGACTCACAAGGTTCTACATCAAATACTTGAGGTTTTTGGAGCTTAGGATTAGCGATTTAGCAGTTCATCATGACAAAAAAGGTTTGTCCGTAACATTACAGTTGGTACTTTGTGAGGTGTTGATTCGTCCTACACATGACCCAAACAGACCTAAGGTTTCATTTGCATTCAGATCAGTGCGTCAAGAAATAAACGAAATACAGTTACTTGACACCTTTTACTTGGAGATCTCAACAAAATTGAATTTACAGACTGGTGATATTTCACGATTTGATCTGACTATTGAGTTCAAGAATATTACAGTACCGATATTTACTCTGCTACAAAAGATTGACTCACTCAAGCAAACTATGGACTCTAAACATTCTAAAAGCCAAGTTACTAAAAAATCACAAGATTACTATGTTGAAGGATTAACTAAAATTATCAGAAAGTATTCTTCATTTGTCAACTTGTTTGAAACTTTGAATTTTTCCTTCTTATCCTTGAGAGTATTTGAAATTGCTCTATGTGACAAAGAACGAATTACATGCAAAAAATACCATCCCCTGGTTTATTTTGATATTCAAATGACTTCATTTGTTTCAAACATTAAACGGATGCATTACGACTCTCCAGGGTTCGGTCTGGCATATGATTACAAAGATAAACCCTTACAGGCATTGTTTAATCTAACAGGTTTATCTTTGTCATTATACAACACTACAGAAAAGACCCATAAAGATGTTATGGAGATTCCATCAATGAATTTGATTGGAAGTTTTGCTTTTCAAAACTTTGATGATCTGAGTGATTTTAGTAAACTTAGATCAAAAGGACTAATATCTTGCCACGCTTCAAATCCGATTATTGACCTATCAACTTCGGATATTAACACTGTGGTTGTGAGTTTATTGGACTTCTATAAGTTCAAAAGCTTATCAATGCCAAAGAATGATAATTCATATGATTCAAGTAATTTACAATCAAACACAGACTACACTTTTAGCAATTTTGTTCATGACTTTCCTAGATTATGGCCAATGTTACACGTCAAATTGACAGTGGAAAATCCATTATTTCTTTTGAAAAGTTATATTGATGATCAGTATTATAGATTATTGGTCATGAAGGCAAATACATTTTCAGCTTCGTTAGCAACCCTAAGAAGTACAAATGAGGAACAGGTTAAGTATTTCATGAAGGATAATTTTGAGGTTAAAGACTTCAAGATCAAATTTGTTGATACTTCGATTGATTTGAATGAATCCGTCTTTTGTACCAATAACTTTAATTTCAGACAAGAGTTAAAGATACTACCAAACTTGGACTCAAATTCAAGCTTTAAGCTGCATTCAGCAATTTTAAATCTAGATAATCTATATGTCTTGAATGGAATCAATGCAATTACGACTGAAATGATTTCAAAGATCAAGCCACAAGTCCTTGAGTATAAAACTTTCAAAAAACAGAGAATCAACTATTGCATTGAAGTTGCCAAGGAAAACGGTATTGAAAATCCTTGTGGTGAACCAAAGAAACCAGTAAATCTGGTTGAAGCCTGGAGTGATAAGCTTGTGACCATTATTCCTTCCTGGATAACAAAATCTTCTTTCACTTCTTATGAACTTGAAGCAAGTTTTGGAGCAAGATCCTTGTTTTTGTACAAAACTCTCATGAAAGTAATTGACCCACAGTCAAAGAATGATTTGGTTCGCGGTGAATTAAGAAAAGTTATTTTATCAACTGAGAAAATTACAATTGACTTACTTAATCAGTTGGATAACTCAACCACAGATTCTTCATTAAGCTCTTCTCTTGAAGATGATGATAGGGGGCTTTTTGACTCAGATTCAAGTACAATTGATTTCAATTCAACCTGGAATCTTAAAACTGATATTCAGCAAATTGCCTTGAAAGTTGTCAACGAAAAAAGCTCACAGAAAGATGTAATGAAGAAGAAGACTATATACAAGTGTCCGATTTACTCAATCAACATTTTTGTTGATCAATCAGCTTGTGAAAATAACAGAGTTGTTATTGATGTCAGTGCTCCAAAAGTTGAGGCATTTTATTCGATAATTACCCATTTTGCAACACTTTCTGCTTTTCATTTACTCAGAAATACTATATTTGAGTTCTTACTAGATAAAAAGAAAGTTGAAAAGACCCCAGAACAAAAATTACAAACTATTGCTCGAGTCAAACAACTTTTAACTTTGATTGATTTTAGATTTAGTTTACCATTCTATGATTTAATTGTTGTTCTACCTGATAGATTCAAGTTAAGAATTGAAATGGTTGATTTGAAAATAAGGTTATTATACAACAATGCTCTACAAGAAAGCCCATTATCACTGAAATCAAATTACTTAAGATTATGCGCAGAATCACCTTCTGTTCCTGGTTATTGGGCAAGAGTTTTAAATTCAATTAATGGATCAATTGATGTACATCTTGATAAGATTTTGGACAAAGACGAAAAGGCAGAATGGATTAGTCTCACTAATGAAACTTCTCATGTTAGTATTCCTCATCAATTCATTATTTACAAAGTCTTTGAAAATATTTCTATTATTTATAAAACAACCAAACAAATGCGTTATTCAATGAGACTTAATACCAATGAATTATGCATTTTACCATCACCAAAAAAACCAGAAAAAATTCCAAAACTGAACATAAAATCCAAAACTACAATCTTCAGTATGGAGGATGACCCATTCGAAGCTCAGCTGGGTGTTATTTTTCAAATTGGTTTATTGGAACAGAGAAGTAGATATGAGAAAACTTTGAGATTTGACGAACATGTCGAAAGAGAGTTGAAAAACTCTAGGGCTAAACCTTCCAAAACATCAACATTCAATGCTACAAAAATTATCCATAGTGATATGCCAAATACTTCAAATGCAGCTTCAATCAAATTATTAAATAAAAACTTAAAAAAAGTATTTCATGCTCATAACAGATCAGACTCAAATGTCAGAGGCAGTTTTGATGATTCTAGTATGGGTGTCAATACAGACAATGAATTTATGAGATTTGCAAAAACCAGAGAAAACATTTTGCAAAAGTTGGAAAAATTACGAGAAGGGTTTTCAGCTTCATGGATTTCGAGAATAAAAAGTTATAAAGCACAAGCTGAAAAAGAATTTCAAAAGAACTTCAACTATCTTTGGGGCAACTTGAGTACCACAAGATTACCAGAAAAATTTAATCATAAAGTTTTAGATTTTTCAAGAAATCCTCATTTGTTTAACTTGATTTTACAAGACTTAGATGTTGATATTTCAAAACCATCATTTGGATATGAGGGAATACCTGATTTTATCTATGATGTTGGTAAAGGTCAACCAAAAGATACTAAGTATACTTTATGTATCCCATTGAATATTGATTTAAGAGCATCAGAGTTAAGAATACATTTAAGGGATTACCCATTGCCATTGGTTTACATGCCACCATTGTCAGATAAACAACCAAAGGACAAACCAGCTATCCGAATACATGGTGATATGATTATTGGTGAAGCAATGATTAGATCTCAACATGAAGTAAGACATGTTTTTGTCCCTTTGGTACCTGGATGTAAAGAAGAAGACAAAGATGATGTCTATTCTATTGAGGTTCCAAAAACAGTTACCGCAATCAAATTTTTCACCAAATTAGACTGGGAAATCAATTCAACGTCAAGGACACAGGTAACATGGGGTAGTTCATATCAACCATGTTTACAGCAGATTATGTTAAATTTAGATAATTTCACAAAACCACCATTTGATCCATCAGAAAAAGTTGGATTTTGGGATAAAATAAGAGCTAATTTCCATGCGAGACTTAATATAATATGGGGTCCACATGGAAAGTTTAATATTTTGATAAAAGGATCCAAAGATCCATATGACATAAGTGGTAAATCTGCAGGTTTTGTTGTTGGTTTGAAAGATGATGTTTCATTAACAATCAATAAAACTGATACACCTCAAGATTTTGCACGTTTTAAGTCCAAAGAACTAAGCTTTTTTGTACCAAATAACACGGTTGAACCATTGTTGGTTTGGTCAAGACCTTCATGTGATAAAGTTCTTATTGTGAAATCATCAAATTATGAAACGACTTGTTTTGGATACTACTTCAGTCAATTTGAAGCACCAGATAAAGAAATCATAGATAAGCTAAAGGGTAGTTATATTGAAAAGAAGGTAATCAATTTAACAGGAGGTGTTGAGCTGAATATTGAAATGGCATTTGAAAGAAAAGGTAAAGATGGTAAAAGAACCTTTGAATCAAAACCACATTATGATGTTCTTCTATCAAATAAAATCTATGTTGAGGATTTGAAAAATTATGACGCATATAGAGGATTTAGAACTAATTATATTCATCTTGGATTTGAACTGATTTCTATCAATCCAGAAGCTTACAACACACTTCAATTGACACCGATCACATTTGAATATTTTTTCACTTGGTGGCATATGTTTTCAACTTCATTACCTGTTCGTCATGGTAGACTATTTAGTCCACAGCTACCGTCAAAGAAATTTGGTAACTACCTTTATACCATAAAATATAAGGCAGATGTTCAGCCTTTATACATTTCACATATTTACAGAGATCATGAACAAAATGCAATCGAGAAGAACAAGTTTTCATTTTATGGATTAAAATGTAAAACTGATAAATTCTTGATGGATCTACATCAAAGAAGAGAACTAACGTTTGAACATAATCCGAAGTTAGATATAATAAAGAAGGGAATGAGAATGAAATTTCATATTGGTAAAATTGGGTTAACAGAAGTTGATCTCAGAACGTTTAAGGCAAAATTTGAAATTGATACTGATGTTGAAGTTTTAAAGAGGTATGAAAATGGACAAGATGTTTCAGATTATGATTTCCAAGTATTTGACAATGATCATTCATGGTTTGATGCTGATGATTTCAAAGAAATTGGTATGAAACCTGTTAAAAATCATAAAGGATTAATTGAAGCATTTCCACTGATGCATACTCCTAGATTTTTGTTTTTTAAGAAGAATGATCATGATGATTTACATCAGGTTGATATTGAAACAGGTGAAAAAGTTGCGCCATTTGGGTTTGAACCATTCCATAAATGCCAGGTTTTAGAGCTTAATTCTGCAACAGTTCAAGTTAAAGCATTAGAAGATCGTGAGAAAGAGTTGCTCGATAGAATTGCTGACAACAAGGCAATATTACTAGAGTCATCCAATAAGCAAAAGCCAACTTTTGAAGAAAAACAACAACTTCATCAGCTACGTCGTAATGAAGAGAACCTGAAAACTGGGTTAAAAAATGTCAAGAAATTGAAAAAGGCATTCAAAAAGTTATCAATTGAGGGACAGGATGTTTTTGAAAAATATATCGAAAAAGAATCTGGGAGACCTTTCCATGAAAATCTTGAAGATACACTACCTGAGTTATCAGATGAAGAGAATGAAAAAGCTGAAGATCTTACAGAAGAAGAATTGTCAATCATTAACGATGGATTTGAAGTTAGTAAGTTTATTAACAAGTTTGCCATTCATAATGTGTTAATAAAGTGGAATAATCAAAACAGAAATATTTTATACAGATATGCTTATTTGATAGAAACCAGATCACAGTTTTCAAAACATATGAAATATAAAGCATTGAATCCACTTAATAAGATTATTGAGAATGATAGAGTCAGTGCATTGAAAGGGGAAGACAGAAACAACTCGGTTTGTTCTGCGACATACGATAATGTTTGTTCCAAGTACAAAGAATCACTGGCGAATGATAGAATTCATAATTTTGAAGAAGAATTGAGAACATTGAAGACTAGCTTTGAGACAAAAATCCATGATAATTACTCCATAAAGTTAATTTCTCCTCAAATTCAATTACAAACGGAGGAAGAAGAAGATTCATGCGTCATGGTTGTGGCACCAAAGATACAATTGAAGATAATAGCATTTGACACGAATACAAATGAAGATTCATATGAAGAGAACATTATTGAGCAGAGATATGGAGCTGTTTTGACCAACGCAAGCATCTTTGTCTTTTATCAACACGAGATTGAAACAAGCGGAGAGCTATTTCATAGTAAATTATCTTATGGATCCAATACATCGTGGCCACCATGGATTGGAGCCGAATTGTGTTATGATGGATCAATGTTAACTAAAAACATTTTATTGGATAAGACAAGTATAGTTTTCAGTTTCCAAAAACCAGATCTTTCATTCTTCTCACAAACAGACTCTGAAACCATGAGAAAACTATCTTGCGATTTGACTTCTGCTTTGTTCACGTGTGATTCCAAACAATATTACTCACTTTATTGTATTATTATGAATTTGTTGTTATACAAAGAACCAGGAAATGCAGAATTCAAACACAAAGAATCCAAACTACTAATGAAATTCGACCTAAATAACATCAGACAAATTAAGGATCGTGTCTTGTTCATCCAAGATTCGATCAGAAAGCTGGAAAGAATTGAAGAGAACTTTAGTGGAAGAAGAGAGATCTTGGATGACGTTGAAACCTTGGACGCTGATACAGCTTCTGCATTCAAATCTGAGCTGATTAGCGAGCTGTTATTGTTGATGAGAACATCGTTATTAGGTGCAGAACGATCAGAACAGTCTGATAACTCCATTGAGTGGCATATTAGAGCCGATGATATTAAACTGAAGATGCTGGATGAAGACCGAGTTCCATTTGTTGATGTTTACCTAAGTAATTCAGTTTTCAGGAGAGTAGAAGGATCAGACAGATCGAACAGAAACCTTGTTCTGATTGAGAACATTGAAGTTATCAACCTAGAGAAGGATTCCATGTTCCCAGTGTTATTTTCATCATTTGAAGATGTTAAAGCGAAGGAAGACCACAAAAAGACGCTTGAAAATTGCTCATTACCAAAGACTCCACTAATCTTGGTTAACTGGGTGATGAACTATCCTGCAGGAGGAATTCCAGTTATACGCAAGTTTGACATTATGTGTTCGCCAATCCAGATAAGCATTGAGCAAAAAACTGGGGATAAACTGATGAAGTATGCATTTGCAGAAGGCCATAGCGATAGCAGCAGTGAGAGCAGCGACAGTGATAGTGATGAAGATGACAGCGAGGGCAAAAAAGTGAAGGCGAGAGGCAGAAAATCAACAGACTCGGTGCTCAGTAGAAGTAACTCGAGCATAAAGCGAACCAAATCACTGAGAATTCCGAAAAGCAATGGCCACAAGAGCAAGAGGTTTAGCACAGTCACCAACGGCGCGAGTGCAGGGACAGACATGACCTCACTGTCTAGCGGCACATCATCCAGAGGTGTAACTGATACGATGGACACCGAAATAGCCCATTCGTACACCCAGAGTTTGCACCCAGTCCAAGTGGTTGACGAGTCGGACGAGGAAGACGAAGAGCTGGAAGAGATGATGGAGAGAGCGTCGCATTTCCTGAGTATTATATCGCTGAAGCTGAATAAGCTGGTGATCTGTATAACGTACAGAGGCACTGGAGCCAAAAGACTCATTAATGTGTCGGACTTTGTGCTGCATGTTCCGGACATCCATGTGACCAACAAGATCTTCACGCTGCTGGACATGACGCTGTTTTTCAAGAAGGAGATCATCAAGGCACTGCTGTCGCACACCGGAAGCCTGATAACCAACAAGTTGACCAAGAGAAGCAAGAGACAGTTGATACAGAAACCGCTGATGAACATCAGTGGCTACGCTAAGTCGCGCATCGACACGTTCAGAGAGGACGTTGCTGTCGACGAGTGATTGCACACTGTCGCCAGCTGGTTGGCTGCAGCTACACGGTGCTTCATCAGTTCATTACATAAGCTTTTACATAAGCGGAGTCAGAGCTCAACGCGGCGACGCTTTGCGTCCTCGTCGTTGGCGCGGCGCTGCTTGGACCGCTTGAGGCTGGACCCGGAGTCGCCCAGCGCGAGGTCGGCAACGTCGAAGCCCTTGATGCCGTAGTCCGGGGTCTTCTGGAAGCTGAGGCTGGAGTCCAGCAGGGCCTTGTCTAGGGGCTGCAGCGGGGAGTTGTTGTGGTAGGGCTCCAGGCCGTTCTGGAACAACACGGGCGTCAGCGTGTGCTCCTTCGGTATGGTGGAGTACTTGCCCGGCAGGTCGTTGAGGTACGCTTTATACGACTTTCTCAGTTTCAGGCCCTTGGTGCCGTCCTCGTTGGTTCTGGCAACGGACTCTGATATCTTGGTCAGGTTGTACACGTCTATGAGGTTTGAGATAGGGCTTGGGCGCAGTTTCTGGTACGTTGCTGGGGGTGTCAGTTAGTTGGGGCCTACTGGGAGTGTGATAGTGGAGAAAATTAACTCACCTGCTGGATCCACGTAGTAGTAGTACTCGTTCGTTGTGCTCTCGTCTGTGTGCATGTGTGCTGTGCTGAGTGTGTGTGTCAGATGGTTTGGTGGCTGTTGAGGAGGAAACTGGGCAGAAAAGAGCTCAGTGGTGCACTAAGTAGCTGCCTTTAACTATTATTAAATTTCCCTTTTGATATAAACATTTTTTGAGGCGGAAATCCAACGGCGATGCAGAGCCCTAACGGGTCCCGATAACCGCGCGTAGGGTTCCAAAACCAAAGATGTAAGGATGTAGACAAGTTTTTTGTGACCGGTAACACATTGGTAGGGCGCACACCTGCCACATAAACGTACAACACCCGCACACCAGACGTACTGCGCAGACGCAAAAAAGAAAGCTGAAAAGTTCGCAAAGTGTGCGCGAACCGCCCCGAAGGGAAGCAAATTGAAAATTTCAAAACAAATTTTCAGTTCACAGTTCTTTTTACACAGTAAGAATAATCATAGAAAGTGAGTTTCCAGACAGCTGGCGATGGGCCGATGCACTGTGTGCGAGTGATGTGGTGGACTAGCAGGGCACTGCGTGTTGAAACAGGCGTGATATGGAGCGTGGAAGATGAAACCAGATGAGACCAGACCAGTTGATAGTTGGTGGACCAGGAACCTGTTGAGCCACTGTACTGCACCACCCAGCGTCGAGCACACACCTAAAGCCCCACAGAACAAGGCAAAGCCCACAGAACAGGGCAAAGCCGCAAGACCAGGACCAAGTACTAACTATTTGCAGATGGCTGCTTCATTACCACACCCAAAGATTGTTAAAAAACACCAAAAGAAATTCAAACGTCACCACTCTGACCGTTACGCTCGTGTCTCAGAAAACTGGAGAAAACAAAAGGGTATTGACTCATGTGTCAGACGTCGTTTCAGAGGTACCATTCCTCAACCAAAAATTGGTTTCCGTTCAAACAAAAAAACTAGACACATGATGCCATCAGGACACAAAGCCTTCTTGGTTAACAACGTTGCAGACTTGGACTTATTATTATTACACACCAAAACCTACGCTGCTGAAATTTCCCACTCCGTTTCCTCAAGAAACAGAGTTGAAATCTTAGCCAGAGCTAAAGCTTTAGGTTTAAAAGTCACAAATCCAAAAGGTCGTCTTTCCCTTGAAGCTTAATTGTATTAATTGTTGATGATATAGTGAATTAAAGTTAAATAATTAATTGATTAGTTGATCAAAATATAAAAAACTTGCAATCTTAGTGTAGACAGGCGTAGCCTGACCATTTATCCTTAGCCAGTACATGTTCTACTCATCAGCCTACACACTCATTAACTCATCAATTCTGGCAGTATTTCTGGTGCTTCTGCTCTACTAATTGCTCGTTATGATCTCAATCGCCAGCTGTTTGCTCCCTAAGCACCATCACTCAGTGTAAACCTTGAGTGTAACTAAGTGTAACTAAGTGTGGACCATTAGATGTAATTATTGGGTGTAAAATTGAGTATAAACTGCTAGGTATAAACTACTAGCTATAAAGTAGCCAGCAGATACAATTAAAAACCACTAGGTATAAAGTATTAAGTAAAAACCACGCCATTGAGTGTAGTCCATTAGATTATTGAGTAAGAAACCACCCAGCATAAACCTTTAGGTGCCAAACATCGAACGTAAATCACCATATATAAACTACTAGTATAACCAAAGTGTAAGCCCTAAGCGTAGCCGATAGATAAAACGAATAATTCAAACTGCTGGGTGTAAACTAGTGGTTGCCAATCACCAAGTATAAAACAAAGGTATAAATCGAAGCAGTAAAACTAATGTTATAAACTACTAGAAAGCTACTAGAAAACTACTTGAACTACCGGTTCACGCTTGCTGCTCATAGATCTACTAAGTAAGTGCACTCTCCAGCTAGATCCTTCTGGTGTGCTGCACCATCTCGCATACTGGAACCACGGGCTAAGCATCACTAGTTGACATTGAGTGCCCACCGTCCCCCTACACTACAACTTATCACGCTCCTATTATTTAACACATACAGACTCAAAATTAAAAGAATAACCAGCCAATGATAAAAGCAATGAGGGCAACAAGCAGAACTATTGGCAGTGGGGAAGCTGATTTGGATACAGTTGCGGTTGCTGGCGTTGTGGATGGCGCGGTAGACTTTGTAGCGGACACGTTGGACTCTAGTTTGTCGTTCAAAGAGTCGATTTTGGACTTTTCGTCCGACAATTCCTGCTGCTGCTGCTGTATGGCGGCTTTGGCCTCTGTGCCTGTGGCAGCACCGGATCTGTGGGTCAGGGAGTCCCTGGTGGCTGCGCCCAGGTTGCTGCCGGAGGAGACAGGCTCTGAGGCCGAGGCATTGGACGATGCCGGTTGCTGAGGCTGGTCTTGTTTCTTGACGTATCTGACTTTAATCTTCTTGGACACGGACTGGTCCTTGAACTCTGCCTCTAGCTTAGGCCATACGTCGCTGACGGAGTTCTCGCCCAAGTCGTATGGTGATGGGAGAGCGACAATCAGGAATTTGTGGTTGCAGACGTAGTCGTCGGCAGGCTCCTCCTTGAGCCCCAGCAGGATGACAGACACGTCCACCATCTCGCCTGGCTGCAAGGTGGCGGCGTTAGGTCTGACGCAGTATCTGTTGGCAGGGTGTTAGTGGGTCCAGAACGCGGAGCAAAAAGTGGGCTCAATACATACAGTTTTGGGGCAGTCGTTTTGACTTTGAACGCTGCAACCTCTGAGGAGTTGTTCTTTATGGTGATGAACTCGGTGGACGACTCTGTGAGTGGAGCTGTGGTTAAACGAGTTAGTAAAGGGCTCTTTTCGTGTTGTTGAACAAGGGTCAAAACAGCCTCGTGTGGGAGGCGCCCCGGTGCCCCTGCGGGCCCGGCTGGCTGCCCCGGCTGGCTGCCCGCGGCTCCACGGGTACTCACCTTTGAACTCTAACCAGGTTGGGGTGATCTCAATGCTCATTGTGTGCTGATTGTGTCGGTAGTGGCAGGCTGAAATCTCTTTGTGTTTTTCCTGCGAAGTGGCAAAATGGTCTTGTGCTCGTGTGCGGGAAGATGCGGCTGAACTCGGGGTGTGCTGTGTGCGCGGTGCTCGTGCTCGTGGAAGCTGTGGTCGGTGAACTGGCTGCGCTGCGCGGGTTCGGCTGCTATACAATGCTATTTGCTCTGGCTCAGAAAAGAACAACAATCAAAAACACTTTTTTCTCGCCAACCTGCCGGTACGGCCACGCAACATCCACCTGGAACCAGAGGTGCCAATTGGTATGTGCGTAAACAGTACGAGCACTTAGCCTGGCAGCTCCTACTAAACCTAACATGATTATCTTACTGATCTCTTTTTAGCTTTCAATGCTATTAACTGTTACTACTACTTACTGCTGATGTGGAATGCCTACTCTGTGTAGTGGTGTTATTATTCGGGTGATTGATTAGCTATTGCTGCACTGCTGTTATAGCTTAGCTAACTGTATTACTGTACTGCTGTTATAGCTTAGCTAACTGTATTACTGTACTGCTGTTATAGCTTAGCTAACTGTATTACTGTACTGCTGTTATAGCTTAGCTAACTGTATTACTGTACTGCTGTTAGTGAATTAGCCAACTGTTGATATCGAAGTACTGCTAACATTCCGTCTCAGCCTGTTACCAGCAAACTCTTAACTTTAATGGCTTACTGTTAGTGCTATTACCTTGATGTGTTCAGGATATTACCACTTAGTGCTATTACCTTGATGTCTTCAGGCTATTACCGCTTAGTGCTATTTCCTTAATGTCATCAAGCTATTGCCGTACTGTAAGTGTTATACACACCCAATTTGTAGCTGGCTAGTTATTATGGGCGAGTAATGCTAAGCTATTCTGCTAGTTGTAGTTAAGCCTGAGCTATTAGTGCCATGATGAGTATTGGATGTTTAGTGCTTACACTTTACAGCTGTAATGGGTGGTCTGGTAGCTACCCGTTAGTGGTACAAACCATGGTGGTCTAGTCTATGTGTTCTACTAGAACAGCTGCTAAGCTATCATACCAACAATCAAGTACAATTTTGTTGCCGCTACTATTGCTGGTTAGTGTGGTCCATGGCTAATGCTTACTGCTTACGGCTGTTAATCAATGATTAGTGCGTAACCTGTGATCCCCGCGTGAACCTGGTGGTTGGTGGTATATAGGCGTGGTTTGCTTAGCTGTTAATGGTGTGTGAGTGACAGAGATGATGCAGCAACTGGCTAAGCGGTACCAGCGGGCTGAAGTTTCATCGGTAAGGACCTTATGGACTTTCCCTGTATATCATCACTTGGCAATGGACACTGGAAGCCCCAACCACTGAATACTCTACTGCATTATGGTAATACAGTAGATGTTGAGCCAACTCTGACTGTGGCAAAGATTTGGCTACTCACCGAGTATTGTTATGGCTGGGTTGTTGAAGTGTAGTATGAGGATTTGGCGGTCTGTGCAGTACTAAGTGGATCTAACAGTTGGTTTAGACCCCCCACTCTATAGTGTGTCTGATTATCACCGCGAGATGATCTTTGAGTTGTTTGGGAAATTGAAAAGCGCCAACGTTGGGTAATGAAAGACTGGCAGATCACCATGAAGCAGAAACATTCACCTAATGATCTCTGGTAGTGGGTTAGAGATGGCGAATCTACGCTGCGAGAACGAGAACGTATTAGAAACGGAATTGCACAGACTAAGACCAGATGGTGACAAATCACTCAATGTATTCTGCTTTATGGGAGCCAAACTGCTGATGGCCTAACCAAACCTTATGCGTGCTCATAGTGAAGTTATCACTGGGGACGGTCTCTCAAGTTAGTAGAATGCTCCATCATTTATACACTAACTGTTTAATAGTAAGCTAAGAAAAAGAGATCTTCTACACTTCGCAGTTATGCTATCTCCAAATCAGCTACAACTGTTCAATAAACTCACCACTTCGCCAATAGTTCTATCTTATAATGTTGATTTACTAGTTTAATTTCCATTGCTCTGCCTATTAACGTACCTTTTAGTGGAAGAAAGCAGAATCTTGGAAACCTACTGCTCAGGATAAGATACATTACTGTAACCTATACTTATGTATTATAATGCTAATGCCTATCGTTATTGGACATTCGTCTGCCAGATAAAGTCTGTATCTACAGTGAGATCGTATATTCGCTAACTCTTACACCTGATACGCTGAGACCAGCACATCGTATCTTACCAAGGCGTCTTCCCAATGTCGAGCAGTGTCGGCAGCGGTGGTGTTGGTGGAGCACTGCGTGGAGTTTAGCCAGAAGCGGTAAGGCCACACCCAGATTACGAGTCATCAGTGTTTTCGCTTTGCAGCTGGAAAGCTCACCACGAGGATGAAGGCGAACCACAGACTGCTGTCTGCAGCGAGCGAGCTGCCTAAGAAATGGACCAAGTACGTGCCGGGCGCAGGAACGTACCCGCAGGGGTATAAAGTGGGCGCGGTGTCGTCAGGCGTGAAGAAGAATGGTAGTTTGGACCTGGCGATGATCGTTTCGGCGGGCCCAGCAAGCGCTGCGGCAGTGTTCACCACGAACAAGTTCCAGGCAGCACCTGTCCAGGTGTCTAAGCGGATTCTGGCGCAGAACCCGGGAAATATCAACTCGATTGTCGTCAACAGTGGGTGCGCCAACGCAGTCACAGGCGAAGGTGGGCTGAAAGACGCACAGACCATCGCCAGTACCGTGTCCAGGGCCGTGGACCCGCACGCGCAGGACACCACGACACTGTGCATGTCCACTGGGGTCATTGGCCAGCGGCTGCAGATGGACAAGATTGTGCCAAACATCTCCAAGCTGGTGGGGAGCCTGGGCGACGACCACGAGCACTGGCTGCGCACCGCACAGGGCATCATGACCACCGACACGTTCCCCAAGCTGGTGTCCAAGGAGGTGGTGGTGAACGGCGCCCGGTACCGGATCGCAGGGCTTGCCAAAGGTGCCGGTATGATCTGCCCAAACATGGCGACGCTGTTGGGCTTTTTCGTCACCGATGCGCCTATCGAGCCTGCTGCGCTCCAGAAGATGCTCACGCACGCTGTGGACCGGTCGTTCAACTGTATCTCCGTGGACGGGGACATGTCGACCAACGACACCATTGCAGCGCTGGCCAATGGCGCTGCAGGCGGTGAAACCATCACCGAGGCCACGCCAGGCGCGTTGCAGGTCATGCAGGACGAGATCACCACGTTCGCGCAGACCCTGGCGCAGCTCGTGGTGCGTGACGGCGAGGGGGCAACCAAGTTTGTCACCATCAACGTGAACGATGCGCTGTCGTACGCCGACGCCCAGAAAGTGGCCAAAACCATCTCCAACTCGCCGCTCGTCAAGACTGCGCTGTACGGCAGGGACGCCAACTGGGGCAGAATCCTGTGCGCAGTGGGCTACTCGGACGTGGAGGTCAACACCGCAAAGACCAATGTTTCTTTTGTCCCTACTGACGGTTCAGCCGAGCTCAAGCTGCTGGTGAACGGCGAACCTCAGGACGTGGACGAGGCCCGTGCCAGCGAGATCCTCGAGTTTGAAGACTTGCACATCAAGGTTGACTTGGGCACTGGCGGCGGCCAGCACGCTTCGTTCTGGACCTGCGACCTCTCCCACGAGTACGTCACCATCAACGGAGACTACCGTAGTTGAGTTGAGTTATTATTACACGCTATAGATAGCCCACTGTAGGTCAAAAACTGCTCCACCTGTTTCATGCAATGGGCTACATATGTGAACCACTTCGACAACTATTCTTTTATTCCTCTTGCTCTGTTGTTAAAGTGTTAGCTAGATACCACTTTCACACTGTGTCGTATTGGTGCTGAGTTACTGGTGGAGTAAACCGTTCTGGAAATGTAACCTAATTTGCCATGTATTGCATTGCCCCGTACTATAGTGCGCACCTCAGCCGTCTCAATTTCTACTCTCCACTACTGCCACCAACCCACAGCCTCCTCTCTGTCCTACCCTTCCTGGCTTGCCCTGTACTCATCTCTGCCTTTGACGTTTGGACACATGGACTTTTGCTGATAGTTTCCCCTTCAAAATTATCCTCGCCACATTCCCAGACAACCACACTCCAGAACACACAATCACTGAACCTCAATGCCCACAGCTACCGCAACCTGCCTGGTTAACTGGCTGCCTGCGCAGGGCCTCTCGCATTACATAATCACCACCCACACACCACATATTACATAAGCGTAATCCGCGTAACGTGCTAAAAGCACAAATTTTAGCCTGCGCGCGCTGAAACAGCCCTCGAGAGCCAGAGATGAAGGAGTACGCGTTGTCGCACGAGGACGAGCGCCAGAGGGCGCACGGAGGCTCTGCAGACAGCGATGTGTCGCCGCTGACGTCGCGCAAGGTGTCAATGGCGTCGCCGGCATCACCAGCAGAGGACAATATCAGCGAGCAGCCAACGAGCGTACCGTCCGCGGTATCGCCTGGCAGGCACCAGGACAGTGCCGAGGAGCCCAAGGACGCTCCGGTGCACCACCACCACCACTCAATTGGGCTGGGCTCGCTGCAGTCCGGAGTTTCAAGCTCCTACAAAGGGTTCCACCACGCCTCCATCCCATCCATGGACATCCGCCCGCCTTTCCAGCACCCAATCAAGCCCAGAACGAAGAAAAGCTTGTTTGGAAAGTTCATCAACTCGCTGGACAAGTCTAAGAGAGGCTCCAATGAGTCCTCGACCTCGGACGGGTCACATATGGCCAGATCGAACGGAGGCTCAGTCTCGTCTACCAGCTCCTCCCGGTCTCCCACATCCATGGCGTCCTTCTCGGGCCCCTCAACGGGTACAGGCATACCGCAGGCACACAATACTGCGGCTGTGGCCGCTACTAAGTTTGTCCCAAAGCATTCAGATGCCTCCGGCCTCAGACGCCCCAGCTTCAGCACTGCTACGCCTGGCTCCAGCATGTCAACCTCACCAGTCAACCCAGGAACCATTCCCAGCATATCAACTTCCGTGCTTTCGCAGGGAGGCTCAGTTGTGGCTCTGAGTGTCAACGACTTGACTGACATGTCTGGGATTGTCGCAGACTCTGCTGCTAATCCCAAACTTGAGTCCGACGACACGAAAAGCCTTAAATCAAGCAGTGTGCTGACTCCCCCAACCACTGCAAGCTCACAGCCAACTGTTCTTTCTGGTTCTTCTGCTGGCAAAGAAAAAGAAAGCTGGACAGCCCCGGAAAGTTGGGACGTTAAGAACTACAGCAAGGCGCAGGTAATCAGTGACGAAGATGAAGACTTTGTCATTAGAAAGACTTTTAACTTAGTGCCACAATTTGACGAGCTCAAGCTCGATAATAAAAATTACCATATCAGAATTCATGGTGAAGACGATAATTTCTCCTCAACTTTGAAAAGACCATTTAACGAGACCGTGGAGGAACTGATCAACTACCTGAAGGGAAGATACTCACTGGTGGGCGACTATAAACTGAGTTTAAGAATTGGTAAAGTCACTAAGAAGCTAGAACCAAACCAACGGCCAATTAAAATCCAGACAAACTTACTGCTACTAAGTGGGTATATGGAATCCGACAGATTAGATGAGGTTGGAAGAGATGATCTGAGTTATCTGTTCAGATTCATTCTGCATCATGACATCTTGAAACAGTTGAGTCCACCAGAAGAAGAGTACATTAGCAGAGATTTAGTTCATGTCAACTTGAAAAGTAAAGATTTACAAAAGATTCCTGCGCTTTGCTACTCATCAAAGGTTCAAAGCTTGGATGTGTCTAATAATGGTGACATTACACTGCCATCTGATTTCTTTCAAACGGGTGATTCACAGCTAAGTTCCTTGAGAATGGTCAATATCAGAGCCAAAAACTTCCCACCAAACATCGTTTATGGCAAGGAACTAATCTCACTGGATCTAGAAAGAAATTTCATCTCGATTATACCAGATAACATATCACTGTTAAAAAGTTTATCAATTTTAACCTTGAGATGTAATAAGATTCGTGAATTACCAGCAAATTTACCACAAACTTTGAAAATTCTTGATATAAGTTCCAATGATTTTGAAACGTTCCCTGAGTCTGTTAACAATTTACCTAATTTACTGCAACTAGACATCTCATACAACAAACTGAAAACCCTTCCAAGTTCAATCAATAACTTGAAATCAATAAAAAAGATTAATTTATCCTCAAATTGCCTGAAAATTGTCAACATCAATCTGAAAAATTTGAGAACACTTAACTTGAAGTATAATAAGATTCTGGAATTACATCTAAACGATTGTAACATTGAAAATTTGTACCTAACTGACAATAAAATATCAAACATCACAGATCCTTTAAACTCATTAAAAGTGTTGGATCTAGATCAAAACCCAATAACCCAGCTGAACTTCATAAGTAAGAATTTATCCTCGTTGATTTTATCCAATGCAAAGTTAACTTCATTACCAAAAGTTATTCTGTCATTAGAAAAACTGGAGAAGTTAAACTTGAGCAAGAACGGCTTGAGAGAATTGCCAGCAGGTATTTCAAAATTAACTAATTTGAAAGAATTGTCAATTTTCAGTAACAATTTGGAGTCACTTCCTGACTTATCAAAATTAGTTAAACTGAAGTTTTTGGATATCCATGATAACAATTTAAGAACAATTCAAGATTTTTCATTCATTGAGAATGTTAACATTTCATCGAATTTAATTAGAGAGCTTCCAAGTAACATGAAGTTCACAAACCACTTGAGAATTTTGAGGGCAAGTGACAACAAGTTGAATGATTCTTGTCTTCATATAATAAAAAACTTTATCAACTTGAAGAATTTATCATTGTCTTACAACAGACTTATGGATATTCCAAACCAAACTATTGGATCTTTAATAAGCTTGGAACAATTATTTTTATCAGGTAACCATCTAACTGCGTTACCTGATGATATTGGGAACCTAAGCTCATTGAAAGTGTTATACTTGAATGGTAATAGATTCAGAACACTTCCTTCGGACCTCAGTCAATTGAGAGGATTAGAAGTTGTTGATGTGGGCTCCAATGACCTGAAATATAATACTTCCAACAGTAAATATGAATGGAATTGGAACTACAATATTAACTTGAAGAATCTTAATCTATCAGGCAACAAGAAACTGGAAATTTCAGAGGACTTGAATTTACCTAAATTGAAAATGCTTGGATTGATGGACTTAACTTTAACAACCCAATATATTCCGGATGAATCTATGGATATCAGAGTTCGTACCACCCCAAGTCAGCTGGGAAATAATCTGTCTTACGGTATTTCAGACAGAGTTAATAAATATGTCACTGCCAGAGATTCTGTATTTGAGCAGGTTGATAGTGGTGTACTTATTGGTTTGTTTGATGGGATCTATTCGGGTAAGATTTCTTACATCATTAAAGAAAACTTCCACAAGATATTCGAAAAAGAGCTCAAGAAAAATGATATTGTTAACTCATTGAGACAGACTTTCCTCAGTCTAAATAAAGTTATCAACTCTTCAGATTTGAACTCAGAAGATGGGCTGACAGGATCAAGTGCAACAGTTTTGTACATTAAGGACAAGAAAGTTTATACTGCAAATATCGGAGACACACAGGCAATTCTAGCGAAAACTGATGGCAGTATCTCCATATTGACAGTAGAACATTACCCATCAGCACCGTTAGAGTTTGAAAGAATCAGAACAAGTGGTGGATTTGTGTCAAATAATGATAAATTAGATGGTGTTGCCAAAGTTTCTAGAGCTGCCGGATTCACTGATTTACTTCCACATATTCATTCTGCGCCTGATATCACGGAAGCTAACTTCCACGACGAAGTGTTGGTTATTGGTACCAAAGAACTATTTGATTATTTACCACTGAAAACGGTTGGTGACATTGTTAGGGAAGATGATAATCCAATGATCACAGCAGAAAGGTTGAGAGACTATGCAATTGCATACGGCTGTGACAGTAAATGTACTGCCATTGTTTTATCGTCAATCAAAGCCAAAAAGAAGACTTCCACCGTGGTAAAGACACAGGTTGAAGATTCCAATTTGAGAAGATTGAAACCTGAAATAGAGCCGCCAACCGGCGAAGTTGCAATGGTTTTCACTGATATCAAGAACTCCACGTCACTATGGGAGAACTTCCCGCTAGCAATGAGATCAGCTATCCGAACACACAATGAAATAATGAGAAGACAATTGCATATAGTTGGAGGATATGAAGTCAAAACTGAAGGTGATGCGTTTATGGTGTCATTTCCAACGATTACCAGTGGTTTGATATGGTGTTTCAATGTTCAGCAGCAGCTGTTGCTGGAAGACTGGCCTTCAGAGATTATACAGAGTGACGAGTGTCAGGAGATCAAGGACCAGTATGGAAATGTTATTTATAAAGGTGTGTCGGTTCGTATGGGGATTCATTGGGGATTGCCTGTTTGCGAGCCTGATATTATCACTAGAAGAATGGACTATTTTGGGCCAATGGTGAACAAAACAGCCCGAGTATGTGCTGTTGCAGACGGAGGAGAGATTGCTCTGACTTATGATTGTGTTCAAGAGTTCAAACGAATTGAACAGAGCCACAAGCTGGTGGAGGCTGGTGTTTCGATCAAAGAAGCGTATGGAGGCAATGAACTGTGTGAGAGCTTAGACCATGAATTTGGAATTATTCAACAAATTGGATGGAAGCTGGCTCTGTTGGGAAAAGTTCAGCTGAAAGGGTTAGAGACAGAAGAGGAGATCTCGTTGTTATTCCCTAAACAGCTGGAGACAAGGCTGGGCTTCCAGCGAAAGATTGACTTGAGTGCAGACGACCTGTATAAGCTGAGGGCTATTCTAATCAGACTGGAGTATCTGCTGTCTATAGTGACCGGGCAGCATTCAAGCACGTCCTCAGTTAAATTGAAGAACGAGCTGAGCGAAAAGGTTTACTTTGAGATCTTTATTTCCAGAGTGGAGAACGTGGTTGCGCTGTTGAAACTGAAGGACGATACAGTGGGACTGCTGGGTGAAAATAGAAGTGTATTAGAGCTGGTTTCCTATATTGCTCAAGTATTTCACTCCAACGTTGAGATCAAAGAGACGCACGCGATCGAGGAGCTCAGAGAAATGGCGCAAGAGGACGAGCGCAACTCGTTTATCGACGAGGAAGACGACGATGTCTCGCTGCTGCAGGAAATTGAGAAGCTCAAGAGCTGAGACGGTTGTATAAACGCTGAGTAATGTATGAGTTAAGCAAGCACGTGACATAAGCCATTAACTAAGCACAATCACGGCGGGCTAAAAAATGAGATAAAAATGCACATTTTAGCAGACATCAGTAGAAGCAGATACAAGCGTGAACCGGATGCCACCACGAGTATCCAGGGAGGCAGCGGCCTCGGACAGCGAGGGCAGAGGGCACGCCAACACGGGGGGCAACTCGAACTCGAGGGCATCGACCAAAGCAAGAAACGCCGCAGCACAGGCAGCGACTGCAGAGCTGCTGGCGAAACACATCCACTCCAATGGGCCCCAGGATAAGAAGCCC
Organism: [Candida] sp.; assembly: GCA_030570575.1. Classification (NCBI taxonomy): domain Eukaryota; kingdom Fungi; phylum Ascomycota; class Saccharomycetes; order Saccharomycetales; species [Candida] sp. The sequence continues at coordinate 196,640 of JAJLVZ010000014.1, read as the reverse complement.
GTGGATCCTCTGGACTTTGACCAGCTGAGCACGGAGGAATTGAGACGGTATAAAGCGCACTACCAGCTGCCAATAAAGACGTCGATGACGATGCCAGGGTACCTAATCGGGTCGTCTACCGGTAAGAAGACGTACAGTTTCAAGCACAAGGACCGTGTGAGTAAGCACGAGCTGAGCGGGGCAGTCAAGAAGCACTTTATGGCGCAGCCGGTGAAGGAGAGCGAAATAATCACAAACTTTTTGTACAAGGTGAACAACCAGGACAAGTCGTTCAAGCTGAGCTTCAAGTGAAGTTGGCACTTCACTGCTAGCAGGTTTGGATCTAGCTAGAAGCTAATCAACGTGGGTAGGGACTAACAGGTGAACACTGTAGCTAAACCATAAAGTATTGCTTACGTAATTTACATAACTGGTGTTCCTGAGCAGCAGCCATGCTTTACCTTGGTGACTACATGCCATCACTAGCTGAGCATCGAGCTGGTGGGCAAAACTACAAAGTCTCCAGCGTTTAGCTAGATACCTAATAACTCAGTCTCTATCTATTCACCTTAATGAGTAGTCCTGAATCTGAATAATGGCAGATCCACTGCCTGGTGAATCATTGAGAAGACCAGCATCAAGGCAAATTTGCAATTAAGATGTAACGAGCTGTAAAATTAAGCTGGCTGCTAAAGTACATTCCTGCCAGAGACAAAGAGTAGTTATCCATGTGAACTCTATCTTTACGGTGATTATTCCAAGTGGGATATTATTCACCAGCTATGTATCCTGGGGTAATCAGATTACAGTGAGATTAGGCTAGTTTATCACTCTACCATTAATTAATAGCGAGTGGACAATATCTTTCTCTGAGAAGTGACTGGATAGAGCATCTCAAATACCAATCATCCCACACCAGAAAGAAGTCAGATGTAAGGAGGAATACATTAGTGCAACTAACCAGGATAGTAAACAGTGTTGATGCAGGATCGTACTGAGTGCCAGTGGTTTACCACCCAGTGCTGTACCACCCAGTGCTGTACCACCCAGTGCTGTACCACCCAGTGCTGTACCACCCAGTGCTGTACCACCCAGTGCTGTACCACCCAGTGCTGTACCACCCAGTGCTGTACCACCCAGGGTGTACAACCCAGGGTGTACAACCCAGGGTGTACTGAATGCCAGTCAGTAATGGACGAGAACTGCCGCACCTTTTATAACCGGCTCACCAGATCTACGTGTCCGTAGGATGCTGATCTGGCTGACCGGTGCTTCGAAGAAAAGTCTCTGTCTGTGGAGGTTCCCTACAAGGGCATGCATATTGTGAGACTGTAAGACTGTGTTTTCTGTTACATCTCCAGTTAAACTGCTAAACATCAGGCTACGATAGGAATGATGGTGGTAGGCACAGAGCGCAAGGTGGATAGAAAACTTACTTAAGCAAGAGAAATTCATTTTCCATTTCTCACCAAAAGCACAATGGACTCGTCAACCGTTTACTTCATTGCGACGCTTGTGGTTGCGTTTGTGTTCCTGAGATGGTTCATCAGCTCTGAGGAGTCGGACGAGCCTGCAGTGGCGAGCTCGGCGGCAGCCAGCACGGCGGTGAGCAGTGGCGTCCGGGCCAGCAGCACAGCCAGACCGCGCCGGGTGATCACCTCCGACATGATCGAGGTGGTGCAGTCGATCGGGCCCCAGCTCACAGAGGGCCAGATCCGGATGGAGCTGCTGAGAACGGGCTCCGTGGAGGCCACGATCGAGCGGTTCCTCAACGAGGGCACCCTGCCGTACCCGCGTGGCGAAGCACCTGCGCCACCTGCGCCACCTGCGCCACAGCACGAAGAGGGCGAGAAGGTTGTGCCGGCGAATCTACTGGAGAAGTATGCTATCAAGCCCGGGCAGGCAGTGGCGGGCGCTGCGCTCAGCAAGCCTGCGGCCAGCCTAACGGCGGAGGAGCGGGCGTCCGTCCTGCAGCAGAGAAAGGCAGAGATGATCCTCAACGCCAGAAAGCGGCTCGAGGCGCAGCTCAAGAACGAGCAGGACCTGTCGCCGCTGACTGGGCACTCTGCGCAGGCGCCACCTTCTTCCTCTTGACTGCGGGCTGGTGCACCACCGGCTCTGCTGGGCCCTTGACGTTTTTATTTAAATAGTCTAATAAAGTGGCTTCTTTTCCTTCCCTTTCGTGTGCCTGAGAGGCCCCGCTGGCGCCCTGGGAAACCGCAGCAGGCTTCCCCGGCAGCTTCTGGCCCAGCTCGCCCTCCGCAAACCGGATCGACGAGCAGAACCCGTCGTACGAGCTCACAATGATAGAGCTGCCGTCGCAGTTCCACGCCAGGTCCGTCAGCGTGGAAAAGTGGATGTTGCTCACGGTCCCCAGGCACTGCTCGTGCTGCGTGTCGAAGATCACCACCGAGTCCTGCGTCAGCACAGCGTACACCATCTTGTACGGCAGCTTGAACACGGTGTCCGTGGAGTCTGTGTCCAGCGCGTAGTATACGGGCGAGAAGGACACGGCCACGGCAGGCTTCTTGAACCCGGGCAGGTGCGCGATGGGCGCTCTGTTCAGTCCACCGCGCGAGTAGATGTACACCGTGTTGATGAGCTCCTCCTTGGCCGGGCCCGAGGCGTCGCCAGGGCCCTGGTGGTTCTTGAAGATGCCTGCGGGCGTGAGCAGGAAGCTGCCGTCCGGCGAGAACGCCAGCCGTCTGAAGAAGGCCTCGTAGTTCTCGGAATGGTACAGCATGGAGCCCTTCAGCAGGCTGAAGTCGAGCCTGGCGTGCTGGGCCCGCACTGCAGGCAGCGACTCGTCGCTCACAGGCGCGCTGGCCCGCGCAGGCAGCTCTGTCCGCGAGATCTTGTGGTATATCGTTGGCTTCGGGTGCCCTTCCAGGCCCAGCGCATAGATGTGGACAGACCGGTCAGCAGACTGCGTCGCCACGTACCGCGAGCTGGGGTCCCAGCACACGCCCTGGATGATGTGGTTGTGCTCTGCGATCTGGGCCACCTGCAGCCCGGTTTGCGCCTCGTAGATCCTGGCAATGTTGTCTGTGGACCCGGTGATAACGTACTTGGAGTCCGGCGACCACGCCAGGTCGTAGATCTCTGCCGAGCCCGACTTGGACGAGTGCCGCAGCACCCAGCTCTCCTTCACCTCGTCCTCAGGGTCCGCCCCAAACTCCCTGGTGCTGCCCCCGCTGCCCAGCGTCCAGAAGAACACGATCCCGTCGTCGCCCGCTGTCGCCAGCACCTGGCCCTCCGGGTCAAACCGCACAACATTGATCGCTCCCGTGTGCTTCGACAGCGTGCACAGGTAGTCGATCTGCGGCCCGCCATCCTCTTCGCCTGGGCCCTGCCTGTAGCTCACCCGCCAGATCCTCACGTTGTTGTCTCCGCCCCCGGTCACCAGCCGCTCAGACGCCACGCCCTGCCGGTTGGGCTGGAAGTGTACAGAGTACACAGGCAGGTTCTCGTTGTGCCAATGCACCGCCAGAACTTTCACGTCCATCCGCTCTATCAATTATCAATATATCAATATACTAATATATCAGGTGTATCAATATATCAATATATTAATATATCAGGTGTATCAATATATCAATGTATTAATATATCAGGTGTAGCAATATATCAGGTGTATCAATATATCTGGTATATCAGGTATTTCACACGTTGTGTCTTTTGTTTGGTATGTGACGCGTCAGGACGCGTCTTTTTTTTCTTGACTGAAAAATTTCAGACCAAAAATTTTCTTTCTGACGCTTCAATGAAGTTTAGAAATAAATTTCCAGCACATTTGTCAAATTCCCACCAGAATTTCCCTTCCATGTCTCGGTGGTGCCGTTTTCGTGCTGAAATTAAGCTGGCAACAGTCTTAGTGCATTCTGTGGGCTGCGGAACTTGTTCTGCCATCAGCCCACTTTGCCGGTGTGTTGCCACATCTCTGTGTATAGCTAGCTAGCTGAGGGAGATGCTGCTGTAGTGGCTGGAACTGTTCCTGCCCCCTGTGGAGAGAGCACTTTCTTCTTCTTGTGGTGTGGTGAATGCACCAGGCGTAGTGTGAAAACCTCGCCCAGTATGGCTCTGATTGTAGGAGGACCTGCTTGTTCTGTCTCTGGGTGTCCCTGTGGCCCGCCTAGCCTGTCTGGTGCTGCTAAAACCACTGGAGCCTCTTCTGGTGCTTCTGGTGCTTTCAGGGCCTCCCCTTGTGCTTCTGGTGCTTTTGAGGCCTCCCCTGGTGCTGCTGAAGCTTTCAGGGCCTCTTGTGGAGCTCTTACAACCTCCTCTGGAGCTCTTACAACCCCTTGCATGTCCTCTGCAGCCACCCCACGAGAAACCTCCTGCCAGTTGGAGATCTTGGGCACGCTGTTCTTGATGTGCGCCAGCGGGTCCTCATCAGCACCCACACAGATGCACAGCCGCAGCTGGAACCCATCTAGCGGCTCCACAGGCCCCACTGGCTTCAGCGAGAACGCGTAGCCGTCTGTGCTGAAACTGCCAATTTTCGTCACCTCAAATTCCAGCTCCCCAGGCAGCAGCTTCTCCTGCGCCTTGGAAAGCTGTCCCGTACCCAGGGGCACATAGTCCAGCTGCAGCTTGACCGATTTCAGGAACGTGGCGGTGAACACATCGGGAAACGTGCTCACCAGGTAGTTGATAAGCGCAATCTTGCTCTTGCAGTCCACCAGGTATCCGTGGTAGAACACGCTCTGCCGCAGGTACGTCCTGTCCAGGAACCCGTAGTTCTCTTTGCGGTCAATGGCCTTGTTGTGGGCCCGCAGTATGTTCTCAATGATTCGTCTCTCTTCCAGAATGGGCAGGAACCGCACGCTGGCCTTCACGGGCACCAAATTGTACAGGAATCGCGTGCTAGAGCTGCGGGACGTGCTGAGCGCACCCAGGCACTCGTTGAATTCGTTCAGGTGGCGCACATTGTCGTCGTAGACCCGCACTTCCTGGATATTGTGGTAAAAGTGCAGGATGTCGCTCACCACCTGTAGCTTGAACTCTGCGGTCCTGCTGAACCCGTCGGGCTGCAGCACCTTGCCGTCACAGTCCAGGCTGAACAGGATCCGGTTCAGCACGTGCTGGAACACGCGCTTGCGCCGGCCTGAAAGCACCACGGTCAGCACGTCGTCTGCCGCCGCAGACAGTCCAAACAGCCTCAGCACGTCAATATTCCATGCCCCCTGGTAGCTCTCCTCGTCGGCTATGAAGGTCTCCAGCACGTCGTCGCGGCTGGTCCACCCACCGCCGCTCAGGGCCGCCCCGTTCAGCAGGCAGGCAACACTCTGCGGTTCCAGCACGCCCCAGTTGGGCACAGGCGAGTTGAACAGCGTCCCATCAAAGTCGTACACGTGCAGCCGCTTCACACTGGCCGCGCTCTTGGCCCTAACACCTCCCACGTATCTCTCAGAACAGTCCCAGAACTCTATGGGATTCCCGTAGATCTGTTTAGTCTGAGCCACCGCCCCCGGCGTGAACTCCCTGGCACCCATTCTCTCCATAGCGCCTTCTGCCAGCCTGTACGGCTGCTCATACAGCCCAATGAATCCGTCACTGTCGCAGAACCGCTCGAATACCCGCTCAATCATCTTACTCCCATAGTTAACAAGTTTTCGCAGTTCAAATTTTACAAAATAAGCAGGCACAGGCATGGCCCAGCTCAGTGGCTGCCTGCTGCCTGCCTGACTAAAAGTAGCGACTCACACAATCAGCTTCAACTGTGTTTACCATTTGGTGCTACTGTGAAATATCTTGCACTGTGGTGAGCATCAACAGGTGTCAGCAGTGGGCTAGTTATGTAGTGTACGTAGTGAAGTAGGTAGTAAGCTAGCCAGGTGCGTAACACACTGGTTGCAAACTCTTTAAGAGCTGAACAGGTGCTGAGCGCTGAACAGCGGGTGCTGAGTGCTAATATCAGCGAGCCCTAACACCAACCCTAATAAACCCTAATGAACCCTAACCAAGTCGGTTGGCGCTGAGACGCAATGCGCTGAGCAATGTTGTGAGATAGCGGTTATGCTGTTGTCTAATATCGTCATAAACAGTCTGTAGTGTTACTAGGTTATAAGGCGATTAGTTGACCACATACTAACAGCTGTATCGCGAGTGCGTATTCTCAAGCACCTCCTCAATGATCGTATTAGTAGAGCTGAGATGTGTCTGGATATTTGTGTTGATGTGGTGCTTTGTCTTCCATTATCTCAACCTGCACTCATTAAGATGTTATTGCCCTGAAAGGGTTGTCAGATGTGGTCTCCGTAGATATTGGAATGTCTGGACACTTCTGTTGATGACTACAATGAGAAGCAGGCTTCAGGCCAAACACGAAGCCGCGGTTGTGTTTTGTTGTGCGGTGCTGTTTCGTAGTACGGTGTTAGGTCACTGTAGATTGTTAGAGTTTGTACTGTTACACTGCTTTATCGTAGTTGCAGTACTGTTATTGTGCGTTGAGTATTAAGTATGACACAATGAAGTGATGTTGCATATTACGTATCAGTATAGCATTTTACTGTTGTATTGTAAAGCAATACTATACTTTTGCAGTGCTGTGCTGATTATTGTCTGTGGCGTTGTGTTAGATTGAGCTTTTGCGTATTGCGGTGTTATACTAGAGCTAATATTAGTACTGTGTCTTTGCACAGTACTATGGTTCTATGCAGTATTCTATGATTGTACTGCAGTATTTGGTGGCATACTAGCAACGCGGCATTTAGTATGGTTGTATTGTGTAGTATCGTGGTGATATTGCAATATTACAGTGGTACCCCGTCATGCAGTACTATTACCTTAGGTAGTCTGTACACTATATCGGTGCAGTAGTATAGTGAAAGCTTCAACAATTTTAACACTGTATATTGCAGTTTTGAGGGAGCACTGAACTTGATTTCGCTGATACACCCACAGTGATGGCATATTATTGTCTTACTGTTGCCTGGTGGCATGAACTACTGTGTTACTGTGGCACTGCGGCAATATAGTGCAACATGGCTGTAGACCACCCAGTGAGTTACAGCAATATGGGCACTAGGTAGACGCTAGGCAAAAACACTAACTTGGAGGGCATATGAGAAGAAACAGTTATTTGTTCAGTTTAAGCACAAAGGTGCTGTGCATGTTGGCTGTCCTGTTTCTAGCGGCACCAATGGGCTGCTCAGACTGTAGTTTAAAAAGTAGAATAGTGTGATACAAGTATTATATATCGTACTAGTTTGTATAGCGTATAGGAGTAGTATTATGGTAGTAATATAGAGGTGAATGTATAGTATGGTTTAGCAGTGTAATGTACAGTAGTATAGTAGTTAGTGTGTCATAGTCGAATAGGTTATAGTAGTAGCACAGTAGTGTATAGTAGTAGGATTATTGCAGCATTGTATAGTGGTATAATGTATCGTGGTAGTATTATGGTGGTAAAATAAAGGTGTAGTGTATAGTATGACTGTACAGCAGTACAGTAGTTAGTGTGTCATAGTATAATAGTTTGTAATAGTAGTATATTCTACGGTATGGTGTATGGTATTGTAATGTACACTGCTATGGTGTCATAATAAGAGTATCTACAGCAAGTAGTACATAGAGTTATGTTTATAGCAGTAGTATATTCTACGGTATGGTGTATGGTATAGTGTGTGGTATGTCTATATCACTATTAGCTATTAGACCACCTGCATAGGTAAGGTCGCATGCTATAAACGACAAACGCGTCCTTCCATCTACACCCAGATTACTGGCTATTTGCCTCAAAAAACATTTTCTTTCTTACACAGCTTAATAGTTAGGATGGGCCTGGAGCTGCAGCCGTGGCAAGGGATCGGAATCCCAGTGGTTCTGATATCGACCATCAGCATGGCGTCGTTCTACGTGTTCCACAAGCACTCCGAGGAGCTGCGGCTGACGGCGGCAGGGCAGCTGTGGTTCGAGCTGTCGGTGATGCTCATCTGCTTCTACTACTACAAGGCGATTGTGACGCCGCCCGGGTCGCCGCCCGCGGACTACCAGCCCAGCAGGACACAGTGGGCGCGCTACTGCAAGAAGTGCGAGCGGTACAAGCCGGAGAGGTGCCACCACTGCAAAATATGCAACCGGTGCGTCCTGCGCATGGACCACCACTGTCCCTGGACAGCCAACTGCGTCGGCAACGACAACTACCTCTACTTCCTCAAGTTCCTGTTCTGGGTGGTGCACACGACGGCCATCTCGTCGTTCTACCTGACCAAGCAGCTGCTCCACTACTGGCGGGACAGAGACCTGCCGGCGTACCTGGTGTCCCGGCTGGACCTGACGCTTGTGATCGTGGCTGCGCCGCTGTCGTGGCTCGTGCTGCTCTCCGTGGGCGTCCTGGCGGCCCGCAGCTGCTACTTCCTGGCCAGCGGCATGACCCAGATCGAGTCCTGGGAGTACGAGCGCATCGAGTCCTCGATCGAGTCGCCACACCTGCTGCGCAAGCTCGAGCGCAACAGGCAGCTGTTCTTCGGGTCCCCAGCGAGCTCTGCGGGCGCTTGCAGCTCCGGGGACCGCCTGCTGAAGCAGCTGCACGGCGACCAAATCTCCATTGACGACATCAACTTCCCCTACGACATCTCGCTGTGGGCCAACGTCGTCAACGCCATCGGCCCCCCGGTCTCGTGGCTGTGCCTGACACACGCGCCGGCGGGCGATGGGCTCAGCTTCAAGAAGAACGAGTACTGCCTGGACAACGACATTTCGTCGCTGCCGTGGCCGCCAGACGGGTCCCACCAGCACCTGCACCTGCAGAGCGTCGAGGACGAGCTTATCCAGGACAACGAGCTGCTTGTCAAGAACCGCAACTGGCAGCGCGGCTGGAAGAACGAGTTTGGCGAGAGCATTGCCGACTTTGGCGTCGACGTCGACCTGGAGTGACTGCCCACCCTGGTCTTTCCAGTGGTTTCAGGGTTCCAGTGGGTTTCAGCGGTGGTTCAGAAGAGAGGGTTTGTTTGTAGCTTTTTGCTAGCCACGAATTAGCCCCTACTTTTATGGTTTGATAGCCACGAATACCCAGCTGTTAGCCGCTACTTCATGGTTTGAACTGCTTATAAACAGCAGACACTACAGTATCTACCTAATGGCGTGTGTTGGCTTAAGCAGAGAGGTCGGACTCTTACATAATTATTACTGATAATTCAAGATGGAGTGCCTTGCTGTTATGTTGGGGTGAAATAGATGGGGTTAACTGTCACCTCCAACTGCCGCATCAGTACTCAACCCAATAAAGCAAACACTGTTTGGATTATCCAGTTTGTCCAGTGCCGTGCTACACCGCGTAAACTAAACTTTTAATGTACATACTTAAACAATCTGCTTACTCCATCTTCACGTCGCCCTCGGCATCCTTCTTAATCTCCTCCGGTATCACGCTCGTCGTGTCCGTCTTGTCGTCCGTCACGTTCACGTTCTCATCTGTAGTGGTGTCGTTGCCCTTGATCTCGGTATCGTCCTGTGGAATCGTCGTGTCGGTGTCGTTAATCGTCACGTCCTGCTCCGCCACAGCCTGCAGCGCCGGGTTCTTCTTCGCAGCACCGGCTTCCTCTTCTTTGCCAGTAGCCTTCTCCTCGGACTCGGCTCCCAGCGCTTCCTGCTGCTCCTTCGCACTCTTGTCCTCCTCCACCATCTTCAGGTACTTCTTAGGGTCCTCAATCAGCGCCTGGTACCTCTGCTTGCCGCTCGCAACACCCTCCTCCTCAACAACACTCTCAAACGCCTCTTCATAGCTCTGTACAAACTTGTCAACCAGGTCTTGGTTCAGTTTCACTCCCTTCTGGTAGACACTGTAACGCGTAAACTCGTCCGACGAGCCTGGCTCAAAAAACAGCTTGTACGAGTCCTTCGCAATCTTCACCTTCAGGTTCGTGTCAACAACTCCCTCGAGCGAGTCCTCCTCAACCTCCTCATCCATCAGTGATTTCAGGAACGGCATGCGGATCTCGTTCGTGCTGATTCCCTCTGTTGGGTGCGAGATGATGTATGAGGTCATGTAGTAGTTCCACTTGTCTTCATCCGTCTTCTGGTCCTTCAGCGTCAGGTCGTCAACCGCAACAAATTGAATGGAAACGTGACTAGTGGCCTCGTTATATTCAATTCTGAACATGTTCTCTTCAGCACTCATATTGCTTCTCACAGCCTTACGGTACAGTATTTGATGTTTGGCGCTCGTGGAGACTGATCTTCTATCTTTCTCAAACAGAACCATAATTTCAGAACTCTTGGAATCAGTGATAATCGTGTGTAAGTTCTTAACTAGCGACTGAACAACCTTGTCAACAGTGTATAGCTTGTACGCCCTGTTACGGTAAGCCTGGCGCAGCGACTCTTCGAACCACTGGTGCTCCACTTCGCCTTCTATGGTTCTCTCGCTTAATGATAACAACTGTGAGTAAGCATCCTCTTTCAAAAATTCCAACCCCATGTCTTTCAATTGACTGGAAATCAAATTCAAGTCTTTTGCAAACTCAACATCAGTTCTGGTTTTCAAATCGTTGGTAACCTCTTCATTCAAGTTCTTCACTTCTAAAAGTCTGTCATACAACACTCTTAACAAACGGAAAAACACATAAATCGATGTGTTTCCAAATAAGTTGAACACTTTTCTTGCTTGGTTCTCAGTTTCAATCTTGATAGAATCCTGGTTAGTTGTTTGAACCCACACCTGTGACGCACTTTCAAATTCTTTAGTCAGTTCATCTTCTTCCTTCTTGCTTTCTGCATCAGTTTCATCAGTGGCCTCATCAGCTGTTGCTGCTGCTGCTGCTGCCGCTGCGGCTTCCTCTTCCTCCTCTTCCTTCTTAGATCTTGGCTGTTTATTCTTACGCAACACATCTCTCAATAGATCAGGTTCTCTGTGACGCTTACGGTTTGAAATCGAGTTTGGTGATGGCGAAGATGTAGGAGTGGTAGCTGTTGAAGATGAAGCTGTAGATGAGTCCGATGACTCTATTTGAGCAACTTGTGATGGATCTTTTTGGAACTCAGAAACTGATGAAATGTTTCTCTTAACCAATTCATTTTCAATCGTTTCTTGATCAATCGAAAAAAATAATGAAACAAAAGATTTCAAGAATTCAAATAATCTTTCTCTGTCATTAGCTGAGTATGTGCTTGCAGTGTTTAAAAACACATAAGCTAACTTGATTATATCAAATAGGATACTCTTGTCATTAAAATCATAATCAAGTTGTTTTTTTGGTTTAGGAGTTAGTGGATGCAATCTTTTATTGGTTTGCTCAGATTTAATAGCACTGATTTCTGAAATTAATTGTTTTGTTGTTAATAATTTCTTGTCTGCTTGTTTGAATGTTAAACCCAAATGATCTAAAGACTTGAAGAAAACTTTTTGTTCCATTTCTCTCCAAACTTTATTCCATTCACGATGGGCTCTTCTCCATTCCTCATCTTTTTGTTTCAATCTTCTTAGAATAACTGGCACTGCAACAGCTGGATTGTCATGTAATGCATCAATAACCTCAAATCCCTTATCTTTACCATAAACTTTTCTAATAACTTTTTTGTAAATAGTTTGTGAGGTATGGCCCAACCCATTTGGTAGCTTAAAATGACTTTTTTCTTCATCAGTCATACTTGCAATTCTGTTTGCAATAGTTTCTAAAGTTTGGATGGTTCTTAAGTTTGACTCCATATAAAAATCATATTCATGTCTTTCTTCTTCAATTCTGAATAAAATTTCTTCATATTGATTTTTACGATGTGCAATGAAACCAGAATCTTCAGAAGCCCAGGTTGGATGTCCAACCCATTCGTCGTTCAAAACTTCCCAACACATTTGGTCTCTACCAGAACATGGCATATAGGTTTCAACTTTTGGTAATTTTCTATAACTTGGCCCATATGGTTTACATAACGCCAATTCTAATTGATGTTTCTTGTAAACAATATTTTCAATGTGGTAAGGAGTATCTTCATAACCAACAAAAGATTTGAACCAATCAAATAAATCTTGATTTGAACCAATAAACCCTTCAACTCTTTCAACCAAGGTGATTTTATCAATCAAATCTTGGTTAAATAAATTTATAATTTTTAGAAATTCATTATAAGACTGTTTGCTACCAATTGCCTTTTTAACTTTATCAAAGAACCCAATTTCTTCTGATAAGTTGGAAGTTCTGGTTGGTGGTTTGATTGGTTCTGGTAAACCTGGAACTAGAGTTGGTGCGTTGTCATCAGTAAGTTTTCTCTTATATGGTACACCAGTAATTGATGAACGTAAGTTTGATGTTTGAATGTCTTTATTGCTAAAAGAATCCAATTTCCCTTTACCAATGGTTGGTGGTGAAAAGTTACCAACCGGTGGTAGCTGTGATGGCTGTTGCTGTTGTTGAGCTTGAGCCTGTTGTTGTTGAGCCTGCTGCAATTGTTGCTGTTGCTGATAATATTCCGGAGATCCGTTAACTGGTAAACCATAGTTTTGACCACTTGTATCTGGTAAAAATTGCTTGAAGTCATCTAGCAAATCTGGAGCATTTTGGAATAAAACCGTCACTTGAGCATACACTTCGGCAATTGGTTTTTGTTCCCGTTGATAGGTTTGCAAGATTTCCAAAAAATGTTTGTAAATGTCAGGTTGACTGGAGAATCTAGTTTTGATTTTATTCACATAGTTGATTGCATGGTTGAATTCAACCGGGCCGCCTGGTTTTCTTTCATTCAATTGACCTCCAGAACCATTAAGTGAGTTATTTCTGCTGTTTGCAGCAGCTTGTAAATGAGACATTGAAGCCTGATCAACACTGCCGTTATTATATTGATAGCCATCCTGTGGGGGGACACCATTTGGTTGCTGAATTTGGTTTGGATTTTGCTGCCAGCGTTGATCAAAGCCCAAGCCAGAGTTTGAATCTTGTCTTGTAGTAGTACCCATTGGCGTAGTGACCCTGATTGGATTAGGATCGGATGGGTCTAAGGAGCATTCAATTCTGTAACCCGGAGGTAGAAAAGTATTAAACCCTTGAATCAAACTTGGATGACCCCTGAATAAAGTTGAAACTCTTTCAATGACACCAGGTGTATCAATGGACTGGCTCTTGAAATCTTTCATTATATCAAGGAAATGGTTATACACATCTGGACGATGCTGAAACTGGATTTTGACTTGGTCCAAATAAGATAGTGCATCCTTCACATTCAGTGGTCTGTAGGCTGAGGACATAGACGCCTGCTGTTGTTGTTGAGGCTGCTGCTGCTGCTCTTGTTGCTGTGGTTGAGGAACTGCTGATGAGGATGCCGAGGTTGTGGTGGCTGCAGTTGAAGGAGGCACCGATGGCTTGGACTGCTGTGATTGGGTTTGAGACTGACCATTCGAGTTTGGAGGTGGTAGCTGGTTTTCAGTCTTGCCTGGGAAGTTCAATGAGGGTGGGTTCAATACAAAGTTATGAGAATTATTAGATAATCCGCCCACATTGATGGAAGGTAACGAGTAATAATTTGCAGATTCCATGGAGGAATGCTGCTGTAATGAGGTAGGTGGTGGTAACACTGGGGCACCTTGACGACTGCAGTGATGCTGTTAGTAAAATGTAAATGAAAGACAACAAATTCGATACGGTCAGGGGGGACGATCGTCGCACTTATAAGTGAAATGCATCCCATCAAAGCCAACAAACCGACAACGTGAAAAAAAAATCACAAAGTACTCACTGCTTTAACGAAGGGATAGACGTTCTGTTGGATTCAGAACTTTCCTGGCTCGGTTTCCAAGGCTCTTGATTGGACATTGTGCAAGTTATTGGGCACTTTTTTGTTTTTTTTCCTAACTACTGGAATTCCTGTTGAACACGGTTTGTTGCTTATTTGAACCGTGTGGCAAAATAATTCGATAAATAAAATCTAACAAGCTGTTTCCTGCGCTGTTTGTGTATTGTGTGACTTCTGCCTTAACACTCCTGCTGGCAATATGTACGCTCTGATAATAAACGCTTATTGATAAATAACTTGTTTATTGTACTCAGCGGATTACCGGTTTTGCTGGGTTAGCGCTTGCTTGTAGAAGGACTGCTTATCTGTGGTCTCTGTGGTTTCCTCCCGCTCTTAGAAAGAACTCAGTAGAAACTATAAGAGTGAATTGTTGTTTAAGTAAACAATAAAAACTAACAATTTCTGTTCGAGTATTCATTTTCTGCTCAGTTTGCAGCCATTTTGGGTTTTGCGAATTCCGGTCGGCAGGGTAAGTTAAAATTGTGCTTATTGCTTATAAAGCCCTTAGATAATACGAAATTTTCCACCAGAAAACAAAAAAGTTGAAGTTTCACTAACTGGAAACCAGCTATTATTACCAGCACAACCCGCACAGTTGAGTCGAGATGAATGCCCCAGATCGTTTTGAGCTGTTTCTGCTGCCAGATGGTGTACCAAAGTATGTTTTTTGCGCTGGTTAGCAGCCTCTGAGAGTACTAAAGGAGATGAAAACTAACAGCCAACAATAGACTTAAAATTGAACCGGATTCAAGAGTACCAAATGCTGCCATTATAACCTTCGAAAAGGAAGACCATACACTAGGAAACATGCTCAGAGCACAGCTGTTGAAGGACGAGAGAGTGATCTTTGCAGCTTATAAGGTTGAACACCCTTTGTTTGCCAAGTTTGTAATGAGAATTCAAACTGAAGAGAATTACTCACCAAGAGATGCGCTGAAAAACGCATGTAACTCGCTCATATCGCAGCTGGACACTGTCAAGAACAGCTTTCAAACTGAATGGAGAGTGGCTGATTTGGCGGCTGAAACTTACGAATGATTTAGATTATTGTATTATTAAACTTGAATCACAACTCGAACCTGAGTTTATATTGAGTTAATTATTGTGTATATTAGATGAAACAAGCTTAGAAATGTACTACAGGTAGCTGGTAATTTATCGTTGTGCTTTAAATCTTTGGTTTCTCTATTTTAACAAGAACTGGGGTGGTCTCAGTAAGTATATTGTGTACATTATATACACAACACATTATTCTAGTGGGTATCTCTATTAATTATTATTACTTGCTGTTATAACCATAACTATTATCATTCATCGTAGGAAAATATAACAACCATTGTTATTGGTGATCATTAAATGCCTGATCTTAATTATTAATTTTATTTCTTAATGCATCTTTGATTAATTGTAACTTCTCATCTAGTCCAATATCATCCATAGTTATTTGGAATCCACCATCTCTCAACACATTGGATAGCAAACAGGTTTCCAAGCTACGATCTGGTGAGATATAAGTTATAACAGATCCTGCCTGCGAGATACAAATCTTGTGATGATCTCTAAAGTTAAACTGAATGGATCCGTTGCTCAATTCAAACATGACGTATAATTCGCATCTTGTGTATCTTCTCAAAAAAATCTCTTCGGTATCAATCATCACCTCATCTTCATCATTTGAAACTTTACACAAATTTGTTTTCATATATCTTGCAAAAAAATCCGAAATCTCAACTTGTCTAGATAATTCACTTGGAATGTTATTGTACTTGTATTCTGAAGCAATCCAGCCTTCAATTACATCATTTGTGATGAACCAGAAACTGTTGGCATGGTTAATTCTTAACAGTGTATTGCCATCATTAAACAGCACACCAATATCTTCAGTTGATAACTGATAAGAAAAGCCATGCTTATTAGAGTAATCAACCCATTTGCTAATCAAAATTGGGGTCTTGAGGGATTCGTGGCTAATTCTTCCTCTTGATCTAGATTGCCTTTCGGATATTTGAATCCCATTCAATGTATTTATACATTCCTGTTTCAAGATTGAGTCTGATAATTTAATAATTGATTCTTGCTCATCAACTCTTCTAGCCTTACCCAGTTTATTCTGTGTGTTATGATACTGGTTGTGGTATTGTTCATCATTAAACTTTCTAGCCTTATTACTAATAGCAGCAGAAGCAGAAGCCAGTTCAACTTCTTTGTACTTGTTTTTCGTATTTCCTGGCGATAACGATTGAGGCAAAATTGCCTTTGGCTTTTCAGACTGTAAATCAGTTTTCAGAATTTCAATTGGACTCTTATTTGATAACTGAATTAATCCAGATTTCTTTTTACAATTCAGGAAATTCAAATTAGATGTGTTCAAATCTAAGTCAGTGAAATCAGGAATTGAAACCAAAGTTTCAATTGAAATTCTTTCAGGAAATGAACCATTTTTGAAAAAATCATACTCTAGAATTTCATCTAACGTTGGTCTTTTGAGTGGGTTTGTACATAAGATATCTTTGATTAGTTGTTTTGCATCATTAGAGATAGGCTTATCAGCTGGGAATTCATATTCATTTGTTTTAATTCTTTCATAAATTAATGAAACATCTTTGGATTGAAATGGGGGTTTACCAATCAATAATGCATACATCATGACACCGATGGACCAGATGTCAACTTCATAACTATGTCCCACGGTTTTTCCAGTTAAAACTTCCGGAGCAATGTAGTTTGGAGTACCACAAATAGTGTATTTTCTGTCTTTATCTGCATGTAAAACTGCAGCTAAACCAAAATCACCAATTTTCAAATTCATTTCCGGGTCGAAAAAGATGTTACCTAGTTTCAAATCTCTGTGAATGACCCTTCTTGTATGCATGTATTTGATACCACCAATAATTTGTGTCATAAAATAACGAACTTCAGGTTCTGTCAAAACTTTTCTTTTCTTTAACAAATCCATTAATGAGTGATTTGGACAAATCTCCAACAAGATATAAACGTTAACATCGTCTTCAAAACAGTCAACAAACTTGACAATGTTTGGGTGCGACATGCTTTTGTGGATTTTGATTTCTGACAATAGTTTTGTCTTTGTCTTTTCGTTCTTGATTGAAGCCTTTGCAACTGTCTTTGCTGCAAATACTTCACCAGAATCATCCTTCATTTGGAAACATCTTGCAAAGCCACCTTCCCCTAAGAACACACCTCTTTTATAGTCTTTACCAGTACGGGTCTTGATTAGCGATGGTGGTGTTTTGCACAATGAGGACAGCTTTTCCTTCTTTTTCTTCTGAACTCGTTCTTTATCTTTTTCTTTCTCTCTAACCTGCTGTTGATGCTGCTGGTTAGCAGTCGCAAGTCCAGCCTCGTCCTCCATAATCTCCATACGTCTCGTGGACTTGAGCGGAGTCAAGTGGTCAATGTTCTGTCTTAGATTAACATCTCTGGATGAAAGTGTTTGTAAAGGTCTTGATGCCATTTTAGGTATAGTTATTTGTTCTGGATGATTATTATTGCTGTAATTGTATGCACTAGTCTAATGATAAAGATGACGATGATGACAATGAACGAATCAAATGCAAATGAAGCAGTTATATATTATTTCCAGCTAATATCAAAGTGTAACACAAAAGTGAAGGTATCAAACACAAAATCAAAATGAAGTTCAAGCTGTTTTGATTGTGTTACAGCGGCACTTTGAGTGTTCTTTCCTAGTGAGATTTCGCTCGATCAACTTCAGCTTCGACTCGACCTCAACTTCAACTCTCAGAAGAAACCTAGAATGAGATTTGCTCAGATTTATATATCAATTTTGGAAATTTTCATTATTATTGTTTTGATTTCATTAATTTGTGGCCGAAAACGGAAAGAGGTAAACAAAAAAAATGTAATTTTGACTAGAAAAGGTTTTCGAGTGATGTGTTGTGTAAACAATGCGGTTTCAGGCTGCTTGGAGTATACTTGAGGCTGCTGAAAATGTGTGATAGCTAAAACAAAACTTGTGGTTATGTCAGACAGTGTTTTGATATTACTTGAATTGTTCTCAGCGCCAAAGTGCTGGTGAGTATGCCCACTAAAGGTGTGTTTTTCTTGTCTTTACAGACTCTGTACTGACTTAGTGCAGCGGTTACATTGAGCGCTGTAGCACTGGACTGCAATGCTGGCTTTACTTGGGCTTATTCTTTAGCACAGCTTCGTCTGTGTAATAACGAGGTGTCCGGATGTTATCTGCCATCTTTTTTGTTTTTTGTAGTTTTTTTTTCTTTTTTAATTTCCATAAATTTTCAGTGCAGTAAAATTTCTATAGAAATAGAAAATTTTAACAAAAACTAACTAAGTTAAACAGTTGAAACAGGGCGCTTCTGAATCAATTGTCAATTACTGGATAGTGCTCATTTTTGTTTTTTCAAAATTCTGCTGCTCAGACAATCTTTGCAGCGCGGTTCAAGGACAAATTTCAAGAATTGTTGTACAAACTACACGTCAAGTCTACAGCTTATTAGACGTTATTCACTAGCTCAGCAACCGGGAAAACCTCAGATCTCGGTACCAAAACACTTTGTTAGCAGAATCAAAATGAAAGTGAACTCAGACAGCGAGGATGATGTGAGCTTGGCCAAAAGAAAGAGTGAGTATATTGTGTCAAACTGTACATATTTTCCATTTCTTTGTATTAACAAGGCGTTTAGGAACTATCAAGACTGATTCAGGTTCTGGCTCGGACTCTGATGTGCCACTGTCGCAACTGAAGAAGTCCGCAAATACTTCGGACGAGGAATACGACTCTGATGTCCCAATCAAAAAGCACAAAAAGATGAAGAAAGACACACAGGCTAGTAAAAAGCAGAAAGCCACTCCGCCACCAACGTCATCGTCTACTTCCAAATCCCCATCGGCCTCTGATACTAAGAAGACGAAGAAAGTGAAGAAGGAAACCAAAAAGGAAGTGAAAACAGAGTCTAAAGAGTCTTCAACTCCAGCAGCTGAGGAGGAGTCCCAGACGTATAAGTGGTGGGAAGCCCAGGACAACGAGGATGACTCTATCAAATGGAACACCTTAGAACACAACGGTGTGGTGTTCCCACCAGAGTATGAGCCACTTCCTAGTCATGTTAAACTGTACTACGATGGCCAACCAGTTGACCTACCTCCAGAAGCTGAGGAAGTTGCTGGGTTCTTTGCTGCACTAATTGAAACAGACCATGGCAAAAACCCGGTTTTTCAAAAGAACTTTTTCAATGACTTTTTGCAAGTGTTGAAAGAGGCTGGTGGTTGTAAGAATGGTGTTAAAATCGAAAGCTTTGATAAATGTGACTTTACAAAAATTTTCCAATATCTAGAAATCAAGAAAGAAGAGAAGAAACAACTGACGAGTGCGGAAAAGAAGCAGATCAAACTTGAGAAGGAAAAGTTTGAAGAACCGTACAAAATTTGTTTGCTTAACGGCAGAAAGGAGCAGGTTGGAAATTTCAGGATTGAACCACCTGGGCTGTTCAGAGGTCGTGGTGCGCATCCCAAAACGGGTAAACTCAAAAGAAGAGTCAGACCTGAGGATGTTATTCTAAATCTAGGTAAAGAAGCCAAGGTTCCCGAGCCTCCAAAGGGACATAGCTGGGGAGAAATTAGACATGATAACACAGTTTCATGGCTAGCAATGTGGAGAGAAAATATATCGAACTCAGTCAAGTATGTTAGATTTGCAGCAAACTCTTCATTAAAGGGTATGAGTGATTTTAAGAAATTTGAAAAAGCGAGAGAACTTAAAAAACATATTGAAGTTATTAGAAAAGACTACAAGAAGCTTCTTAAAGACGAGCTAATGTTAAACAGACAAATTGCTGTTGCGACTTATTTGATTGATGTGTTTGCATTAAGAGCAGGAGGTGAGAAATCCGAAGACGAAGCAGACACTGTTGGATGTTGTTCTTTGAGATACGAACACATCACGCTAAGTCCGCCAAATAAAGTTGTTTTTGACTTTTTAGGTAAAGATTCAATTAGATTTTATCAAGAAGTTGAAGTTGACCCACAAGTTTTCAAGAACTTGAAGATTTTCAAAAGAGCACCAAAGCAGCCAGGTGATGATTTGTTTGATAGACTGGACCCTTCAATTTTGAACAAACATTTCCAAAAATATATGCCTGGGTTAACAGCCAAAGTTTTCCGTACATACAATGCATCCAAGACGATGCAGGACCAGTTGGATCTGATTGAGAATGTTGGAACTGCTGCCGAGAAGGTTGTCAAGTTCAATGCAGCGAACAGAACTGTTGCCATTTTGTGTAACCATCAGAGAACAGTTGGTAAGGGCCATGAAGCAAGCATGCAGAAGATTCAAGACAAAATCAAAGAAATGGTTTGGCAAAGAATCAGATGCAAGAAGATGATGTTGCAAATTGATAAGAAGCTAAAGGCGAAGAAGCCAGAGTTTTTTGAAGAGATTGATGATATTACGAAAGAAGATGAGTTAGAGCTACATAAATTGATTCTGGAGAGAGAACGTGAAAAGTATATGAAGAAGTTTAAGAGAGAAAATGACAAACGGGCTGAGAACAAGGAGCCACCGTTGCCTGAGTCTGAGCTGCAGGAATGGCTCAAGAAAGTTGACCAGATGGAAAAGGAGTTTAAAGAGGAGTTCAAACTGGGCAGACCTGTGCTGGCACTGAACACAACTTTGGAGAAGCTAGAAGCACAGGTGGAAAAACTTGATAAGAGAATTGCCAACACCACGCTTCAAATGCAGGACAAAGAAGACAACTCGCAAGTTGCGCTGAGCACCTCGAAAATCAACTATATTGATCCAAGACTGTCTGTCATGTTCTGTAAGAAGTACGACGTGCCTATTGAGAAGATCTTTACAAAGACTCTGAGAGACAAGTTTAACTGGGCTATCGAGTCTGCGGACGAGAACTGGAGGTTTTAACCTGCTCCTACGATTATTAGCATATTGAGCTCTCTGACTGCCCTTAGCATGTTTTAGCTCGAAATACCTCAGAACTACTAGCTCAAGAGGTGCTCAGTAGACACCCCTTAGCACTACTTAGGTCAAAGGCTGCCTCGAGAGTTTGGCTCTAAAATTGCTTCCAAGACTGCCCCTTCATAATATTAAGCTCAATAAAAGCTCGTATCTTGAAAATTGACACAACTAAAAAACACGAAAAATTAATTTTCTTGACGCGTCGGCCGCTTGCGCCTGCATAAACACGCATGTTTCCGCAGAATGTACCTGAGAAGTAAATGTTTTCTAGTTGAGTTGAGCTGAGCTGAAAACTTCTCTTTGCAACAACTTACACTCACTTAAGCACATTCACTCATTTCATATAGCAGCACTTCATATCACTCATTTAGATGAAGCTGTATACACTCTTTTTCGTTGCACTATCAAGCATAGCTCTAGCACACACCACAAAGCACAATAGCACCACGACGCTAGCGACAACCACCCCCATCATCACCAGTGCCAGCATTATGAGCACGCACAACTCGACAGCATCGCACAACTCCACCTCCATAAGCTATACGTTCCACGCTGTGGTACCAACTGGCGTGAACCCTAACATCTACATCCCAACAGAAAAGAACGAGACGGTTTTTATTGCGTTCGGGTCTGCGATGGGGTTCGTGATCATAGTGCTGCTGCTTGCGAGAATCGTGCAGAGATACTTTGCCAACAGGGCGGCTGCAAAGAACAACGAGCTGATGAACAGTTCTGACGAGTTCTTGTACGGCCCTGCGGTAACGGCAAACCAGCTGAAGAACAAGCAGAGCAGAACCTCGCTGCACACGTTCGGATCGTCTGGGTCGACGCTCAACATGCTCAATGGCTCGAGCCAGTCGGAGGTGTCGAGTGGGGGAGGCCGCCAGCTGCGAAACGCACTGATGAACGGCAACAACTCGCGCAACTCGCTTTTCGTCTCGCCTACAGAGATGCTCCAGCTCAACAGACCTGCCCCAGGCTCCTACCTGGACTCGCCAAACACCTTCCTCGACTCGCCACAGACAGTTTACTCGCCACACAGCTCCAGCGGTGGCTCTTCGGAAAAGCGCACAACCAGACCGCCTAGCGTGTACCTGGAGCAGCTCGTCGACTCTCCAGACTCCCCACAAGCCTCGAACAGCTCCTCAACATCGTCCTCCGGCTCCTCGCTGGATCTACAAGAGACGGAAAAGGTCCTTTTTGACTGAACCTTCTAGAACTAATAAATTCCTCACTGATTTCTCAATTTGTAAGAAAAAAAAAAATATTTTAAATACAAAAATTTGCCACCAAATTCAATTTCTTCTTTCCCAAACACCAACAAGTTTGAGTTAATTCGAATAGTCAAGTAAGAAACAGCAAGAATGGCCAGATCAAGAGGTTCATCACGTCCAACCGTTTCCCGCTCAGCCCCAAGCGGCACCAGAAGCGCACACACTGCTGCAGTTCCAGCACGTGCCCCACAACATGCTCCACAACAGACCCACCAGGCGCCAGTCCAACAGTCGCAGGGTCCAGGTTTGTTTGCCAACATGGCTTCCACTGCTGCCGGTGTTGCTGTGGGCTCCACCATTGGCCACACACTAGGCGCAGGGATCACATCCATGTTTGGCGGCTCCAGCGCCCCAGCACAACAGGAGCAGGTCCAGACCACCCAGTACGCTCCAGCTGCCACCCAGCAGCAATCCGGAGCCGTCGCATGCGACGTTGATGCCAGAAACTTTACTAGATGTCTGTCTGAGAACGACGGCAACATGCAAATCTGCGACTTTTACTTGCAACAGTTGAAAGCGTGCCAGGAAGCTGCCCGCCAATACTAAGCAGTGGCTGGTGATCCAGTACTGGTGTGCCGACGCGACAATGCGTGTTAGCACTGTAAATATTTATTGAATACATACATTAAGTAGGTTGTTGTAGGCTCGAAAACCGGCAGTCAGACCGGTGCACCCGGCACCACGCCCACCACAGGGACTGGCCACACCACGGTGACTGGCCCATTGCAAGGCTGCCGCAGGACCTAGGCGGATCCCAGGGAGTCCAGGCGAAACTTAAGCGGAATCTAAGCGGAACCTAAGCGGAGCCCAGGCAGAGCCCAGGCGGATCCCAGGTGGAGCCCAGGCGGATCCCAGGCGGAAGCTGAGCGGATCCCAGGCGGAAGCTGAGCGGATCCCAGCGGAGTCCAAGCCCGTACTAGCGGAAAACCAGGCACCTAGGCAGGAATTAGTCAGAACCAGGCAAATCCCAGGCAGGTAGGCAGAACCAGGCGAAATTTAGGCGGAGCAACTGTTTTTGCAAAATCAAAACAAACAAAATAAACTTTTCTTACAAAAGCAAATAAACAAACAAACCACCGCGTAAAGCACCAAATGTTGCGCTCAGTTCGGTCGTTTGGCTCGCTCAGAGTGCTGGGGGAGTCCGCAGCTGCAAAGAGCACCAAGTACAGCCTGCACCAGGCGAATATCAAGCACAACCCGTTCAATATAACCTTTAGCAAGTCAGTCCACCAGAGCTCTAAACAGAACCAGTCCACGCTACTCTCGTCCAAGACCAACGAGTTCTCCATGATGAGTGTGCAGTCGCTGAAGAACGAGTGCCGCAAGCGTGGGCTTAAGGTGTCGGGCAGAAAAAACGAGCTAGTGAGCAGAATCTCAGACTTTGATTCAGCGTCAGTCAAGGACTCCAACAAGAACTTCTCCACCACCAGGCTCAAGAAGTTCAAGTCGACGCCTGCACTCAAAAAGAAAGGCGATGCCTCGACCATCGACTATATCAAGCCAGTTGATATGTCGGAAAAGAAGCTGGTTGAGGACGATTACATTGTGAAAATCCCGTCACTCACCACTGAGGCGTCTAAAACGCCAGTCACCAAGCTGGAGAAGAAGCTACAGAGTGCGTCCAGCGACTTGAACGAGACTGTTGTGTCACAGGCACCGGGGTCTGAGGCCAAGGTGTTCACGCAGACCCAGGTCGATGTCAATGAGACCAGTCAGTTCGAGCCGCTGTTCGAGGACTCTGAAACCACCTCCAAGCACGCACAGCAAGACGCAAAGGAGCCGGAGTCGCTGTTCAACGACGAGCCGTACGAGTATGAGAAGGGCGACATCCCATCGGGCGACAAGCCCTTCCTATACGGATTTGCAGCGGCTGTTGGTGCGTGGTTTCTGCTGAAGCCAAAGGAGAAGAAGCACTCCTAATCTTATGAACTTTACTGTGGCCAATCACTGGGCCTTTTATTTTATTTAAACGATTAATTTATGAACTTTGAGCCTACCACAGCGTGCTTTATCTACTCACTGAACATTAAGCTTCGCCAGGATAAACACACAAAGAAATAGCTTTTCTTCTAACAACTAACTGCAATTCTACTAACAATCTTGAGAACAGAGGACTGCCCTTCTGGTCAATGATTCAGCTTATTAACTTGAATCTACGCTGAGAGACACCGTGCCTCTACTAAATTTAATTACTACACCAACACTAAGAGTTGTGTCTGTTGTTTAATTAGGCAGTTTAACAAGTTAACCGTGAGCCTACCTAAAAGAAGAAACTCTACTGAGCTGTGCTTCATTTATATATATACTATTTTATCAAGTGTTTACCGTATAAAGTGTGCCTACCTTGCCAGGAAGCACTGAGCTTCGGTGACATTGTGCCCTTTGTACCAAATAAGTTAACTTATGCAAAAGAAGCATAATATCAGTAGCTGCCGTGATCTACAAACCTCAATCAAAATCCACTCAGGTTGAGTTTGTGTCATTGAACTCAGTAAAGAACGGGATTAGTTCGGTAAGCTAGAGCTTGGTGGAAACAGTCCCAGCTGTGCTGTACCGTTTTAATTGATAGACTTTGAGCCCAACCCATTGATTGAGCTATGACACTTGTCGTCTATGTCACTGAAGGAAGGTTTAGTATAACGGTAAAAAGCTGTAATCATTTTATAGAAGAGCTGTGTCTTTTATCGTGTTGACGCAAACAGTTTTGAGCTGCTTGTTAAAAAGAATGAGCACCTTGAATTGTTCCTCTTGTATTCACTTTACTTTCTGTGAGACGTACTTAGGTCTAATGGGCCTACATGTCTGTGCTTCTTTTCTATTAAATAAACTTTCAACCTCTGCCAATGGTTTCTCAAAACTGACTTCAACTTGAGCCTCCACAAGTCAATAGTGCTGCCCTATTCACATGAACGACTAACTTTGTGAGATTATGCTAAAGGGAACAGGGATTTCAGTCTCTTTTCTTCATTCAAATCCCAAAGTGAAACTGTACCTGTTGACCTGTGAGCTTGTGGGTCAAACAACAAACCTTCCCATGCCGTATTGTGCTTACTGGGACATGTTCTTTTCTATAAACTTTCTGAAGACATACGGTACTGTATTGTTAGGTAAACTATTTGAAGACATACGGTACTGTATTGTTAGGTAAACTATTTGAAGACATACGGTACTGTATTGTTAGGTAAACTATTTGAAGACATACGGTACTGTATTGTGTGCTGGAAACATACGCCTTCTCTAGTTAAGTGGTAAACCTTCTGGCACTGTTATATTATGCCTACTGAGAAGACTGTGTTTCAGACTCAGCTTGAGCTTCCGCTTCTTTACTAAAAGACTCATTTGGTCTTTCCGCTTCTTTATTAAACGACTCAATTTGAGTTGAATTCAATTGAGCTGACACTCCAGGCACTGTCATTATTGATTATGAATTACGATTGAGCTTATGAAGTATAAGAATTTGACCTGCATAGGGTGTTAAAGGTGTAACTGTTACTCTTACCTGAACCAAACTATGAGTCTTTATAGTACGATTTATGACTTGAACGTAGTAATCCTTACTACGCCCGAATGGTTCAACGTTCTACCAGTACAGACCCGGTATGCAGGCTGGTCTCAAGTGGGATTGATACATATCATTGTGTTTCAGTGCACAGGCCAGGCACGGTGTGCAACAGTTCAGCTTCAGCTGAGCGCGCTTCATCAATCTATATGGCGCCACTGGGGAGCTGTGCTTCATCTGGTCCAACTGAGTTTGCTGCCCAGTGAGCAATGACACTGGGGAGCTGTGTTTCCAACTGAGTTTGCTGCCCAGTGAGCAATGACACTGGGGAGCTGTGTTTCCAACTGAGTTTGCTGCCCAGTGAGCAATGACACTGGAGAGCTGTGTTTCCAACTGAGTTTGCTGCCCAGTGAGCAATGACACTGGCCAGTGAAATTGGCTACGCCAGTACGGCCGGTGGCCTAATCAGAATCCTCCTCATCATCATCACTAAAATCAAAACTGATCCAGCCCGGCCAGGCGAGCTCCTCGCGCAGCAGGTTTCTGATCATGTCCGCCAGAAACTTCTCAACCTTGCCCACGTTCCTGAGAATGGAACCGTCGTGGTCGTTGTCGCCAATCTCGTTTTCGATGCGCACGCTGCGGATAATGTCGATTCTGGTGCGCTTATTCTTCGCGAGCTGCGGGTTCCTGATAATGTCGTCAAACTTGGAGTCCTGGACATCGCACAGGAAGCTCAGGTACACCATGTGCTTGAGGCACGCAAGCACGGTGAGCGAGTGGATGCCCAGGTCGACGATGCGCAGCTTGACCGGCAGCTTGATGAACCCGGGCGACGGGTAGTTCAGCAGCAGGTCCACCGACAGCTCGATGTGCAGGTCGCCGTTGTACTCCAGTTCCACGATGAACTGGATGTCGTTGATGTCTCTGGGGTTGTCCAGCACGCTGTTCTCGGCCGTGTTGGCAGACACATTCGAGCTCTGCTCTGCCACCCTGGAGCTCTGCTCCAGCACTGCTGGGTCCCGTAGGGACTGCTCCACTGCTGGGTCCCGCAGGGACTGCTCCACTGCTGGGTCCCGCAGGGACTGCTCCACTGCTGGGTCCCGCAGGGACTGCTCCACTGCTGGGTCCCGCAGGGACTGCTCCACTGCTGGGTCCCGCAGGGACTGCTCCACTGCTGGGTCCCGTAGGGACTGCTCCACAACAGGTCTGTCTGCATAACTATTCACACTCAGCCCCCGCAGGCTGATGTCGCCACGGGCCTCCCGCGCCTCCCGGTCCTCGTAGAACTCCTCGAACGGGTCCCCAATGTGCCGTATGGTGATGCTGGGCGCTATGGACCCCAGGTCAAACTTGTTCACCTTGAGGTTCTGCAGGTAGTCCGGCAGCTCCAGCTGCTGGAACTGGCTGTCCAGGAACTGCCGGATCTGCTCGTTGAAGTCCACGTCCTGCTGCAGCTTGGCCCAGTTGATATCGATGGACATGGCTGGGGTGTGGTATTTCACATTTTCAGCAGTGAAAATATTTCAGCTCACTAAACACCAGATGGACCTGCTGCTGCCGCACCTGGTGCTGAGGCGGTGCCTGCACACGACGCCGGGCCGCGGAATCAACGTGCTGAAGAGCCTGGGCCGCAAGCCGGCCGGGGCTGACGGCCTGCAGCACCATGTGCTGAGCCGAAGCCTGAAGTGAGTTCCCCCCAGGGCCCCTTCCAGGGCCCCCCAGGGCCCCCCAGGGCCCCCAACAGAGACCAGCACTAACACAGACAGCCACCCGCCCCAGCTGGTGTACCAGGTGGTGTCGGACGTGCAGGCGTACGCCGAGTTCGTCCCGTACTGCACTCGCTCGTTCATCAACCAAAGAGACGCAGCCGGGCTGCCCACCGAGGCCGGGCTGCGTGTGGGCTGGAAGCAGTTCGACGAGGAGTTCGTGTGCGAGCTGCAGTGCTCCCCGGAGCACCACGTCGTGGTGGCCCAGTCCCTCACGCACTCGCTGTTCCACAAACTGTACACCAAGTGGACCATCAGGCCCAATTCGCGCGCCAACGCGTGCGATGTCGAGCTCGTGCTCAAGTACCGTTTCAAGAGCGACATCTACAACGCGGTCTCGTCGGTATTTGCCGAGAGCGTGAGCGGCCTGGTGATGAACTCGTTCGAGAAGCGGGCTGCGCACCTGCGCAGGGCCCAGCAGAGGGCCCCAGCCCAGAAAGAAACGTGACTGTCCATAGTAGGCACCCACTGTAGGCAGAGAACTGGAGGCACCTCGCGGGCACCCACTGCAGGCAGAGAACTGGGGGCGCCTCGCGGCCCCGGGGGGCACCCACTGCAGTCCCATAGTTAAAAATAAAAAACGTTTGTAAATAAATAACCACCCAGTAAACAAACCAGTTGGCTGAATAAAAGGCGCGCGAGGCTATGGGCGAGATATTCGGCGGTGTGAACGCGTCCCACGAGGACGACCCGTGGTCGGTTCCCAGCGCAAAGCACGACTGGGTCGCGAACGACGGGGACAATGTGGGTTCTGTTGCCACCACAGGCGAAACGGTGGGCTCTGCCAGTGCGCTGAGCGGCAGCGTGTGGGACGAGCCCGGGCGTGTGGGCGACTCTGTGCGGGGCCCGCTTGCGGCCAGCATGGTGCTGGGCGAGCAGCACGGCCTGGGCGAGCGTGCTGAGCGCGATAATGGCGATAACGAAGATAACGAGCACAGCCCATCCGACTTCCTCAATTGGTGCAACGACATCAGAAGGCAGTTCAACCCCATGTCCAGGGACATCATCCTGGTGGAGGAGATCCCGGAAAAGGAGGGCCTGCTGTTCAAGCACATCAACTACCTGGTGACGCATCTGATTGCGCTGCCAAACACTGACGCAAACAACGACCGCAAGGTTATCAGAAGGTACTCCGACTTTGTGTGGCTGTTCGAGACGCTGCTCAAGAAGTACCCGTTCCGCATCATCCCGGACCTGCCTCCCAAGAAGATCAACTACGCTGCCAGCAACGACGTGTTCTTCCTGGAAAGACGCAAAAAGGGCCTCAAGCGGTTCATCAACCAGATAATGCGCCACCCGGTGCTGTCCAAGGACACCTTGGTGCTCATGTTCCTCACCGTCCCAACAGACCTCACGGGCTGGAGGAGAAATGCAAACTACGACTCCACCGAGGAGTTCAATGACAAGAAAATATCCAGCTTCTTCCTGAAACGAGTTTGGAACACCGAGGCCTTCGACACGTTCAACTCGGCAGAGGATCACATCCGCCAAACCCTCGAGAAATGGTCCAAGCTGACTATTCTAATCGAAAGATTCGAGAAAAGATCAATCTTACTATCGCAGGATGAAATCAAGTTCAACTCGATACTGAACGAGTTCAGTAACCTCACCACCAACGTCTACTCCATTGAGAACTCCAATATAGGCGAGATCAACCAAGGCCTCAGAGAAGTCACAAAACACATCAACAACTCCGTCCAGTTAAAGGAGGAGGAAAACAAAGTCATTCAGGATGAGATACTACAAGAGTTTAAAAACTACCAGGATTTCTTGGTTTCAATAACAGCAATGTTTGAGAGGTTTAAATCCAAAGGTGGTAACCAAATCCCACTACTAACCAAGAAACTTGAGATCAACGAACTAAAACTCCAAGAATTGAACAAAAAACCTGACGTTAAGGGATTCGAAGTTGACAAACTAAACCAGCTAGTAAAGTCCACAAGTCTTGAGATAAAATCACAGATCAATAGGGACTGGCTCATTAAGGAGACAGTGCTGTTTGAGTTTGTCTTATTTCAGGAAACTCAGTTCCAAATCACCAAAATCTTTCAAAACTGGATTAGCAATAAACTGAAATACTCTGAGCTGAGCTCAAACAACTGGGGGAAGCTGCTCACCATTCTACAGGATGTTCCCATTTCAAGAAGTGATTGATCACCTGGAAGACTAGTGTCATAGCAAAGTGTTTGACTCATCACATATCTGAAAGTGATTGATCACCTGGAAGACTAGTGTCATAGCAAAGTGTTTGACTCATCACATATCTGAAAGTGATTGATCACCTGGAAGACTAGTGTCATAGCAAAGTGTTTGACTCATCACATATCTGAAAGTGATTGATCACCTGGAAGACTAGTTTCATAGCAAAGTGTTTGACTCATTACATATCTAAAAGTGTTTGAAGATGTTCATAATGAATTTTTGAGTGACAAGAATTACTGAGTGACTACAAGAGGCCAAGATGTAAACGTCAATGATTGATAGATTATACAATCTTTTTGTTAGTGTTTGTGAACCCATTACCCTTAATTGTCATCAAATAGTCACCAGAATCATCATCATCAATCGGTTTCAAGTACACCTCAGTTCCGAACATTTGTTTAACTTCCCTCAATATATGGATAAACGACTCGTCAATCTGGTCTCGGGAGATCCTCAATCTGCCAATATCTTCTTTACCAATCACCATATAGATCAAGCACAGTGGTAGCTGAATCTTGCCCACAACCGAAGATCTGGATATCTCCTCTAGTAGTTCGTATGCAACTTTCTCACCCAGGTCTTCTGGTGTGTCTCCTCCAAGCCCAATGTCCTGTGTGAAGAAATTCCAACCTTTCTTAGTCTCGGCAATTAATGTCAGCCCAAACCCAGGCGACTTACCGGAGTTGTCTCCTCTCCAGACATCGGCAGTGATGTTCACCTCGCAGCCCACGTCCTTGAGCACTTTTCTGGCAGAGTCGATCATTCTATTGACCACTGATGGGGACACTCTGGTGCAGTATGCAACTCCTTTAATCGAGGAAATCTTTGGCGCATCAATCGCATGCATAGTTAGTGGTGTGGTGATCAGAGAGTCCACAATCAGGTGAACCTCTCCCCCTCCATTAGGTGGTGACCCTCTTTTCAAAATATGCAAAGAAGACTCTCTCACTCCAAATTTCTCAATTATAGGCAATAGACCCCATCTGATACCTTCAACTCCAATATCAAATTTTGACCCCGTTATTCCCTTAAATATTATGCTAAACTTCTTCTTGGAAAATGGCGCCAGGTAAAGCATTGGCTCAATAAAGTACCCAACTGGTTTAGAGGTTGGGCATTGGTGCGAATATGATCCACCTGTAATTAAACCTGGGAAATAAATTATTGTAGTACCGGTATATGAGATTTCAATCTTGCACCCATTAGTGACATTCTCTAGCAGTCTTAGAAACGACACTTCGTAGTCTTTCAAACCAGGATTCAAGTCATCTGAACGAATCTTTTCGATTTTAATTGGTTTGCCAGCTAATGTGGCTATTATCAGTCTTAATCTGAAGTTCCTGGAGCCCTGAAAAGTCGTTATTTGCGGTTTCTTGCTAGACATCGTCTGTGTGTGTACTGGGTGGGGCAAAGAGGTCCTTGGATGGGATTCTGATCAGCTTAAACAGTGGTTCTAATAGTTAAAAAAAAATTTAAAATTTTTTTTTTTTTTATTTTACAATTTTATGCTGAAAAATTAGCTGTTTGAGCTTTCTTGTGAAATGTCACTTTTATTTGTAGAAAAAGGCCCGTGCGGTATCAGTGTGTAGTTATAAGGGGGAAACCTGATTTTGGCGATGCAAAACGGGTTAAAATAGTGTGGAAAGGGATATTCAAGAAATGTTAAAAATTTCTTTTTCTCGCTGCAAGGTTTCCAGCCCCACTACCAACTTGAAGGCTCTGCTACACTACAGTACACTGCTAAATGGTTTCTGCAAGCCTCTGGCAGCATCAACGGCAGGTTATTGCACTGCTGGCCAGGTTTACCCGCCCGAACTGTTTTGCTGACTAAGCAGTCTAATCAGAAAAATTAATTGTGAAGAATTGAAAACAAACAAGTTTGTTAGTAATTGCAACAAGAGTTTAGGGGGTGCTGGAAGTCAGGACCCGTGGACAGTTGACATACAGCAAGAGAAAAGGCAAAGATGAGCGGGAACTTGACGCCAAGTAAGAGGGAAATGGAGGAAAATGGGTTTACAGCCCAGCACAAGAGAGCTCGTTCAAGCACAAGTGGAGCTAATCTGCAAGCTTCCAGTGAAGGTGGCGGCTCCACTGTCAAGCCTATAGACCCAGAGAAGCTGTCAGATACTTTGATATCGGCGGGTGTGGACCTGAAAGCCGAGGAAGCGTTTTTGAAATCCACTATGAACGAGTCATCAGGAGGCAACGCCAACATGAATTCAAGCACAAATCAGCCAAGCTCGAGCCAACGACAGAAACAGCCTATTGTGATGTCCACACCATTTTTGGATCCAAGGCAATTGGCTCAATTTATGAATAAAATTGTTAGTCTGAATGGCATAAGGCAAAACTTTGATAATGAATCACAAATATTAGAACTGCTAACCAACGCAACACAGGAGTGGATGGCCAACATTGTCACCAACTCGATAGTTGTATCAAGACACAGAAGAAGAACAGCAGCAACCAACCGCAGTAAAAGAAGCGAAATTTCTAAAGCTCTAAGAGAAATCGCAATTGAAGAAAAGAAACTCGAAGACAAAAGAATCCAAAAGAGAAAAATCTTGGGAATTGATAATGATGATAATGAAAAACATGGTTCAGACGAGACCTTGCACAAAGCGACAAATGCCACTGTTGCCATGATGACTGGTGGTAATAAATCGAAAAAGTATAGCTGGATGACTGGTGGTGCAGGCGCAGGAGGATTAGGGGGTGCCAGTGGGTCTTCCGTTAACTCCAAAAACTCAAAGTCTATTGGCATGGAAGGGGGCGTTAGATTTAGAGAGGCTAGAGAAGAGCCTGGAATTGCTGTAAGAGATCTGCTCACTGCTCTGGAAAAGAAGAGAATGGGTGTTGAAAATGTAATAGCCAAAGGATACGCCAATCTTAAGGATTGATACTTTCAATAAAAGCATGGACGTCTATATGTGTGTGTTGTAGCTGGTCTCTGCTTATGGCAAGCAGCCAGGCGGACTCATTCAAAACTTCAAAAAAAAATGTATAACAAAGCACTCATGCCGGGGGTCGAACCCGGAATCTTCTGATTAGAAGTCAGACGCGTTGCCATTACGCCACACGAGCTTTGTTTACAGCTTTGTAAATTTCGGTGTTTGTCATTATCACTCCGAGTATTTTGTTATGAGCAGCATGAAATCTTGTTGTTTTTTTGCGTCTGTTTTGTTTTGTTTTGATTTTGAATTATTTCAAAACTGTAAACAAATAGTCAGAGCTGCGATAGATTCTTGTTAACAGCGGGAGGTGGAGCAAAATGGATTTTAACTTGTCTGAGCAGCTAGCAGTTTTTCAAACGGCCGATAAGGACGCGTTTGAATGCTCTGAACCTGAACATTACTTGGATCAAACAACAAATGCATTAGCCATTTCATCTGAATCACTTAATAATGAAGAAATCTTTGATATGCTAGTCGAGTTGTCGCAGTCTTATTTGAAATTGAATTCAAAACAGCAGAAACAGTTGATCTACCTCATAACGTCAAGTTTACAAAATGAAGCCGAAAATTGTGTTAACATAATTGATTCAGGTGAAACTGACTTATTCCAATATCATAAAACCTTACTAGAAAAATACTGCTTTTTGATTCATATTGCATTAACTTGTTTGAGTTTGGAGAACTTGCCAATTTCAAACTCTTCTTCAAAGAAAACCACTAATGAATCCATGGAAATCTTTAAAAATAATACAACGAATTTAGAAATTATCCTAAACTCAATTATATCGATTCTAAAAATCCATTTGAATAAACTATTTGTGACCACCCCAGATAAAGATTTATTGATTTCCACGTTCACAAGACCAATCTACTTATTAATGGAAAATGAACCAAGAATGAAAATCCTTAACATCAAAATGTTCATGTTCAAAATCATTTCAATGTCAGTTAAATTTCATGGCCATGCTTCAGCAGCTGAAAATGCAATTATACAAAACTTGACTTATTTTGGTCATTTGAATTCCATTATGGCTGAATTGTTACAAATTTTAAATGATCAGTATGACTATCCACAACTAACTGAGGACGTCTTGAGAGAAGTTAGTAATAAAGAGTTTAATGCCAATGACAACAATGGTCCAAAGCAGATTTCCTTATTCATTGTTAAAATTTCAGAATTGTTACCAAGATTATTGCTAAAACAAATGACTTTAGTTTCAAATCTATTGAATAACAACAATTATACCTTAAGAAGTTCTGTTGTTGAGTCCTGTGGTAATATAATTTTGGAAATCTCTAAAAATGATGATGAACTAGAAAGATTCAAAAATCAAATTTCAAACTTGCTGGATTTACTAATTGAGAGATTTCTTGATCAAAATCCATACGTTAGAACAAAGGCAATTCAGTCAATATTAAAATTGTGTGATATTGATACAAAATTCATTAAATATCGTCAAAAATTCATTGATATAACCATCAGATCTTTAGAAGATAAGTCTTCTTTGGTTAGAAGAAATGCAGTTAAATTAATGTCAAAATTAGTTTTAACCCATCCTTTTGGTGCCTTACATGGTACTCAATTGAATTTATCAGTTTGGACAAAGAGATTGAATGATGCGGAGTTGGAATTGGAAAGTTTACAATCGAGCGGTTCCTTCTTGCAAGCTGATGAAAAACGCAATGAAGAAGATGAAGGCCATGATGAAGAAGAAAAGGAAGAAGATGATGATCAAGAAGAGTTGCCTTCAAGAATTGAAAAAGAAAGTGATAATAACTCGATTTTCAAAATTAAGTTAACAATTGAATATTATAAGGACGCCATCAAATTCATCAAAGCAATTCATAAAGGTGTTGTTATAATCTCACAGTTATTATTTTCAAAAAATAAGAATGAAGTTATAGAAACAATGGACTTTTTTGTTTTAGCTGATGCATACAACATTGAAAATATTAATCAAGGAATTCGTCGGATGCTTTACCTTATTTGGATGAAAAATAATAATGAAGAAGGACAAAGCATTGCCAATCACTTAGTGGAATGTTATAAAAATTTATTTTTATTAACACCAGATGATGCAACAGAACTAGAAAGCTCTGCATTAATTGCAAAAAATTTGATTTCCTTGACTTATGGGGCAACTGTACCAGAGTTAGCTTCGTTAGAAAAATTGTTATGCTTAATGTATGAGTCTTCAATGATCAACGATTCAGTCATTAAAGTTTTATGGCAAGTTTATAGTTTTCAAAATGAGAAGTTCAGTTTGAAACAACGTCGTGGTTCAATCATTGTTTTGGGTATGTTATCATTATCAGACTATGAAATTGCATTGAAAGGATTAGATTCTTTATTGAATATTGGCTTAGGTGAAATTGGTAAGAAAGATTTTATTCTGGCAAAATATTCATGTATTGCATTAAACAGAGGTATGCCACAAGATAAGAAAAAAAGATTTAAAATCCCTAGAGAAGAAGAAGCAATTAAAAAATTGATCAACCTATTGATTGAATATAATAGTAATAGTGAATATTACAGTGTTGCAGAACAAGCAATAAATACAATTTTCAACATATCAACAAATCCTGAACAAGTTGCAACAACGTTGATTAAATTGAAAACCAAATTAACGTTTGATCCAAATAGTAGAATAGAAGGACAATCACGAGCAATTTCATTATCACAGTTGTTATTCATAGTTGGACATATTTCAATTAAAATGATTGTTTATTTAGAATCATTAGAAGGTGAGTTCAAAAAGAAGAAGATTGAAGAAGAAATGAATAAAATAAAAGATAGTAAAAAAATCAAAAGAGCTTCGGAAGATAATGAACTAGAAATGATTGGTGGTACTTCAGAAGATGATTTCTCTGATGCAATCACATTTATTAAGGAAAAGGAATTGTTATATGGAGAGCATTCACTTTTATCAAGATTTGGACCTATTGTGAAAGAGATATGTTCAAACAATATCAAATTTGACAACAAAATTCTACAACGATCTGCTGTTTTGTGTTTGGAAAAATTCATGTGTGTTTCATCGAAATACTGTGAAGAGAATTTAGCGTTGCTAATAACTATAATGGAGAAATCTGAAGATCCTATAATCAGATCTAATGCAGTGTTAGGACTAGGAGATATGGCGGTCTGCTTCAACAATTTAGTTGATGAGAATACTGATTTCCTTTATAGAAGACTGCATGATGAAGATTTAATGGTTAAGAGGACATGTTTAATGACGATAACGTTTTTAATTTTAGCAGGACAAGTTAAAGTTAAAGGCCAGCTAGCTCAAATGGCCAAATGTCTTGAAGATCCAGATCAAAACATTAGTGATATGTGTAAATTGTTCTTTACGGAATTAGCAACGAAGGATAATGCGATTTATAATGGATTTATTGATATTTTCAGTGGCTTATCGAATGATGAGGAATTGGATAAGGAAAAATTTAAAAGAATCATCAAGTTCTTATTATCCTTTATTGAAAAAGAAAGACATCAAAAGCAACTAAGTGACAAGTTAGTTTTAAGACTGTCAAAGGTTGAAAATGAAAAACAGTGGAATGATGTTGCATTTATATTGAACACGTTACCGGTGAAGAATGAGAGTGTTACGCAGGTATTGGAGGCTGGTTACCAAATGGTGAGTGCTGTTAACTGAATACCTATTTTGTTTTATTATTAGTATTATTATTTGAGCTATATAACAAGAAAACTATTTAATTCTATCTATTTACCTTTATAATGATCACCAAACATTTCTGATGGATGGTTGAAGATGTTGGTTGAAGAGCCTAACTCATAGTCCAGTGGCAATTGGTTTGAATATAGTTGGCCGGACTTCAAGTGTTCGCCAACTAACTCAGCTAAACCTTCAATAAATAATTGGTTGCCGTTCAAGGACTCAGCTCTTTTGATTTTATCTTTAAACTCTGATTCAGCAATCATTTCCAAATCAAGCTCATGTAAAGTTTCAATATGATCAGAGGTGAATGCAATTGGGACCAGAATCAAACCTTCTGATTCCTCAGCTAATTTGTCAACAATCTTTGAAGTTTGGGCACCCAACCATGGTTTAGGACCCACCTGTGATTGCCAAACAACTCTGTAAGGGTTTGAGAAGTTAAGGTGCTTCATAACAGCATAGGAAGTTGCGCCAACTTCGGCAGGGTATGCGTCACCTTTATTGACAACATCCATTGGTAAAGAATGGGCAGAAAACAAGATCTTGACTTTGGATCTGGACTCCTCAGGGAACTCGAGCAGCTTTTCCTTGATGTTGTTGGCAAATGCTTCGATCAGTTTTGGCTGTGTTGGCCAACGATCAATAACAGACCATTCAATTGTTCTCTTAGGGTCCAGCTCCTGGGTTTTTCTCCACAACTCATTGATGGAACTGGCAGAAGTTGAGTAGGAGAACTGAGGGTACTGGGAGAAGGCAACAGCTCTTGTGATGCCGTCATCCAGCAGTTTTTTCAAGGTAACTTCAGTTAGCGGATTAGCATATCTGAAGGCAACATATGGCTTATGAGGAGCAGTTTCCGGGTTTGTTTCATCCAAAATTTTACACGTTTGTTCAACCTGGTAATTAGACCATTTCAAGATAGGCGAACCACCACCGATTTCTTGGTAGTACTTCTCAATCATGGGAGTTCTTCTTGCAGTTATGAATTTAGCAAGAAAGCCTTGGAATCTTCCTAGCGGAATCAAATCCGCATCTGAAAACAGTCTGAACAGGAAATCACGAACCTCTGGTATGGTGGATGGGCCTCCCATGTTCATGAAAACAACAGCAGTTCCATTATGCTTTCTTTGGCTCTTGCTGTGGTTCTGAAATCTACCAAAACTGGCAGAAAAATGCCGTTGGAAATTAGCCTTTAAACTGAGCGTGGAGCTCAATGTCAAACTAGAACTTCCTATCAGTGAATTCTTCAGTTTCAGCATTTGGTTTTAGTCGATTTTCAAAGCTCCTTTGGTGGTTTTCAGTACTCAAACTCTAAAAAGTTGCTTCAAGATGCAAAGGATGGCAATTTTTCAGAATTCCGGGTTTTTTATATTGCTCATTAGAAATCAAATGAAAACTGAAAAAACGTGAAAAAACCGCCAAACCCCAACTCCTAACCCGCCATTGAACAAAATACGGTTAGTAGGGCTAGCAGGAAACATTAGCTAGCTGGTGAAATTGACACTTAGACTGGAATTGTTCAAGCAAGTGGATAAAGACATGATCAATCCCATTGTGCAACAGATCACGCAGTTATCAGAGCGAATTGGGCTGGATGTTGCGAGTTTGTCGATGGCAATCTGCCTGTTTGGCTCGTTCCCACTGAATGCCATTCTCAAAAGGCTTCCAGACAACAACATCCTGCTGAAGAACGTGTACATCATCTCAATTTCTGCATTTTACTTATTTGGGATTTTAGGGCTGCTTGATGGGTTCAGAACTCTGTTTTTGAGCTCCATGTTCACGTACTTCATCACCAAGTACGTCAAGGGTAAGAAGATGGCGCTAATCAACTTTGCCGTTGTGATGGGCCACCTAGCAATGAACCACATTTACTATCAGTTTTTCAATGAGTACGATGCCAGCAAAGTTGACATCACCGGTGCCCAGATGGTGCTGGTGATGAAGCTGACGTCCTTTGCGTGGTGTGTGTACGACGGCTCTGTGGATCCCAAAGGGCTGTCGAGCTACCAAAAGCTGAAGGCGATTCGCCAGCATCCACCGCTACTGAATTTCATCAGTTACACCTTTTTCTACCCATCCCTGCTCACAGGCCCATCGTTCGACTACATTGACTACGAGAACTGGCTCAACTGCAAGATGTTCAGCGACCTGCCGGAGAGCAAGAAGCCTGGCAAACACAGAAAGAGAAACATTCCAAAGTCCGGTAGAGTTGCGTTCTACCGGGTTCTGCAGTCTGTTGGCTGGCTGCTGCTGTGGCAGAAGATGAGCGACTTCATCACGATGGAGACACTTTTTTCAGAGGAGTACAAGCAGTACAGCTTCACAGTCAAGATGATTGTGTTGTATATCTTGGGATTCAGCTACAGACTGAAGTACTACAGTGCGTGGACTTTGAGTGAGGCGTCGTGCATACTGGCAGGGCTGGGTTACAACGGGTACGACAAGGAGAACAAGGTTATCTTGTGGAACAGAGTTCAGAATATCGATATTTTTGCTCTGGAAACCAGCGAGAATCTGCATGGAGTGTTTGAGGCGTGGAACCAAAACACCAACAAGTGGCTCAAGAACTACGTTTACCTGAGGGTGGTGAAGCCAGGCAAGAAGCCGGGCTTCAAGAGCACGGTGCTGACGTTCTCAGTGTCGGCGTTTTGGCACGGAACCAGACCAGGGTACTACCTGTCGTTTGTGACTGGAGCGCTGCTGCAGACGTGTGGTAAGATCTACAGAAGAAACCTGAGACCCATCTTCATGGAGGCGGATGGGACTACGGGCAAGGACTCCAAGCTGTTTTATGACATTGTGTGCTATATTGTTACACAGCTCACTCTTGGGTACTTGGTCCAGCCGTTCATGATCCTGGACCTGCACAAGTCGCTGTACGTGTGGGGCAGTGTGGGCTATGTCATCCACGTGGGGATCCTGGTGACTTTCATACTGTTTGAGACGCCTCTGAAGGGGCTCGTGGTGTCGCCGGTGCTGAGCAAGTTCAAGCCGACCGCCAGGGCCAAAGCCGACGCTGAGAAGCTCAAGCAGGCTGAGGACATCTCGACGGTGCCAGACTTTTCCAACACACAGCTGAAGGACATCCAGGAGGGAATCGAGGAGATCCAGCAGGACCTGAAGGAGCTCAACCAGACCATCCATGAGCTGAACTCCAACACCTGAGACTCTACCAGTTAACTCTCCAACACCCCAGGACTGACCGGGGCCCACTGTATATATCATAGATCATCTTCTGGGTCAAACAGGTCCAGATCCTCAATCATCTCGCTGTCGTTGCTCTGCTCGCCGCCGTAGGACCCGCCAAAGCTGCTACGCCTGTGGGTGGCGCCCCGCGGGGCGTCCCCCTGTGGCATAGGTGGCCCGTCGCCTGGCCCAGCTGCTTCAGGGCCGTCCCCAGCTGGGAGGTCGCCCTTAGTCAGCGTCTTAGTCAGCGTGTCGGTAGGCGCCGCAGCCGCCGCGCTCATGTTGTAGACCGCCAGCATGCCGCGTCTGAGCGCGTTGTCGGTGGGCCAGACGCGGTCGTTGGGGTCCTTGATGGTCGAGGGCGCGGTGGTGAACTTGGACAGCTTCATGGCGTAGCTCAGCAGCACGCTGGAGCTGACGGTCCTGAGCTCTGTGGCGCGCGCCGCGGCCACGTCGTCCAGCTTGGGCAGCCGGTTCAGCTTCCCGCGCAGCTCGCTCAGGCTCTTCAGAATGGTCTCAATGTGCGCGTCGACTCGCGCGGACCGGGCTGCGGTCTCGTCGATCTCACGGCTGAACGCCTGGTACTGGCCCAGGTTGTGCACAATCTCCTGCAGACTGCCGTGCAGCTCCAGCAGCTCCCGCGCGCACTCCTCGTCCGGCGCGTAGCGGGATATCGACGCCAGCAGCTCGCCCAGCTTGGTCTCAAACCGGTCCAGGTGGTGCGTGAAGGCAGACGACATGGCGCTCTAATTCACTTATTTTCTGTGTGGAATTTTTTTTGCCTTTTGTTTGTTTTGTGGCAAATGAAGCGCAGCTTGGGCTTTGAGAGCGCTGATGAGGACGAGGAGGTCGATGCGGATGCTGTGCGGGCGCGGGCGGGTTCCAGCAGGGTCCCCTGGAGGGTCCCTGGGAAGAAGTTCAGGCAGA
Organism: [Candida] sp.; assembly: GCA_030570575.1. Classification (NCBI taxonomy): domain Eukaryota; kingdom Fungi; phylum Ascomycota; class Saccharomycetes; order Saccharomycetales; species [Candida] sp. The sequence continues at coordinate 156,466 of JAJLVZ010000014.1, read as the reverse complement.
CCGCCGGGCAGGACGAGCAGGACGAGGTTGACTACCTGACTATTGAGATTGCAGACGACTGCGCGAGCCCTCAGGCCAGCAGGACGCGCGAGGCGGACGTGCTGAGGCACGCAATGCCCCGGGGGCTGCGGATGATGGAGAAGATGGGCTTTAGAATGGGCCAGAAGCTGGGAAAAGAGGGCAACCCCAATGGTCTTTTGAGTCCGCTGGGTGGTGGTGGCCGTGCGTTCAGCCGCGAGACGCCCCTGGACGAGCACGCGTTCAGCGCGTTTGTGCAGGGGATGAACCTGAAGAGCGAGCTGAGGCACACGCGGCGCGTGCTGGACGGTATGCGCCGCGTGTGGCTGGGTTTGAAACAGAGCCCTGAACCAGCGCGCCTGGCTGATGGGGCTGAGAAGGCTGAACCAGCGCGCCTGGCTGATGGGCCTGAGCGAGCAGGCTGGGCTGAGAAGGCTGAACCAATTGAACAGTCGACAGCTGGGCTTGATCCAGCTGGTGATGAGTCAAAACAACCCTCTACACCAACTGACCAATCTAGTCCATCATCAATTGAACATTCTGAACCTACTAAGCATTCTAGCCCGGCCGAATCCAAACCAGTTAAACAGTCTGAACCAGCTGGAGCATTAAACCCAGCCGAATTCAACCCATCCGGGCCTTCTGAACCAGCTGGAGCATTAAACCCAGCGGAATTCAACCCATCCGGGCCTTCTGAACCAGCTGAAAAGGCCGAATCAACTCAGCAGAGTAAAGCTGAACCAGCCCGTTCTGCACTACGTACTGCTGCTGCCCAAATCAAGCAGTCTGAACCAACCCATAACACATCAGAGCTCACTACAAGTGAGGCAGCTGACCAGCAGCCACCCCAGTCGCCCCAAACACAGCTAAAAGAGCTAAATCAGCAGATTGACACACTAAACAACCAGCTGAGAACAGAATTCAACTACTGCTACTTCTGCGGAGCGCAGTACGAATCCCAGCACGAACTTGCCGAGCTCTGTCCGGGGACCAAGCAGAGTAGCCACTACTGACTTCTTCTTGCTAGAGGAAACGACGTACCACTTCAAGTTTGACTCAGTTGACAACACAATCTGATGCGTTCTCCTTGCGCTGAAAGGGTGACCCAATTATTGACTGGAACATCTCGCTTGAAGGCGTGATTGAGACTTGTTCAACAGTATGATAAACCAGTGTTTCCTACATCTTCTGATACAGATGGTAGGCTACTGACGTAAATCTAACTTTAGCAAGAGTAACGATAATATAAAGTAATAGTAATGATAATGATAAATAATGATAATACACTAATGATATAGTAATAGAAGATACAGCAATGGGTACAGTAAGAAATAACAGATAAAAATGTGATCAACAGCACCATATGACTGATTCGAGCTAACCCACATGGTAGTGCGCCACCACCACTAATGTTCAAGTCAATTGGCACCGGTCAGCAGCCCGTATAGCTTGTGGTTGTCGCCAATGACGTACGTCAGCGTTCTGTCCTTGAAGTCGGCATAGTTCAGCTGGTCAATGACGTCGTCCAGCAGCCAGGCCTTGCCTGCGTTGATCCCGTCGTTCAGGCCCTTGTGGCTGACATTCACACAGTGAACGTGAAAGTGGTAGTACGAGGGCTGGTAGTGGACAAACAGTCTGAGCTGGTCCTGTGCCAGGCCATACTTGGTGGAGACGAGCAGCTTAATCTCGCTGTTAAGCATCTGCAGCCACGGTATGTGGGCCTTGGTCAAATCCCGCAGCGAGAACACGTCCTGTCTTTTCACAATGGCCACGCAGTACAGGTTCTCGGTGTTGATGCCGTCCCACTTCATGTCAGGCAGCAGCACGAACTCGTCGTTGGCATGGACGACTTTGTCGGCTTCGGCACCGTGGAACAGGATGTTTCTGACCCACTGGATTCTGTCGCCCACCATGGTCTTGATGAACGGCACCACCACCTCGGTGTACATCTGTGGGGTCTCTGAGACCATGTGGAGCTGTTGTTCTGAGTACTTCTTGAGGTGGGTTTCTGTTGCTGGGCAGATCACGTTGATTTTAACGCTGCTGTGTCCGCCTAGGGCCGTGCCTGGGGCCTGCGTGGTGCTGCCCAGGAACCACGAGTACACGTCGTTCTGCTCGATGAGCTGGAGATGGTCGCTGAGGTCACTGGCGATATCAAAATCGTTAGGGAATATCGTCTTTTCCAAGGACACGATGGCAGTCTGGCCGTGGATGGTGCCGAGCAGCACCAGCACCTTGCCGGAGGTGTCGTTCAACAGCACTTTTTCGCGCTGGAAGTGCTTCAGATCGATCATATTGCTGGGTTTAGTGGTTTTACTAGGTGATGAGGTGAAAATTTTATTACTATGAAAAGGCTAGGTGGCCAGAGTGCGCCCCGGGGGTACTTTGAAGCTGCTGCGGGCCAGTGGTGCCCCTAAAACAACCGCCGGACCACCACAAAGTACAGCAGCAGCAGCACAAACAGGCTCAGCACGGCGACAGGCGCATACTGCCTTATCAGCAGGTCAAAGTTGATCTTCTTGGCCGCCTTGCGGTACTTGCTGGACTCGAACTTGATGCTGGACGACATGTCGGACATCCTGTCGAGGCTGTCGCCACGGTACAGCAGGTCCTCGATGTTCTTGTTCAGCACAGCCTTCACGTCCTCCAGCTCGCTGGAAATCCGGTCCAGGTTCACGTTCGCCTTGGTCGAGTCCTGGTACAGCTTCTTGGTCTTCTGGATGAAGTTGTCGAACGACATATAGCTGTACGGGACAGTGCTGGTGGTGCTCAGGTACTCCTCAGGCTTATAGTTGAGGGTGAACTCCTTAGCGATCTCGCTCAGGTAGCTGAATGCCAGCTTCTTCGGGTACTGCTGCTCGGTGATGATCACGAACAGCAGCTCGTGCGCCAGCAGGTAGTGGATCGTGTGCGACTCGGTGGTGATGGACGCCTTGTCCTGCGAGTTGGGCGTGATCCGGGACACGATCAGCTTGACGTACTTTTTGTCCTTGAGCAGCCCCGGGTCGTTGCTGGCGTCGCCGTCTACCGAAGCTGCCAGGGGCAGCCCGTCTCTCAGTCTGAAGATAAGCGTGGACTCGATCATGGCGGCGGGTTGGGCTGTGGTGGGTGAGTTTTGGCCTCGGTGGCTGAAAAGAAAGGATTTTTCAGTGCCAGAAAAGCTGCTGGACTAACGAGAATGCTGGAGATTGCTGCGATTGTGCTAGTTGTGTGGACTGTGCTGGTGGTGCGGGTGTGCTGGGCGCTGCCGTGGGTCGGCAGGGGCGCCATGGCGCGCGCTGCTGGGCCTGCTGGGCCTGCTGGCGAGGGCTTCCAGGGCCAGACAGTGATGGTGTTTCTGGGCTCAGGCGGGCACACGGGCGAGATGGTGCGGATCCTGGCGCAGCTGGAGGGCATTGGGCGTGCTGAGAGGCTGCAATGCGTGGTGGGTGCCGGAGACTCGACGTCGGTGGGCCAGCTGGAGCCGTTTTTGGCCCAGCACCCGTCGCTGGCCACAGAGTTCATCACGCTGTTCAGGGCCCGCAAGGTGGGCGAGTCCAAGCTGTCGTCGGCCGTGTCCGTTGCCCGCAGCGTGCTGGACGCGCTGCGCAAGGTGATTCTGCGCCCAGCAGCGTGCCAGCCAGACCTGTTTGTGGCCAATGGGCCCGGCACCTGCGTCGTGCTGGTGGGCCTGTTCTTTGCTGCGCGCGTCCTGGGGCTCAACACGCGCACCCGGCTGGTGTACATCGAGTCGCTGGCGCGCGTGCGCGACCTGAGTCTGAGCGGCAAGTGCTGCTACTACCTGACCGATGCGTTTGTCGTGCAGTGGAGGAGCCTGCAGCAGAAGTATCCCAGAAGCGAGTGCTACGGCATCCTGGTGTGACTCGGGCCCGCCCTGACAAGCACCCAAGTCCCATTGGAGACCCACTGAGCTTCCACGTGATCAGGAGCGCTGTATCACCATCACATACGACGGTGTGCCGTCACAGCTTTAGCCCCAAGTGGTTTCAGGGAAGAGCTGGACACCGATCATCTTACTCACAGAGCGCGGGAACCATACAGTCTAAGGCAGACTGCTTCATGCAAGATGTCAGTTAAGGTTCAGTGGTGAGAAGTCACCGCCATGCCATGCTTCTTTTCTACCAGAATGGCTTCCTTATTGATGAGAACTGGTCATCTGTATCACAATCCAAGACATCACAGCTCTCTTGCAAGATACTAGAGATTTGAAACAAGTTGGGCACTCGATCAGCCGATGCATACACACACAGACGTTTCCATAATACGTTTGTGGTGATGGCAATATACCCAAGAGACTTGCTAGTTCTTTAGAGCAAGCAGGCTAAGTGATTTGTTTTTGCACCAAGTGTTCAACACTTTATGGGACTCACATTCTGAAGCATATTAAACTATTTATAAGGAACTGCAATAGAGCTGACATTTTAAGATTTGGACAATTTCAGGACCATTCAATGATGCTAACCTTCAAACCTTTAGCAAGGTCTTCATTAGATGTAAGTTTGCATTTAATGAACATGTTTCAAATGTGCAAATTAGTACAGCTCCTAATAACGCGATGTCATGAACTCTTGTTAGCCACCCCAGCGATTGAAGAGTATGTTGTGATTGAGAGCACTGCTTGAATTTACAGCTCCAGGCATTCAATCTATTGAATGATTCGAAGAATGGCCATTGTTCTGATTTATGCCAACTTGAAGAGAGAGATTGACTGCTCCCAGATTTTTGTCTATAGTGGAGGTGAGGGACATCAACAACCTCCAATTTTTAGTGGATTCAAATTCAATGGGATTGAGCTGTACTATTTTCATGGTTTGTTAGAGTGGCTTGAGAGCCGGTGCTACTCAACCACTGAAGGACTGGTGATCAACCAGAGAACGCAGAGGGTAGAAAGTTGATATAACAGTTTATCGAATTTTCCTCCAACCCATCCATTCCATTCATTCATCCCACTTCATCCCATTTCATCCACTGAGGTTACCAGCAGAGGTGATCTGTTGTTGGGGGTACTCCATCTTTCCCATCGTATCGTCTTTATTACTTTTAATGTCCATGATGGTTGTGCCTACACTGAATTGAAATGCACCATGCACATCATGCACAGCATCAGTGAACTTGTCCCTATTTACCGATGTTAAGCGACTGGTTTTACTCAATTGCTAACAATTATTTAAGATATCAGATGCTGAGTAGCAGCTGGGAAATAGCAGGCACTACGGTACTTGAGTAGAGCTGTTTATCGAAAGAAGGAGCTTTGTGAGGTGGGAACTGTGGGGCTGTGGGAGAGCTGAGAAGCAAAACGCTACAGCCATGAGGAAACAGCCGAGCCCAAAGGCAGAATGTTGCCGGGTGCTGTCACCTGTGGCACGGAGTAGCAGCTGTGCCGGTGACAAAAGCAGCAACCCACGACGGGTAGCGAGCGTCAGCGCTGAGGTAAGCAGAGATAACGGTTCGATTAGGAAAGGGCAACGGGCAAAAAACACTATAAAAGGGCAAGTATCAGCCCAGTGGGACCCGCGAGCAGTCAGACGCACGACAAGCAAGATGAGTGCACCAGTTGCTACGGAAGTTCAGCAGAAATTCACAGTGAGTGCGGGCAGCGAGCAGCAGCCAGAGGAGGACGGTCCAAGGGACTTGACGCACATCCTGGGCCCACAGGGAGTGCACAACATTGCCACGACGGACCAGGGCATCGAGTACGTGCACAAGATGCCAAAATTCACCGACAAGTACGCGGAGAGAAAATGGATGCTGGAGCACCTGGCCGGGGCCTTCAGGGTGTTTGGCAGAAGAGGCTACGGGTTCGGAGCCATTGGCCACATCTCAGTCAGGGACCCAGTTGACCCGGAAACGTTCTGGATCAACCCTCTGGGCAAGCACTACTCGCTGATGAAAGTGTCGGACCTGGTGCATGTGGACAAGAACGGTAAGGTGATTGGCGGGAATAAGGCAGCCATCAACACTGCCGGGTTCATGATCCACAGCGAGATCCACAAGGCCAGACCTGACGTGAACGCGGCGTGCCACACGCATTCCACGTACGGCAAGGCGTACTCGACGTTTGGCAAGCCTCTGGAGATGATCAACCAGGACGTGACTCTGTTCTACAAGTCTCACTCGGTGTACTCGTCGTTTGGGGGTATTGCGCTGGAAGCTGACGAGGGTGAGCGCATCGCCAAGGCCCTGGGCAAGAAGAAGGCGGTGATCCTTCAGAACCACGGCCTGCTCACCACGGGCTCCAACGTGGACGAGGCTGCTTTCCTGTTTGTCATGATGGAGGAGTCATGCAAAATCCAGCTCGCTGTTGACTCGGTCGACTCCAAAGTGTCCCAGAAGAAGTACGTCCAGGACGAAGAGGCAAACTACTCCTACCACATGTCCTCCGACCCAGAGTCCCTGTACTCCGACTTCCAGCCAGAGTACGAGCTCGAGCTCGCCCTGTCCAACGGCGACTTTCTCAACTAGCTCTTCTGCCTAGCTAACACTTATTTTGTCTGCTCTCTGTAGTCACCAGCCCTGGTGCCACAACGCCCAGATCCCGCACCTGGTTAGTGTATAGCCTTTATTTCTTCCCTTCTCAGGCGCTTTGGGCTAGCCTTACTAACGTCAGTTTACTTACTCAGTCTCTACTATTCGCACACCCTCAATTCGCTCTTGCTAGTGGTACTATACATCACCTCTGGCACTTTCCCTCTTTCCAGCAGCCTCTATAGGGCCATTGGCATCTTTACCTTATTGTTCACCACTTCAAGCCCCCTTTTACTATGCAAAGCTTGGACCTGGTTGTGCTTACAGTGTCAAACTTGATCTTCTAAACATTAACCATTGGCAAGTGCTAAGGTTGAGCTTGTAAAGCTCTCTGTTATAAGCTATTAGTGCAGTTAAGCATGGATGGACATGCAGACATTACAACTTAATCCCAGCCTGACTAACTATACCCAACACCCAGCCCTCTACTCGTCACCAACACCCTGACACTTCATACATCCCTAACATCACTTGGTGCTAATGATATAGCTATAACCTACACCCAGCTTTTCATCTCTACTCGCCCTAACATCTGACCCTATAACACAACACCCTAACCCAACATCCTAATTGCAAACTAATCAGCACACCTCTAACCCTAACACCCTAACAAGAAGTATCTACACAACTTAACCTTCCCTGACACAATACCCTAACACCCTAACAAGAAGTATCTACACACCTTAACCTTCTCTACTTTAGCCTAACCCAGACCCTATCCTTCCCTAACCCAGTACCCCAAACTAACCTTACTTGGTGTATATCTACCTGTCTTGGTCTTGGTTTCTTTACCCACCTGGATAGTCTTGGTCTTGGTTTCTTTACCCACCTGGATAGTCTTGGTCTTGGTTTCTTTACCCACCTGGTATATCTTTAGTCTGGGGATCCACCTCGTCCTTGTGGCCCGCAGGCCGACCGAAAGCTTCTTAGTTTTGATGTCCCACACCTTCAGTGTAGTGTCTGTCGAGCAGCTCACCAGCTAGCGACGGTCTGAGGACCACGCAGTCTGGTACACTGCAGCAACATGCCCTCTGAAAGTGGTGACAGTTTGATAGAATTGTCTATTATGCTTCCATGTATTCAGCTCAATTTCAGTTGAACCAACTGCTAACTCTCGCTACCGGCATTACTGCTACCGGGCGTTACTTTCTACATGTTACAAGTTCGCCTGGAGGTTTATTTATTCTCTCCTGTTCCTAATTATTCAGTTAGCCTCTAAATAAACTTGTAGTCGCCGTGCTACCTCCAGCCACCACTTTTCCAGCCCCACTACCCCCTACTACCCCCTAACAAACCCTACCACCCCCTAACAACCCCTAACAACCCTTACCAGCCCCCATTGCCTGCCCGCATTCCACCAGCCCCAGGTAACCAAACGTCCCAGCCGTAATATTTTAACCTTTTCGAATTATTTACTCAGCTCACCACATATCCACTTGCTAGTGAGGAACCGCGCGAAGCAGCCGAGATGTTCAAGCCAGAGGGGACATCGCGCGTGGGCAGGGAGAACCAGGTGTACAATGCCAGCACGGGTGCCAGGCTGGTTGCCGGGTGCGTGGTGATCAGCGAAACCAACCAGATCCTGCTGGTGCAGTCCACCAAGCACAGGCACAGATGGGTCCTGCCCAAGGGAGGTATCGAGAAGGACGAGGCAGACGACTACTCCAAGTGCGCTAGGCGTGAAACCTGGGAGGAAGCCGGGGCCCTGGGCGAGATAACCGCAGCGTTGGCCCCAGTCAGCTCGTTCAAGAAGCACAGCAACACAGAGTACAACTGCGAGTTCCATTTCTACGAGATGGGCAAGAAGGTGCAGCTGGCGGACGTGTACCCGGAGTGCTCTGCGCGAGAACGCCGGTGGTTCAGCCTGGACGACTGTCTGCGCGAGCTCCAGCACAGACCCGAGCTCCTGCAGATCGTCAAGTCCTCCTCAGTGTACGCTGCTAGTCCAGCTGGCCCAGCCGGCGTCAGCCCGGCACCTGCTCCTTAGCCAGGCCAGTCACTGTTTATACATTATATCCTAGATGTTGAATGTGCCGGCACCTGCTCCTTAGCCAGGCCAGTCACTGTTTATACATTATATCCTAGATGTTGAATGTATGCCACCTGCATTCATTCCAGTGGTGCTGCCACCACTCTATGGATGTAGCTGTGCGGCTTGTAGTGGTCGAAGCCGGGTTAAGACATTATGTGTACAATGCATTAGCTTTGATATATGTGGCTTACCGTTGATGAGACACTGCTCTCTAACTAGTGGAAGCTCTTATTACCCAGCTAGGCATGTCACAGCCATGTTCTTTTACCCAACTATAGGCAAGCATATTCAACGATAACTCCCAAGCGGAAGGCTTGTGCTCAACTTACACTCATAGTCAACATGTTTAAGCTGGTGATTCGCTTCTAACAACCTGACATACTCTAGTCACCATTAACTGAATATGACCCACTCTATACTTTCTTAACAGCAAACCGCATACAGTTGAACCTGGTCATGGCTGCAATGGCTGCAAGCATCATGATATATACTGACACCTGGTGGGATGCCACTTGGCCAGATCTTCACTGTTGGTACTCCATAACAACAGGCAACAGCTAGGTATAGAACCTCTGGGACAGCAATGGTTCAATTAGTCCACCTCATGTGTTAATGGCCAGCCCGCGTCAGTAATTCCATAATGAGGCTGGTACTTGTAATACCATGTCAATAGATGCTAATTGCCTACACGTAATGAAGGATTGCCAACAGTTCTCAGCCCATATTCATCTGCTACTAGATTGGTACAGGAGCAGAGTGACCATCGTTTACTTTCATTGAGGTCGGTATGCATAACCCGCTAACAGCACTGAGAACTAGTTGGTAGCGATACAAGCAGGTCATGGCTGGTTTGATTTGAATGCTGCTTCATGAACCACTGCAATTTTATCCTCTAGTCGCGGATGTCAGTGACTTAGGCTCGCAGTCTACGTTACCAATGACTTAAGATAAAACGTACGGTACTTCAGTGATTTTATTATACTCACGGGATTCTCATTGTAACCTGGCCTCGGTATCATTGCTCACAACAGCATGTCATTGCTCATTATAATCGGCATGTCATAGCTTATTATAATTGGCATGTCATAGCTCATTATAATCGGCATGTCATAGCTTATTATAATTGGCATGTCATAGCTCATTATAATCGGCATGTCATAGCTTATTATAATTGGCATGTCATAGCTCATTATACTCAGCATGTCGATAATACTACAACCTACGGTGTGCCACTGGTTCGTTATAATTACTGACGACAGCTTTTAGCATCTACGAGATGACTTCATCCAACTACTCTTCATAGCTACACATCTCCAACAGCGGTGATTAGATAAAGGCTACACATCTCTTACAGCTGTGATTAAATGACAACATAGCTCCACTGAGCTAACATAGACAGCCAGTATGACGAGCAAAAGTTCCTCCAGCTTCACCACTAGGAGCAATTGCTAAATAGTTGGCCATACACTGAGTATATCAATGATTAGCACCATTTACTGTATGTCATCTGTCCTCAACATACTCTGGGAGTCGTAATTTCTCACTATAGACGGCATAGTGTGTATGTCACCTCAAAATTATAATACCATGTGCGCAAGACAGACAGCCTGAGTCGATTTTATACCTGGCTGACCTTCAAATGATAAATCCTCAACAATATCCGTAAGGCAGCCGATAAAGCTCCAATACTAATACTACGCTTTATAGCTGCTATAGTGAATTTGAGCACAGGTGAATGAAATGAGGCACCATAGCCTTAATATATCTTGATGAGTACTGCTGGAGAGCACCGTAGAGCAGCCATTAACCGCACAGGGACAAAGCAATCAGGCGGGCCTGCTTACGCCGTGGAGTAGCATTACAACTTCGGGTCGCTGAGCATCTCAGTGAAGGAGTCTGCAGCACACTTGCCGATGCCCCAGATGTTGAAAGAGCTGAGCAGGGTGTAGCACCAGTTCTCGTAGAACTCGAGGTTGGAGTAGTCGTCGCACTGGTCGATGTTGCTGAGGATGTCGCAGCTGAGGCGCTCCATGAGGTACTTCTTCTGGAGGCGGTCGCGCTCCTCCTGGACCTTGAGACGGACGGTGGAGTACTCGAGCGGGTCGAGCTCGTCGTCGAGGGTGGTGTTGATGCTGACATTGAGGATCTGCCAGGCAATGAGCGAGACTTTATAGAACATGAAAGTTAGCGAGGGGTTGGTCTCTCTGTACTCGAGCTGGAAGTGCTTGAGGAAGAAGGAGAGGTGGGAGGCGACGAGGGAGTGTGTCTCGTAGGGGATCTGGTTGAAGTCGTTCTTCAGCAGCTTGATGCCCGGGGGCTGCCTGGACAGGGGCTTTGCCATGGCAGCAGCCGTGGCTATGGTGGCGTCCAGGGTGACCTCGATGATGCCGCTGGTGATGACGGTGTCCGGCAGGTGCAGGTGGATGTACGCGAGGTTCCAGGTGCACTCGAACACGTCCCACATGGTGCGCAGGGGCTCGTCCTTGACGCGTTTGGGTATGAGGACGCGCAGGCCGTTGAGCGCGTTGCCCAGCTGCGCCCGCCTGGAGAACGGGTCGTTGGCAAACAGCGGCACTGTCTCCAGCAGGCCCATGTACTGGGTGGTGTGCCGGATCATGTTGTGGATGAAGTTGAGGATGATCATGGCCCCAAACGACGAGATGGGGCTGAGGGGCTTGCCGTACAGCAGCGTGTGCTGCAGGGCCTGCAGGAAGTAGGTTTCCTTGGCCTGGAACTGCTCCTGCTGGCGGATGAGGGCCCACTCGGCCTCAGTGCGCGCGTTCCACAGCTCGTCCGAGCACGGCAGGATGTGCTTGATCTCGTAGTGCGTGATGCTGGTCGGGTAGCTCAGCAGCAGCGAGATCTGCGCGTCGATGAAGTACAGCGAGTAGCTCAGGCGCCGCTTCACCTCCATGGAGATGAACTGGGCCCAGGTGGGCTCGTCCTGGGCCCCCGGGCACGTGTCGTCCACGCACAGCAGCCCGCACTCGCGCGCCAGGTTGAACATCGTGGTGAGGTCGTTCCTGGACCGCTTGAAGCTGTCGAAGCTGCTGTCGAAGATGCCAGAGTAGATGGACAGGATCAGCGCCTGGATGTTGCGAGTTTTGCAGATTTCGCTCCGCGACATGCGCTCCAGCAGCTGCAGCGTGTACAGGTACATGCTGTGGGACCGGTGGCTGTGCTTGGGCGAGTACCGTGCGCCGATGGAGCTCGTGATGTTGGTGAGCGGGTCGTTTTGGTACTCGTCCGGGACCCTGAACGAGCCCCGGTGCACGATCGGCAGCCCCGGGTCCAGGTTCTGCCAGTAGTGCGCCAGCAGCTCGTGCTCGATCTCGTGCCTGGACAGCCCGGCCAGCGGGGGGTGCTTGACTGAGCTGATGAGCTCTCTGTCTGCCTTCCATCTGTTGAACACTGCGGACCTGCCCAGCTGCTCGCTGCTGCTGCCCGCGGCGCGCAGCCTGCCCCGCCCCCTCAGCTCCACCTTCAGCTTCGAGTGCACCCGCTTGATGTGCACCTTGAGCGAGTCGGTCCTGGTGAACCCTTTGGAGCACACTGGGCATGGAATCCGCCCGTTGAGGTGCTGGTTCAGGTGTCTTTTCAGGTTCTCCGCCCGCGTGTACTGCGATGGGCAGTGTGGGCACTTGTACTGCTTGTCTGTCGTGCCTGGTGCTCCCGTCTCGGGCATGGGCTCTGCTTGGTTGGTTTATTTGGTGATTTGGATTTTTCAGCCTGCGTTTTCATTGGCTAGTGATACGAGATAGCGCGGACCCAAAGCAGACACCCAGGCAGGCCCAGGCGGACCAGACAGACACTCAGGCAGACCCAGGCAGACCTAGGCACAGCCCAGGAACAGCCCAGGCACAGCAAGGCCCAGCCCAGGGCTGGGCGGACACCCAGGCAGGCACCACTGGGAGCTGCTTCCGTTGTGGCGCATGCTCGTGGCGCAGTACCACAGCACCAACCACCAACCACCAACTACCAGCCACTCACCATGGCCTACAACTATCCCACCAGGTATGGTCCCAACACCTCCTACTGACGCATTCTCCACCTACTGTAAATAGGTAATACAGCCTGATTGTAGTTTCAGTCTAATACAACGTTTCTTAGTTTTTGTTTCCTAGTTGCTTGCACCCGTGGCCAATAACCCAATGACTAAAGCTGGTAAGAGCCGGGAGACAATCCACAACACAGCCTGATGTACATCCTAAACAGCGATTTTTTTGTTGTTTAGCGTGGTATCTTTCATCAAGTGTCCAGGTTACTGTCAAGACTGGTTGTCGCGTAGTAGTGCTAGCTATTAAGTATTTGGCTGTTCACTGTCCCGGCTTTTACCCAGAACTAAATAGTGGCCAATTAACTGCACCCTCCAAAACAAACAACAGCTGCTTAAGAGTGTAAACAACAGCTTAGGCAGAGTGTACATAGATGACTTTGCTATTTGATATCTTCTGGTAGTACGCTGTCTCAGGCCCCCAGTGCAGGTGGTTTTCTCTGCGCAGTAAGGACTGATTGAAGCGTGGTTACATGGGGTGTTTGCTGTTGACCCAGGAATGGATGCCAACTGTTAGTGCTTGTGTTCAGAACTGGGCGTCTGGTTTGGTACTAAAGTTACATACACAGACGGCAGAGTGAGTTCCAACCCACGTTCCATCTTGCAAGGCTAACACTGACTGTTTGTGCATGTTAGCCTGAGAAAGCAGCCAGCGGGATAGGCACTAGTTGCAAAATAGTATGATGAGCACAGTGGGGTAGCTCTATAAAAGGTGCCTGGTGAGTGGTGATCCACTGCTGAGAAGGAACAGTTCAGGCAGGACGAGTGTGGAGAGCTGGTCAGACTGAAAATGAAACCACGTAAGCAGTTGCTCATTCAGCAGCTTGGAGCCTATGGAAGCAATCAGAAATCACCAAAGTGACTATAGAAATATGATGGAAGAAAGTGGCTAAGTGACTGAGCAGCTGTAATTATGGACAACCATGGAACACAGAGAGAGAAAAAGTGTTAGAAGTACTCAAGTGATAGTAAGAAGCAGCTAGGATTTAGTAGCTAAGCAACGGCAGTAGCTATGTAAGGATGGAAGCACCTAAGGAAAAAACTCGAAGCAACGATGGAAGCAGCTAACTGCCCAAAGTTATATAGAAGTGGCTATGGCAGATAGCTAAGTAAACAACCATCACAGTAGCTGTAGAAGCAACTACTCAAAAACAATTGAAGTAAATATGGAAGTCATAGCAAGGAGGCAAAGAAAGTATTGGAGTATTGAGGTAACCATATACTAACAATAAAGCCATTGAATAGCAGTGCGTTTAATAGAATACCCGTTTCCTTATTGACCAGCTCACCAGCACGGTAGCGTACACTATGGTGGAATGATGGGTCTACTAGCACTGCAGGGAGCAAACCGTCGCATCAGTAGTCTCGTTTGTTCTATTTACCAGACAAAAACCCGTTCATCAGGTTCTGGAGCAGGTTGACCTGCTTAACCACCTTGATGTCGAAGTACACCTGGCCCAGGTACTCGACGGCCTGTGCGTAGCCCGTCTGGGCCAGGTCGTTGGCGTAGTGGTTGGCAAGCCTCTTGAACAGGTCGGTGTTCTTGTACTTGATGAGAATCACGAGCAGCTGGACAAAGTTGATGAGCCTGGAGTCATCGAGCTCAAACGAGGTGATTTTGAACCCGGACTCGTCAATTTCCTGATGGGCCAGGTGCTGCTCGGTCACCAGCTTGCCGATAAACAGATTCAGGGCCTTGACGGCGAAGTGGTAGTTCTCAATCTGCAGGTAGTTGACGACGATACGTGCCAGAAACAGGCCCGGGGTGTTGTGCGGGTCCTCAGTGTACCAGGACCAGATCAGGTTGAAGTACAGGTGGAACGAGTCGGCGGTACCGTTGCTCAGCAGCAGGTGGTACTCTGCGTCGTAGACAGTTTTGCTGTTGAGTATGAGCACGTTTGCCAGCCCAAAATGCACGTCAGGGTCCCCGTACTTGTTGGCACCGCTCACAGACCAGTCCACAACCGTCTTGGAGATCTTCTTGTTGAACAGGTCCTCTGCCGGGTTCAGCAGCGAGATCAGCTTGATCACTTTGAACTTGGCCTCTGCGGACTCAATGCTCACTCCGCCAAGCCCGTACACCTGCATCAGGTACTCGAACAGGTCCTGCCCGATAGTCTGCTGCTCTGACACCAGGAACTTCTTGCTGCCATTGAACAGCAGCTCCACGGCCTCGTCGTACTTCTTCGCCCTCACTTTTCTGCTCACCAGACTTCTCAGCGTCTGGTGCGCCTCGTACAGGTCGCCCTCTTCAAACTTGCTGTTGAATCTCTCGATGGTTTTGCTCAGACTCATTCTGGGTGCTTGGGAGCTGGAATTCAATGCACTGGGAGCTAACTAATTAATAAATGTTAGTGAAAAAAACATTTTAGCAGGTTGATATATGCGAGTGTCGAGATTCTACTGCCTGCTGCAGGCGGTGGGTCCACCGTGTACAGTGTGTGTGTAGTTATGCCAGGTGGACGAAGAGCCACAGCAGGCATTGTGTCCTTTCTGGGCCGTTTGCTCCTTTTTATACTTATCGATGAGTTATCTGGCTGGTCTAACCAGGTTTCCATTCAAGTGGAACGCAGTTATTCTTCAGTAAAGCTTTACCTGACTCTGCTTATTGAGCAAAGTTGTTGACACCAGTGTTAGCAGGTGAGTTACTCAGCACTGTATGAGGTACAGGAGTTGGAGTGGATGATCTCTGAATGCGTTTACATTGCTGTTTGGGCCTCTACCTATTGCTGTCTTATTGATGCTTCATCGATTAACGTTGTAGCATGCTGTTAAATTACCGAGCAGATTACAGCGCCAGAGTCTTACTATTTTTCAAGTGCTGTTACTCAATGGGAGTAGACATATAGTATTTAGTTGCTATATCTCAGTATTGTTCACGTACCGCAATTTCACTATAGTCAGATGTTCTTATTAATGCTGTATTTACTATTAACTAGATGTTCTTGAAGTGCTGTAATCCAGATGCTCTTATTTAGGTAGTATTAGATGGTGTAAGTTCAATGGTAATTCCTGCTGTTTTCAATACCATCTGGATGTTGTATGTCACTATTCAGCTGCTGTTGTTCAATACTAGTTATCTGTATTGTTTGTATTCAAGGTTAACTCATCTGCTGTATTCCATATTCAGCTGCTGTTGTTCAATACTAGTTATCTGTATTGTTTGTCATCTGGTGCATTCCATATTCAGCTACTGTTACTCAATAGCAGTTCAGCTGATTTCCCTTCTAGCTGGCATCTGGTGAACTGATTGCGGTCCATTATCTTTATAGTTGTACCGTTAACGGTAATTTTGTACTGTTGATGGTTCTCCAGTTAATGGATGAATTGTTAAGGGTACTGCTTACAGTTATACTACTAAACTAACAATATTACTGTTTCTTTGCTAATAGTTGTACTGTAATACTCTGTTCTTAGGGCACTAACTGCTGTACAATCGTACATATATACTATTACTGTTCTGTCCAAATAATAATGTATCGTTTCTAGCATACTTATTGATGACTGTACGTACTACTAGCTATACTGGCTGGTTGACCACTTCAATACGCCAGCTACAGATGAAGCCAAAAGCTGTTTACTAGTAAACTGAGCAGTGGTCAGGCTGGAAGCTTAGCAAGTTTGGTGAGCTGATATTACTAGTGAAGCTACGCTGGTGAGCCTAAAGCTGTGTGCTTAAATGCAGCTGACAAAGACTACTCTTCATGCAGCTGACAAAGACAGCTGATACTCATTACAACTGACAGTGGTGAAGCAGGCAGTCTGATAATCTTCATTCAGCTGACAGATGAAACTGACAAGCTCATATTCATCATCCAACAGTGGTAAAGCTGATAAGCTGATACTTTCAATAACCCAAAACTATCTGTAGCCTCTTAAACACAGCTTATACCCCCCACCAAACTCCCCAGGCCGCCAATTCCTAGCAGAGCCTTCCAGCCTGCCTCCCAGACCAGCTCCCCATACCAGCTCCCCAGACCAGCTCCCCAGACCAGCTCCCCAGCCTGCCTCCCAGACCAGCTCCCCAGCAAACAGCACCACCGCACCAGCTCACCAGGCACGCCAGTCCGCGGACGCCTACCGCCAGCACCAACTAATAAACAAACAAATAAACAAACAAAAATAAAACAAAAAGACAACAAAGCAACAACCAAAAGCATGGCGTTTCAGCTGATTGACGAGCAGCAGGAGTTCAATGCTGCCGGCGGGTACCTGGCACAGGTGTTTCCAGGGGACAAGCTGGCGCAGGTGGGCCGCAAGTACAAGATCATCTCAGTGTTTGGGTCGCAGTCGTCAGGCAAGTCGACGCTGCTAAACAAGCTGTTCAACACCGAGTTCAGCGTCATGGAGGACACCAGGCGCCAGCAGACCACTAAGGGCATCTGGTTCAGCTACTGCGCGGACATCAACTGCTCGGCGCAGGCCAGGGAGCTTCCGGGCAGCAACAGCCTGTTTATTATGGACGTGGAGGGCTCTGACGGGCGCGAGCGTGGCGAGGACCAGGACTTTGAGCGCAAGGCGGCCCTGTTCGCGCTGGCCACGTCCCAGATCTTCATGATCAACATCTGGGAGCACCAGATCGGGCTGTACCAGGGCGCAAACCTGGGCCTGCTCAAGACGGTTTTCGAGGTGTACCTGCTGCTGTTCAAGGACCGCCAGAAGAAGCACAAGGTGCTGCTGCTGTTTGTCATCAGGGACTTTGTGGGCTCCACGCCGCTGGAAAACCTCCAGGCAACGCTCACCACGGACCTGCTCAAGATCTGGAACGATCTGACCGCGCACAGCACCGACCTGCAGTTCGCCGACTACTTCGACCTCAGCTTCCAGACCACCAGCCACAAGTTCCTGCAGCACGAGCAGTTCGAGCAGGACATTGTCAAGATTGGCGACTACTTCAGTGACCTGGCCCGTGGCGAAGAGTCCCACGAAAACATGCCCATCGACGGCTGGGACCTGTTTGCAGAGAACTGCTGGAAGCAGATCAAGGACAACAAGAAGCTGGACCTGCCTACCCAGCACATCCTGGTGTCCCGGTTCCGCTGCGACGAGATCCTCAAGGGCTGCCTGGTCAATTTCGACCTCAGCTTCAGAAACCACGACAATGCCACCTTCTCCTTCGACAAGACCCACAGCCTGTACAAGGAGGCCCTCCACACCTTCCACACGCAGGCGGCCAACTACGACAAGTCCGTTTTCGAGCTCAAGAAGCAGGACCTGGTCAACGAGCTCAACCTCAAGATGCTCAACCTGTTCAACGACTACTACAAGTACCTGGCAGAGCTCAAGCTGGGCGAGTTCAAGCGCAAGCTGGGCAGCAAGCAGGACGAGGACGCGGACCCAGACGCAGACCACGCCAACGAGGAACACGAAAACCTGGTCCTGCTGAAGGAGTACCAAACTTCGTTCCAAACCCTCATTGCTCCGTTCGCCGAGTTCGAGATCGCGCTGGACAAGCCTACCAAGGAGTTCAACGACAAGAGCAGCGAGATCCTGGCAGACTTCAATAAGGCCAAGACCGTTGCCTCGGTCAGCGAGATTATCAACAACGATCTGTTTGAGATTATCAGTGCAGAGCCCGTGAGCGAAGCCAGCGACGGTGACAGTGATGGAGACAGCCCGGCAGACACCCCCGTGGACTCTGCAGGTGCCGTTGACACTGGAGAAAAAATCTGGGGACTGGTTGGATCCAAACTAATCGAGAAAAACATCACAGACAGCGACCTCATTAAGGAGATTTTCCTGCTGAAATTAAACAGAGAGAAAATCCTGGACATGCTGGTTGAGAACTTCAACAACAAGTTCAATTTTGAGGAGCAGAACCTGATGATTCCAAAGATCTGGTTAAACGAGGAAGAAATCAAGAAGAACTACCTGAATCTCACCAATTTATCGTTCAGAATCCTCAAGAAGCTCTCAGCTACGAAATTCAGCTCCACTACTAAACTGAAGAACTTTAAGCTGGTGAAGAACGACGAGGAGTTTAACAAAATCAAAAAGCTCTTTTTGGGTAAAGTTGAGGTGTTGTTCCGCAATGCCAATTCAAACTTGATCTTACTGAACAGAAACAGAAACCTTAATGGCAACGGTAGCAACGCTAACAGAATCCCAAGCTACATTTACATCTTATTGATCATTTTGGGATGGAATGAGTTTGTGCTGATACTGAAGAACCCTCTGTTGCTTGTTTTGATAATTCTTCTCATCTCAAGCTACTTTGTTATCAACTCGCTGAACCTGTGGAATCCGCTGGTGATGTCCTCAAATCTGATGTTCACCCACTTGAAAAACGACTTCATCAAGAACTACCTGAATTTGGACAACCTGAATGGGGATGTAAATGCAAACACTGCCAACGCCAATGCGAACAGTGGATATAATGAAAAGCGAAAGGAGCTTTAGTCATATGGTGTGCATATCATATACACATGTATAGTACTATAGTGGTGTTTCCAGTTATGAGTATACACCCAGCAATTATTCACATCTTGCAGGTAACTTTCTAACTAACCAGCACCAACTGGCAAACTACCTCACTGCTCCTACACTACTGCTGTATCTACATCATGTGCCACAACCGCAGGCATAAACCAAGCAGACTACTACTGATTATTAATTTATGACATAACACTGGTTTACCACCATTACATAATCAAATGAACAACTTTCATTTCAATTTTTATACAACAGGAGGTGAAAGAAATGTCAGCAAGCAGCCACGATAGGGCCGAGAAGACTGAAGACAAAATCCAATGGAGAAAAATTAATATAAGAAACCAGAATTTTGTAATTGGCATCAAAATCCTACCCAGGGATTCACAGTTTGTTTTGTATGTGATAGATTTCTCCCATGAAAGAGTATTCAAATCAGGTATCTTAGTTCCCGATGAGTATGAGCAGTTTCTGAAACAAAACTACGGCATTTCACTGTCATTTGGTGCTGCTGGAAGTGAAAGTTTGACCGCAGTCGTGATCAATTTCTTCAATCAGAATTTTGAGAACAACTGTGAGATTGAAGTGAATCAAGTCAATGAAGACGGTGATAAAATAAGCTTGAGCATCAACAAGAATTTATACTTCCCACTGGATCAGGTGAGAAACCCTACTGAGATCTTCTCAGTTCTCAATGAGTATTCAAATTGTTTGGTTGAAATATTGATCAACTTGAACTCAAACAACTTGAACCTGACTAAATTGCTTGAATTTAACAATATAAAGTATGCTAAATTCAACAGCCCCACATCCCACAGCTTAAAATTTGATTTGAATAGCTTTGTCAGCAAAATCAAACCAAATGAAGCAGCGAAAGTTGAACCAAAGCAGAAAGTTCAGCTGGCAGCAAAGCCAAAGTCTAAGAAAAGCAGGAAATTTGGCAGAGTATCGAAATGAACCTAAACCTCACAGACCCCACTGTTTGATTATTTCGTTCAGTGCAAACTTCTGCTCTTTGGTTCTGTTCTTGTAAACCCCCCTGAGGAAGAATGCCCATTCGTTGATGAACTGATCAAATTCAGTTTCATCGTTGGGCTGGTCAACAATCAGACTATTCAAGTTTAGACTTTTCATGCTGGAGAAGTAGCTTCTGAACACCGAGATCCAATACTTCTTGATGGCTTTAACACAGTCCTTCAAACTGGTGATTTCATTCTTATCATATCCAATCAGTTCAATGTCCTCACCAAACTCCTCGTGCATACAAAAATCGACGCTTTCCAGAACCAAGAGTGTAACCTGCTTATATATTGTTCGGTAGTCTCTGGTCTGAGGGTCAATCTCCATTTCCTCCTGCTGGTGGACCTGCTGGTGGGCTTCTGGGTTGTTGCCACTGTTGTCAGCACGGCCACAAACACCGGACAGCATCTCAATAATCAACTTCAACGTCATTCCCTTCCTGTACGAGATGGTCAAAATATCATTGACCAGCGCCTTCATACACAAATTCTTGTCGTTTGAGAGAAGCACAACAACAGCTGAACCGTCTTCCACGGCTTTCTGCTTGAAATAAATACAGCAATCCAAAATTGAATCGTCTTTGCGGCTTTCATGGTCAATAACTTCGTAATGCTTTTGTCCTCTGATTATCGCATTACTGCTGTTGCCCCCAGCAACACAGCTAGTCTGTGCAAACTGTCTGTAAAGCCAGTCGATTGCCCACCGGGCTAAATGTCCGATTGTTTTATCTGTCTCAAACTCTGTTGATAATCTATTCGAATTCTTTAGCCCGTCTAGCTCCTTGATAACAGTTATTGGAATGATTATTTGGTAATTCTGTAAGTTCAGCTTTATCAACTCATTCAGTAGTTTTAAGTGAACTAGTATGAAGTTTGTATCAATTATCAGTACCACTTTTGTGTTATGGTTAACATTATCGTAGCCACCATCGTCAATCATAACATCATCATTATCTTCTAGGACACCACTATCATCGCCAAACCCTCCTTCTTCTCTCTGATTCAGCACGAAATCAGTAATTATCCCAATCTGATTATCATCGTCTATATCAATCATGGCAACATCCTCATCAAGTGCTTCCTGAATCTGTGACTCCAGTTTGATTCCCTGGGAGTTCCTACTGGATCCAATTGTTATTGTGCGCTTCTGCTCATCTCTTGAAAGCCCACGATCTGAATGAATTGAGGGAAGACATTCCTGCTTGTTCATTTGTTTACTTCTAAATCTTTGTGATCTGTGATTTCTGATTATTTAATCTTGGTTGATTACATAACTGATAAACACACGCTTATATAATCACATTTGAGTGTCAGGTGGATAGCCAATTGCATTTGGTTTACGGCATTGGGCTTCTGTGCCCATCCGTACAACAGTCCTACACTACCACACAGCACACGGCATCAGTCAATGTTATTACAGGAACCATTTGAATTACGAGAATTATGTGGTGTTCAGGTGTTTAGGGCTATTCCCGATTGGGACAGTGTGACTGCTCTTTTCTCAGAGGTGGATTGAATGTGCAGCAGTCTACGAGGTACAAACAGCGCGACATGCGTTACAAGGACAAACTACAGCAGCCAGATCCAATCAAAACAAAATGTACATTTAAATTGAATCTTTTTCTGTTCTTTTTATGCTTTTTATATTAATTTAATTCTTTTAAATAAACCAGTTTTATTTCAACTGAATAAAATGATCATAGTAGTCCAAAAAAGATTAATTTAACGTAAACGTCTAGCTTCACGTTCAGATTCCATTAATGATAAGATATCGTTTTCTCTGACTGGTCCTTTAACGTTTCTAACAATGGTTCTTGATGAGTCGTCAATGAATTCAACTCTGACTTGGGTAACACCACCACGGGAACCGGTTCTACCTAAGACTTTTTTAACTCTAGCAAGTGTGACTGGGGTTTTAGTATCCTGTAATAATTGTTAGTTATTTGCTCTTGAATTATAGTTCCAGTTTGTTGTCATCTCTAATTTGAATTAGTTTGTAACGTGACAAACCTCCTGCCTTGTTCCACACCAGTTCTTTGTTGTGCATTGCATTCTATTTCTCATGCCATTCTGCCGTGTTTCATTTCCTGTTGCATTTCATTCCATACTAAACCGCAACTTATTCCATCACATCTCTTCGATTTACATATTCAACTCGTTTTCACTCAAAGCTAAGGCAAAGCAATCAAAATGGACACACGCCATATTGCAAACACACACTCCAACTAATTCAAATCATCGATCCTTCACTTTTAGACTCACCATTTTTGATTATTTGTTTTATTGATTGTAGTTAAATGTGAAAAATTAAATTTTATTTAAATTTGTTGAAAAATTGTTTGAAAAATTTTTAAAAATTGTTTTGTGTGGCACCAACCATTTTCCACCATAGTCGGGTAAGTTATTAGGTAAGAGATTAAAAATATTCATTCCTGACTATATAGCAGATTAAGCAGAGTTATATCTAGTTTTAGTCACAAAGTTCACTTCTTCTTCTTTGAAAATACTCCAGGAGTTCATCCTGGGTAAGATGAAGCATTGTTTTAACATCAGCAATCAAGTAGTTTAGTTTACTCATATCGTTATTGAAATCATGCTGAAATTTGTGGAAAAAATCATTGTATTTGATCATCAAGTCATTCATGATACTGTTATTGATCTCGTTATTGATCAGCTCCACCTTACTTATCAGTTGACTTGAAAATTCACTGATTGAGTTGAATATTTGATTTTGCAGTAGATTTGTTAATTTAGTTTCAGTGTTGTTTGTAGCTTCGATTGAATTAAGTGGGTTAGCAATGGATTTAGATGGGTGTTGTATTTTGCGGTTTGGCACCAACAATGAGTTGACTTCTTCCTCTTTATCTGTTTCAGCTTCAGAATCAGAATCCTCTGATTTTTTGGCTGGTTCAGCCTGTTGATTCTTAGTTGGTCTCTTCTTTGGTGACACTGAATCGTCTTCAAAAACATTTCTCAGTGTCAATGTTTTGGATCCTTTTGATTCTATACTTTTTGAGTCGATATATATCTTCTTATTCGCATTGTCATCAATTTTATCTAGCAATTTACTTGATCTTGTAATTCTTTTAGGAAAAGTCTTTGGCTTTTTGAAGCTATTAATCTTGGAACTACTTTCAGCAGATGGCAATGGTGATGGTCTCTTTTTAGACTCTTCTACTTGTTTTTTTCTAGATGAAGCTCTAACTGATGCAACAGCCGCCGGTGAAGTCATGAAGTCACTCGTCATCTCTTGTGACGAATCAACCTCAATAGTTTTGTTTTTCTTGGTTGTATTTCCTGCATCACTACCACTCTCAAATTTTAGTAGTTTTTTATTGGTGTTGGCAGTGGCTGTGGTTGATTTCTTGAAGGTCAACTTATTATCCATCAATTTCAAAGTTTTAGAGTTTTTCGATTTCTTTGTGACGGTATCAGCTTCGATATCTGATTTTTCAAAGTCCCAGATATCTTCAACTTCTGAATCTTGTTGCTGGTGAGCAGTTGGTGTTTTTCTGTTACTTGAGTGCTGAGGCTGAGATTCAATTTGTTTTTGATTTGGTTTGATAGTATCAATATCATTTGATTCCTGGGTTTGTGTAAATACAATCCAATCTTTTGACTTGGGATTGGAGTCCTCAGTAATTTCTGAAACACTTCTTATCTTTTTATAAGATAAGCTGGTATCTTTTGTTGCCATCGACGAGCCAAAAATATCTCCAGTTTCTTCAAAATTCGCAGATTCGTTGGTTGCTGGGATCTCAAGTTCCTCTTCCCTGAAAATTGAGTTCAACTTGATGTAGTTTTCAACCACACTAATTTTTGGGTAATAATCGTTATCATTTCTAATTGATAAGTTTGGCAGGGTTCTCTTACTCAACTTTTCAAGAAAAGATTGTGCATCAACTTCTAAAGCAAAGCAAACTTGAAAAAACGCTGGAGACTCAAATTTAATATCAATGAAAGCCAATTTTGAAATCTCGCTGGAAACAAATTCAATATTTGATCCAACTTTATTGATTTTTGTTAGTTGTGAATAATTCAATTGTACTGGAGCAGCAAAGTCATTACATTCCTGTAATAACATCAGATAATCTTTTGTAAATTGACAGCAGCCATTGTTTCTAGAATGAAACACCTCATTAATCTCAATTGACTTGAAATGAAATAAATCTTGAGAGCTCTCATAAAATTGTTTCAAAATCACTCGACAGTTTCTGTCATTCGAGTACAAGCCTAGGGGGATTTTAAAATCGATTCCATCTAAAATGGTGCTGTCTTCTAACTGTGATACTAATTCCAGTAAATAGCATGAGTTTGCATAGAATGAATCGCTCTTCAATTTCTGCTCTAAGCTTGTTAAGTTGTTTTTCAAAACTTGTGCAATCTTCTGCTTCACCTCCACATAGTCTTGAACTAAGATGCACAGCAAACAGCAAGACTTTTTTCGTTAGTACAACCGCCTCTGTTAGCTAAACGCTAGGTAAAGTTAACAAATAAAGGTATTAAGTCACCTTCCAGGTATCAGTTTGCAATTCTAATGCCAACTCAGTTATTGTTTTCACTATTTGCAGATCCTTAATGCTCCCATAGTCCACAGCGTTCATTATAGCAAACCAAAATTGGTCGTCTTCTGGCGAATTCATCTTGATACCAAAAGTAAGCACCATCTCAAACAAAGACTCGTGCACTTTAGCAGGCAGTTCCAGCACAATTCTGGAATAGCTCTGTCTCATTTCACTTGTAACCTGTTGTTTCTTTGCCCGCAATGCAAAAGACGTGATTTGTGTGGCAGCAGCATGATCAAACTCGCTTCTCACTTGTTAACTTCTGTAAACCATTTGGGCTAAAAACAGTGGCAAAAGGTGTGTTAAAATTCCTACTTTTTCGCAGCGGTTTGTTCCAATGATCTAGAGCACCAGTCCCTGATCTCTCTGAAGCACTTTTCAATCTCAGAAATATTCATTGTAAATCAATAAATACCCTCAAAACGAACTTTGTTTATAGGTAAACAAAGAAAACAATTTTTTTTTTTTTTATTTTTTTTATGTGTTGAAAAGGAAAAAAAAATCGAAATCAAACAGGATCTTACATTTCATCTTTTGGACGAGAAACAATGTCATCAGCTGAAGAGTTAACGGAATTATTTCAGAAAGTTGGTCTTGAAGACCAAAAAGTGAAGGAAATCTTGAAAAACAAAAAGGTTTCCAGCTCCTTTGAGACTATTCTAAAGGAAATTGACTCATCTAAGTTCCCATTAGATAAAACTTGTAAGCTGTTGCTGCACCAGTTGGCAGTGCTGAGCAAGGGAGAAGACGTTCCTAAGCATGAATTGATTGTCCAAGGTGTGCTATCTGGGGACTTGAAGAGTGCATTGCAAGTTGATGCTGCTTTCAAGTACATTAAAGCCAAAGGGACTGAAGCAACTGTTGAAGAGATGAACGAGGTTTCTGGTGTTGGTATTGTCATCACTGAAGACCAAGTGAAGTCTGTCATCATGAACTACATTCAAGAGCACAAGACTGAGATTGAAACCAAAAGATATCAGCTGATTCCAAAGATCATGGCTGATGTCCGTAACATTGCAGAACTGAAATGGGCCAACCCAAGTTTGTTCAAGCCAATCATTGACCAAGAAGTGCTGAAACTGATTGGGCCAAAGGACGAGCGTGATGTGGTCAAGAAGGAGAAGAAGAAGGGCAAGAAAGAGGCTTCCAACACTAAAGACCAAGAACAGCCAGAAGACACCAAAGTAAGATCAATGTTCACTGAAGGGTTCTTGGGAGACTTGCATAAAGTTGGCGAGAACCCACAAGCGTACCCAGAGCTGATGGTTGAACATTTGAAGGCTGTTAAGGGTAAGGTCCACACAAGATTCCCACCAGAGCCAAATGGATACTTACATATTGGGCACTCCAAGGCCATCTTGGTTAACTTTGGTTTTGCAAAACACTACGACGGTGTCTGTTACTTAAGATACGACGATACCAATCCAGAAGCTGAAGAAGATGTCTACTTCAAGAGTATTTTGAAGATGGTCAAATGGTTAGGGTTTGAACCTTTCAAAATCACCTACTCTTCTGACTACTTTGACCAGCTGTATGAACTAGCAGAGAAACTAATCAAAGCAGACAAGGCGTACGTCTGTCATGACACAGCTGAAGAGATCAAGAGAAGCAGAGGTGTCAAGGAAGACGGTACACCAGGCGGTGAAAGAATCCCATCCAAGGACCGTAACAGACCAATTGAAGAGAGTTTGGCAGAGTTCAGAAAGATGAGAGACGGTTTCTACAAGCCAGGTGAGGCAACACTGAGAATGAAACAAGATCTGAGCTCACCAAACCCACAAATGTGGGATTTGATTGCGTACAGAGTTTTGAATGCCGAACATCCAAGAACCGGTGCTAAATGGAAGATCTATCCAACTTATGACTTCACTCACTGTTTGGTTGATTCATTTGAAAACATCACCCACTCGCTGTGTACTACTGAGTTCTACTTATCCAGAGAAAGTTACGAATGGTTATGTGATGCACTGCATGTGTACAGACCAGCGCAGAGAGAATACGGTCGTCTGAACATCACCGGAACCGTTTTGTCCAAGAGAAAAATTGCTAAGCTGGTGAATGAAAAGCACGTTCGTGGGTGGGATGACCCAAGACTGTTCACACTAGAAGCAATCAAGCGTCGTGGTGTGCCACCAGGAGCCATCTTACAGTTCATCAACACGCTGGGAGTCACAACATCGACCACTAACATCCAGGTTGTCAGATTCGAAAGTGCAGTTCGTAAATACCTGGAAGACAATGTTCCAAGATTGATGTTAGTGCTTGATCCAATTGAGGTTGTTATTGACAACCTAAGCGATGACTTCAAGCTGAGTGTTGAGATTCCATACAAGCCGGGCAACGAGAAATTTGGCAGCAGACATGTCACTTTCAGCAACAAGATCTACATTGACAGAAGTGACTTCTCGAGTGATGTTGGTGACAAAGAGTTTTTCAGACTCACACCAAACCAACCGGTTGGGCTGCTGAGAGTGCCATTCAACATCAGCTTCAAGTCTGCGGAATACGAAGCCGACGGGGTGACTGTCAAGAGAATCCACGCCAACTACGACGAGGGAGTGGTGAAGAAGCCAAAGACTTTCATCCAGTGGGTTCCGGTCGAGGACGCTCTGCGTATCAAAGAGGTGCGTGTGTACAACCAGCTGTTCCTGAGCGAGAACCCTTCGAGCCACCCAGACGGGTTCCTCAAGGACATCAACCCAGACAGCGAGATGGTGCACACCAGTGCCGTGGTGGAAAACAACCTGAAGGAAGTTGTGGCAAAGTCGCCATGGAATACCGAATCCAACGACAAAGAATTCGATGTTGTCGAGAACCCTGAGACCAGCGGGCCGGAGATCGCGCGCTTCCAGGCGCTCCGTGTCGGCTACTTCACCCTGGACAAGGACTCGACCGAAGACTCGATCGTCCTCAACAGAATCGTCACTCTCAAGGACTCATCTAAATAGCCGAAGTAGCGTATTTCCATATATGTGCCACCATGCAGTCTTGCGTAGGGCGGCGTGGGCCACTGTACATAGGCGCACGTGTGCGGGCGCTGCAAACTGACGCACTCGCGTGATGAGTGTGGCGAGTGCGGTGCAGGATAAAACGAAGAAAATCCAAATTAAAATTGGTTAATTGTGGGTTTTTAAAGAGTGTAATTGCCGTGTTTATTTTCTTGTTGAGTTTTAACAGTTGCATCAGCGGTAGGACAGTTTTTGTTGATACGGGATGTGTGTTGCGCTAGCAGGGGCCGGTCAAGCACGGCCTGCGGGGCAGGCAGCAACTTTGCAAAAAACGCGCGCAGAGGATACAAGAGGAGAAACTGCGGCAAGGAGTGATAGCGAGTGCAAAAGTGCAGAAGAGACCCCGGTAATGTCTGAAGCGACGTCCCTGGCGTCTTCGGCAAGCTCCACGAGCCTGAACTCGAGCTTGCTGAGCTCCGACAGCTGCGAAAATGGGGGCCGCAGCATGTTTTATGATAACAAGGAACACGGGCTCTCCACCAGCTCGATGGCTACTGTGATGGAGAAGCTCGCCAGCTCCACGTCCACACTGAACATAGACGATGCCGTGGCGGGTGCTCAAGAGAATCCAGCTGACATAGGTGATCTCAGTGGGCTCAACAAATCAACAAGCTGCATTGATCTGATTCAGCAGACAATAACTTCTCCAGCCAAAATCATCAAAAAGAAATCTTCCCTCAAACTGCCATCCTTGATGAGATCCAAGTCGCTGCCATCGCCTTCCAAGACGGTCAGGTTCTCGCACGACCTCACCAAGGTGAAAACCTTTAATGAGTCTGAAAAACCATCCTCAATCTCCATGGAAAACACACCAGACTCGTCACCCCCAACTTCTCCTTCTTCCCTGCACGGTGAGACCAGAAAGACTTTTTTTGACCTGAACGGGTACAGCTTTGATAGAGCAAGCTCCCCATGGTACACCAGAAACACCTCATCCTCGGAAGATGAAGATGAAGACGATTTCATCAGAAAGAAAAAATGGGTGATAAGATGCCTGAATTTCAATTTGTTCAGGGCAAAATTCTCAATCGCCCCAGTTAAGCTTACCTCCATCACCATTGAAAACGATTCATTGATTGGATTGATTCAGGTTGATAACTTGGCTTTTGAAAAGCACGTTGAAGTGAAATTTACTATTGATAACTGGAAAACAATTTATATTGTTAACTGCTCCTATAGCAGCTCACTTGGTGAGAAGAGGGACCTGTTCAAGTTTGACTTGAATCTGAAAAATGCATTTATAATTGACTCAAACAACAACCCAATCAGCTGTGTCGAGTTATGCGTTCAGTACATTGCCGGAAACAACAACAACATGATATTTTATGACAACAACAGTAACCAAAACTACAAGTTTCAGATCATTCAGTCAAAGAAGTCGGCACAGCACAATGGTGGCAGGGAGCGTCTCAAGAAATCAAACAGCTACTTGAGAAAACACAACTTTATACCATCAAGTCCCACGCCATCCGACAGCTTTTCCTCATCTTCACCATATCAAACGTCTTGTATATTAACCAACTCACCAGCGCAAGCATCTTCAGCAGCAACCTCTGCTTCTGAGAGCTCAGAAGAGTATTCATCATCAGAACAATTACTATCATCAGCATCGGACTCATCAGAGTCGGAAACAAGCCCAGCCATCTCTTCTCCACCTCCACCTCCACCAGCACAGCTGACATCTAACTACACCACCTCGTCAAGATACTTTTCAGACGATACCGACTACTTCAATTCGAACTATTCAAATGCGATGAAATATTTGAACACGTCGAATTACGAGATGCTGAGACCTAAGATACAACAGCAGTTGTCGTCTTCGTCTGCATCGTCCACAGAAACAATCACGCTAGACCAGCAGCGCCACCTGCAAAACCAGGAAAAGAAACCAACCAAGAATGCGAGCCACACGGCCGGCGTGAACTCGAACGAGGACAACGAGGGAGGAGATGAGGAGGATATCACGTCTGAAGAGGAGGAAATTGATCCAAGACTGAACTACAACGAGTTCCTGAAACGGTACTGTTTCTTCAATTCTGACGATACGAAAACTGGTAAAGAAACGGTCTTTATCAGCTAAATAACATTCTACGATTTTTTACACTGCCACCACCATACCGCCACTGCACTGCTAAGCAAAATTCTCATTCTACATTTACTCTACTATTCGGTTTTTTTATTCATTATTATTATTATTATTATAATCACTATATTCACAACAGGGGGAAGGTCACGTTCATTACACATTATACATTACACTACATAGCTAGCTAGTTGGGTGGTGAGCAGCAAACTAGTTACATAGCTACTTTTATTTAATTTTCATTTACTTCTAGGGTTTCTCGTGTAGTTAATTTTACTTCCTATTTGGGAAATCGGTCCAATCTCGATCTCATCTCAGAAAGCCCTTTGGGGATTTCAGCCGTCACCCAATGACAAATTTATTAGGTTGGTGTTCACAAAGAAACAAACTTTGCATGTTGTGGCCCACGGCTCAACAGCATCAACCTTTAGTTGTCATAACAACTCGTGCGAGAGGGAGAGTCTAAAATCGGTTCATCAGCAAAAAAAAACGTACAATAAAAAAAATCGCACTCGCCACAAATCCTTTTTTTTCCTTTTTCTCGCTTGCAGGAAGCTGCAGCCAACGCATGATTTTTATGCATCAATCTGGAGGGATTGTTGCAAATGTGTCTACATGGAAGCTTGAACAAGTGCTTAAGCTTGGTGCCTGGAGTGCTGAGAGTGCAGCCATTTAGCGGAAACACTTTATACGCTCATTCCCAGCTTGGTACTGTCTTTTTTTGCTTGCTTCCCCGGCTGAAAACGCCTTTCAACTGAAATGAATTTTCACTTGCTATATTTTTGACAGCCGTTGTTTAATTTTTTTTTTATTGTTTTTTTCCGCTTTAGTACGTTAGAAGCAGTTTAAATAGCCTAGAGCAGTCTAGACGAATCGTGTGGTTTTGTGAGCTGATAATTGAGCTGAGTTGATGATGTACATTGGCATCATCTTATTATTGGTTTTTGACTGTTGTGGTAGGGTGTACCGTAAACCCCGTGTGGATGCGTTTGAGATCGATTTAAGAAGTGCATGCAGTGAGTGCATGTTGTAGCGTTGTAGTGAAGGTGGTGGGTGTTGGGTGGTGGGTGTTGAGTGGTGGGTGGTGGGTGGTGGGAGGTGTCGCTGGCTTATCAAAGTGAGCCTCAAAATACGCAACTCATATAGATTGCAATATGGCGGACTCTACAAGGCGTAACGGGATGTATCTATTACACGTGATGCATTGTTAAATCTTATTGTATACCCGTATCGTATTGTGTAGGTGTCGGGATTACTGCAGGTAAAGTTCTATCACTTCAAATGGCCAGCGTAATTCGCTTCGTCGTAGTCAACGTGGACATAAGCCCGCTCTATATTGACCATGGGCAAAGACTCCAAAGTGTACTGCAGGGCCTCCGCAATATCGTGGGAGTCTCTGAAACTCAACTTATTATCTAAAATCAAGTCAACCTCAACATTTATCGAGTCTCCCACATGGTAACAGTAGAGTTGTTTCACCTTTTTGATCTTTTCAGCAAATCTCGTGCACAAATATAGAATGACCTGCTCGTCTTGTTTGTCTGCGGATTTGCCTGTTAGGTGTACGACATGTTCAATCAGCGTATTCAGCCATTCTTTGATGATGTAGATTGATAGCAGTAGTGCGCCTAGCGGATCAAACCAGTAAATCTGGAAATGATATCCTAGCACCGGCATTAGTATCGAGAATGTGTTAAAGATAACATCAACTAGCGCGTCTTTTGCCAACGCCTCAACGGAGGAGGACTTGATGGTTTTGCACCAGAGGTATGATATCAGTTTTGTTAATATCGTGACTGACATGATGATTGTTGAGTCCAAGCCGACCTCAACAACATCTTCGTCCCTACTTCCTGTAGCATAACTCAACAATCGTTGTGCGGCCTCAATACCCACCTGGAAAAACGACATTATAATGATTGTGGCAAATATCAACACTCCAATCGGCTCTAATCTGGTTTTGCCAACCGGAAACTTATCAACATTCTGCTCTTGCGACAGCTTATTGGACATAAATATTAAAACTGTTGATAGGAAATCCAAAATTGAGTCAATCAACGAGGCGACAATTGAGATTGACGATGTCAGTACTGCCACAGTCACTTTGCCAAATAGCAAAAAAAGGTTAAGGAAAAAGTTTACATGTATGGCTCGTTCAATGATTCTGATTTCCTCGTCTTTATTGTAGCCCAAGACATTGCCTGTTTCCAAGTCGATGTTCGCAGGAACCGCACTGTCTGCGCGCTGGAATCGAATGTCCTCCGGGTCAATACGGCGCTGCTCGTCACTGCTGTGATAAGGGCGGTGGTGATGGTTTCCATGGCTACTATGGCCATGGTGATGGTAGCTATGGTTACCCATATTCTTATCAATCTCTTCATTGAGCCGTTTCTGTATGATCTTCCCTGATTGGTGCCTGTAGTGTCTCTCCGTGTAGTTTTTGATCATAGTGGTTGGGATCCCACTGTTCAGAAGCTTATCGATCTCTTCAAACTTGTCTATTAAATCGTTCTGTTTCTTGTAGTACTCCGCCAGCTGCTTGCTCTTCAGGCTTTTCAGGTATCTCTTGTCCTTGTACGCGAGGCACCAGTCAAACAGTGGGCCTGTGTTCCCAATCAAGCTAAGCGGTCGCTTCTCCAGAACTTCGTTTATCCGGACACTTCTCTCCACAAACTTCATTAGCCGATCGTTCTCAATCGACTGTCTCAGCCCCGAGCCCAAAATCCCATAATGCAGATAGCTTGGGCGTCTTTTGGTTAGGACCAGGTACCCAGATGCTTAGCAAGCTTTATTCAGCAGCAACAGCAGCAGCTAAGGGTTTTATAGCAATTACGGGAGTTTAAAATGATGAATACAAATTCGCAAGTTTGTGAAATTTGAATACGGAAATTTGGAGCTATTTTTTGCCCCGCAAAAAGCCGCCGGAGAGCCCGCACGATGCTCCCGCAATATACACAGTAGGCCTTGCTGTGCCCCAGGTAGCGCAGTCCCAACAGGTCCCAACCGCAAAAGATGAACTCGCACGCCGCCTTATCTACAGGATCAGCGCGCGCCGGGTAGCTCATCGCTTAGTCAGCAGAAAATAACTAAATTTTTTTTTCTTCTTTTCTCTGCTAGAAGTTACTACAACACAACCTGGCGAGATGAGTACTGAGATAGCTGCTGCCGATGCGTACATTGACGAGTCCACGAGCTTTGACAGCCTGGGCCTGGACCCACGGCTGCTGCAGGCGATCAAGCAGCTGGGGTTCAAGAATCCCACTTTAGTCCAGTCCAAAGCGATTCCGCTGGCACTGCAGGACAAGAAAGACATCATAGCCAAGGCGACCACCGGGTCCGGTAAAACGGTGGCGTACACTGTGCCAATCATCCAGACGATTCTGGAGGCCAAGCAGGCGAATCCAAGCACCCACGAGATTTACTCGATCATTTTGGTGCCAACCAGAGAGCTAGCCACACAGGTGTCGAGTTTCCTGAACAAGCTGCTGGTGTACTGTGGCAAAACCATCAA
This sequence comes from [Candida] sp., assembly GCA_030570575.1. Lineage (NCBI taxonomy): Eukaryota > Fungi > Ascomycota > Saccharomycetes > Saccharomycetales > [Candida] sp. The sequence continues at coordinate 123,222 of JAJLVZ010000014.1, read as the reverse complement.
GACACTGAACCTGTCGAGCCAGATCAACAACAATGTGCTGGACTCGCTGCTGCTGGAGAACCCAGAAATACTGATTTCCACCCCATCCAAGCTAATCGAGTCCATTGAGAGAAACTCGGAGCTGAACCTCAAGAGCCTGCTGACCCTGTGTATTGACGAAGTCGACCTGGTGGTGTCGTACGGGTACGATGAGGATCTGAAGAAGCTGACGGGCTTTTTACCTCTCAAGAAGAACCTGCAAACCTTCTTGATGAGTGCGACGCTAAACGAGGACATCAATGAGATCAAGAACCAGTTTTGCAGAAGCCCTGCTATCCTGAAACTCAATGACGACGAGTTCAGAAACTCCAATAACCTGGTACAGTACTACGCCAAAACTACAGAGTTTGACAAGTTCTTGCTGGCGTATGTTATATTCAAGCTGAACCTCATCAAGGGCAAGACCCTGGTATTCGTCAATAACATAGACAGGGGGTACCGGCTGAAGCTGTTTTTGGAGCAGTTTGGTATCAGAAGCTGTATTCTGAACAGCGAGCTGCCAATAAATTCCAGGCTGCATATAGTTGAGGAGTTCAATAAGAATGTGTACCAGCTGCTGATTGCGACCGACGACAGCGATAACATCAAGGAGGTGGACGAGGACGAGGAGGGTGAAGGCGCAGACACAGCCAGTAACGACACTAACGAACCGAAAAAGTCCAAAAAGGACAAGAACAGCACCATCCAGAAGGACAAGGAGTACGGTGTCTCCAGAGGTGTTGATTTCAAGAACGTTGCGTGTGTGCTGAACTTTGACCTGCCTATGACGGCCAGAAATTACGTCCACAGAATAGGGAGAACTGCGCGTGCAGGCAAGTCTGGAATGTCGCTGTCGTTTGTCATCCCAGAAAAGGAGTTTGGAAAGCACAAAGCGTCCTCGCTGGCCACAGCTAAACGGGACGAGAAGATTCTGCGCAGAATCGTGAAGCAGCAGACCAAGCTGGGCTACGAAATCAAGCCGTACCAATTCGATATGAAGCAGGTGGAGGGTTTCAGATATAGATGCCAGGATGGGTTCAGGGCTGTGACGCAGGTGGCTATCAGAGAGGCGAGGGTCAAGGAGCTGAAGGAGGAGCTGCTGACCAACGAGAAGCTGAAGAGACACTTTGAGGAGAATCCCCAGGACCTAAAGGCCCTAAGACACGATAAGGAACTGCACCCTTCACGTGTCCAGAACCAGCTCAAGCATGTTCCTGACTACCTGCTGCCTGAGTCTGCTAGGGGCCTCAAGAAGTCCATCAACTTTGTCCCGTTCCACAAGAACAGGGTTGGAAAGAATAGAAGAAGAGGAAACGGTGGTAGCAAGAACAGAAAGTCCGATCCACTGAAAACGTTCAAGTCTAAATGACTTGTTGTCTATACAGACTTGTTTAGTGCCATGTCTAATTAACTTATAAACCGTGTAACATAACGTCAACTGACCCACCTTTCCGGCTGTCTATTTCAGCAGATCATCCAGGGTGATGACGCCGCTGAACTTGTCGTCCTTTATAAACTTGAGTAAGCTCTGTGAGACTCTTTGGGTGGAGATAGTTGGTCTGATCAGGTTGCCGAACTTGTCGCCAATCAAGTGGTTCCCGCAGTTGAGCACGTTGAGCACGTTCTTCAGGGTGTTGCGGAAATTGTCCTCGTTCAGCTCCTGGTCAAACATGAACCCTGGTCTGGCAATCAGGACCCTGAGGTTATTCAGCTTTAGTAGCTCAGTTTCTGCCTCTCTTTTCGAGTTGATATAGCCGCTCGGAATGCCCACAAAGCCCCTGTCTGCTGAGATGTATGTGAAGGAGGGTTTCTGCTGGCGTGGTTGTGGCTCGGTGGTGGAATCGCTGGCTGGAGTGGCTTCCCTGGTGGCTTCCAGTAGAGTTTTAGCCAGTGTAATGGCAGAATCCCTATTAACAGAGTCGTACGAGCTGAACTCGTTCTTCTTCATGGGGTTTGGGGGTGAAACCAGGCTCTTGAGCTCGCTGAGAATATGAGAGTCTGTGTTATTAACAGCAGATTTGTAGTCCTGATTTTCCAGTAAAATCCCAATGGAGTGCACAACACTCCCCGCATCCTTCAGCTCCTGTTTATATGTTTCTGGCTTGAAGATATTGGCAGGCTTCCACTCAACTCTTCTCACCCAGTGTACATCTTTTGGGGCTATATTTCTAGGGGGTTTGCCTGACCGGCTGGTTTCCAGTTAGTTATGGCCCATGACAGCAGCACCTGTAGCATCAAAACTCACGATAGTGAAACCACTTTGAACCCAGACTCTACCGCCTGTTCACAGATTCTTCTGCCTGAACCCAGCTGTTAGTAAACTTCTCCGTCAATTAAGCTCACAGGCCGCCCCAACTCACCAAGAAATCCATTTCCGCCAAACACAACAAGCTTGTTGTTCATTTATGAGGTTTTGGTGCTGCTTAGGTGGTGTAGATGATACCTAATGATACCTGCTAGTTATTATGGTAATTTGAGGTGTTGACTTTTCTGTTTTTTTTCTTTGGTGAGTTACTAAGCAGTGTCAAAATGTGTCAAAATGCAGCTGCTCTGCCAGTAGCTATCTCCATAGGGCTGCATGGGCTGCTTATGTGATGTCTGAAAAGTTGGTGTTGTGTTGGGGTACTTTTCAGGGTTATGTAAAGACGTGTAGAGGTGTTGTAGAGTACTCGGTTAGGATGATGGTAGTGCCATATAGGTGCTAGCTGTAGAAGGTTAGGTCCTTTTTTACCGTTAGGGCGTAGTAGAGGTGCATATGTAGCCTGTGCTAGTCTTAGAGCATGGACATGTGCATCCTGCACTTGATAGGTGCTTAGCTGATGTGAAAGTTCTTCTTCATTGTTTTATGTGTGGTTCGAGAAGCAACTTGCAAGATCAAGGTGGTGAATTAAACTTGTTACGTTATGATTTGACTGTGCCATTTGCACGGCAAAGTATCAAGAGATTCCATATTGCCAAGGTGTATTCTAGGTGGAGTGAGTGATTTCGCTCAATGTGATTTTGAAGGAATGCCAGCATACTGAAATGTTGTAACCTCAATGCAGGGGTGGTTACAGATTGATGCTTTTCTCCAAGGGTAAACAATTACATCGGGAATTGCTGAAGACCTTTAAGCTTCCTGCAGTGCAAGATAAAGCCAACTATTGCTGAGTTTTTCTAGTTCTCTTTGGGATATGCATCCACCAACCAATGCTGACTCCTTCTAGTTCTCTCGGATATGCATCCACCAGCCATTGCTGAGGTCTTTTAGTCATGTATCCAATTGTGTTGAAGCTGTTGGAGTGCTTGCAATACAACAACAGGATATGAACTTGCCTACTACATATTTTGATGATGTTCATATACAACTATACCATAGCACTTTGCTCTAGAAAATGCCATATTACAGAAGTGCTTAAGCACAGTTTAGAAACAGCCATGCTATAAACGTATATGTATGTTTTTGCAACTGGTGGTTGTAACTATGCGGTAGCTGAGATGTTTAATTTTATCTCGTTCAATGCAGTATAAAAGAAATGATAGTTCACCTCTCTTGTTAGGGCCCCATCAAACAAATAGCCATGAACCTCCTATCTACTCTGCTAATGTTAATTTCACTCACCGTCGTCTCATCCGCAGACCATCAACATGAAGATAGCAATAACAAGAATAATAGACTTTCAACCAGAACGGCTGAAACTACAACACTGCCGGTGGCTCCACCACCTCCACCAACCCCGACAGTTGTATGGGCAACCAGAACAGACGCACAAGGGGTTCCAGTGGCAACTGAGCCAACGATCTTCAGCCAGATATTCATAAAACATTGGACAGCTGTTGAAACTCCCAAAGTTGGCTCAATTGGCTTGGGAACAATCTCGGGACAAGTGGGAAGTCTACGAATTTACCCAACAGTTGTGGTGACAGTACAGAGAAGTGTGTAGGAGTATCACTGTTAATGATGAATGTTATCCGGTTAAATGTAGTTAAAAAAAAGTAAACAATTGAATAGATAATACAAACAGGATCATTTTTACTGACACATAATGAGTTCAAGCAGGGCTAAGACCTCAAGACGAGCCAAATCTAATGGCTTAAACTCCAACTCTCAAAACAGAAGCTCCAATGAACAGAACTCAGTCCAAAATCAGCTAATCAATGAAACGACGATTGATTTAGATGACCAACAGCAGCAGAGCGAGCCTGGGGTCTCTGGATTTGATAAGTGGAGCTTTTGGAACATTGGCTCTGAGATGCTGGAAAACAGTGGCTCGGTTGCCAGGGACCATGTAAGTATTGAAAGAGCACATGAAGTGAACATAGTCTAACTATTGTTAAGATGGCCAATGAGAGAACCTTTTTGTCGTGGATAAGGACATCAATGGGGCTTGCTACTGTGGGTGTGGGTGTCACACAGCTGTTCAGGTTGTCAGAGGAATATACTGGGAACAATAAAGGGTTTTTAAGTAAAATTGGCAAACCGATTGGAGGTTAGTATATATCTGGCCTCTTCTTTCCTGTTCTTTACTAACTGTTTAGCGACCTTTCTACTAATTGCAATACTATGCGTTGTTATGGGTGTCTACAGGTTTTTTGCAGTTCAACAGTATCTGAAAGAGGGCAAATATCCTGCCGCAAGAATATCAATTAGTTTCCTGGTTTTCCTAGTGTTTACCGTGAGTTGAAACCAGTCATCTGCTGCCAGCTGCTACTAACACCACCTTCAGATAACCATTGTGACGTTGGTTGCGGTTCTGCACTCTAATAACTGACGGTTTTGGTACCCAACACTCTAGGGCTTTGTGCTGGATGTTGCTAACACGTGCGTTCTCTTAGGGCTGCGCACTTGTGGTGTCAGGGTGTTTGGTTTTCACTGTCGCTTATTTCCCGATTAGGATCAAATGTCCGGATGTATGAGAAATTCTGTTTTTCGCCTCCCAAACAACGAAAAAATGATATTCAAAAAATAATTACCAAATTTCAGTTAATTTCACAACAAAACTATAAATTAATTATTCAAAATGGTATGTTGAAATGATTGAAAGAGCGCGAGGAGTCTGAGAGATATTAGCGGAGACGTGTCTAGTGAATGTTGTGGAGTGATCTGTATTGATTTGGGGCTGAAATAGCAGATTTAGGAAGAATATGAAACTATAACGTGATATTGATGATTGTCTACGGATATGGATAGTCTTTGGACTGTGGTCAACACACAGCATGTAAGGGATGGATATATAGCAGGAAATATAGGGTTGAAACCCGCGACGAGAAAAGCAAGCTCTGATATTCAATTGATGATCTGCAACAGACAACTCCTTGCCTCTTTTCCCACTTGCTAAGCTTGCAAACAATTACTAACAGCTTTCTTACAGGGTAAAGTTCATGGTTCCTTAGCTCGTGCTGGTAAAGTCAAATCTCAAACTCCAAAAGTTGAAAAAACTGAAAAACCAAAAAAACCAAAGGGTCGTGCTTACAAACGTATGCTTTACACTAAAAGATTCGTCAACGTTACCTTAGTCAACGGTAAAAGAAGAGCCAACCCAGGTCCATCTTCAAGTTAAGTGGGCTTTTATTAGTTGGGTTTATTCATTAATTACTAAAAACTACTATAAATGATTGAAATATACTTTGTCGTAGCGTAAGCAGGTTGCTGTTTTCTGTGCTTAATGCAGCACTTTGTAACGTTTTCTGTGGGTTCAGTAGAAGCAGGTGGGTACCTTGTCGTGGTCTGTATGTCAAGTTTTGTGCTAATTTTCTATCCATATAAAAAAAATATACACTAAGAAGGAACATTAGCCATGTCAGACACTGAGAGCATTGATGTTGGGCTCTTTGATGAGCCAGAGGAGTTTCAGAAGAAGGAGGAGAAGCCACATTATGCAACGTACACCCGTAAGCGCACCACAAAGTCCATCAAGGACATCAATCTCAGACTGGTTGAGTCGTCACCTCTATGGGGCCACTTGCTGTGGAACGCAGGGATTTTCACAGCCGACTACCTTGATGCGCATGCTGAGGAGTTGGTCAGGGGCAAAACTGTGCTGGAACTGGGTGCAGCTGCTGCGCTGCCTAGCTTGATTTGCGGTATCAACGATGCCAAACTAGTTGTCTCAACCGACTACCCAGACTTGAACCTGATCCAGAATATCCAGTATAACATAGACCATTGCCCTGGTCTGACTGGCAATGTGGTGGTGGAAGGGTACATCTGGGGTAACGAGTACACGGATATTACTGCTAAACTTGATGGTTCGAAGAAATTTGACCTTATTATACTATCAGACCTGGTGTTCAACCATACCGAGCACAGAAAGCTGCTCAAAACATGCAGGGACCTGCTGGCTTCCGATGGTAAATGTCTGGTTGTGTTTTCGCCACACAGACCTAAGCTACTAAAGCAAGATTTAGGTTTTTTTGAAACGGCCAAAGAATTTGGCTTCAAGTCTGAGAAAATTGATCTTATCAATGTTAAACCGATGTTTGACGAGGATGAGGAAACTGTGGAAATCAGATCAAGAGTGTACTCGTTTTTCCTGACCTTTGATAATTGAATTATTACTAGAATTACTGTTATTAAATAGTACTTATACAAAAACGTCATTAATCAAGTCATTACTTCATCTGTTGTAGTGATCATACAACATGAGCATGATGAGAGTGTCCTAACGACCTCTTGCTTAAGAAGGAAGACTTCTCGCTGTCGTAGTTGCATCCAACAAATACTGAATCACCTTGATTGTATGCGTAGCATGAGGTGGTTGAAGCACACACAGTTGTGACCCACTCGCCCCAGTTACAGATAGCAAACTCTCCACTGGCAGAACAAGCAATGGCTCCGTGTGTACAAGTGCTGGATGAGCCTAAAAAGTCACCAGCTTGGAATTGGGTATTTAGACATTGAGCCTTTGACAGTCCAGTGAGTGACGAGCAGTCGGAGGTGGCTGCTGCTGGGCTGGATGTACCGGTAGCACTGGCTGTGGTGGTATCTGGCTGCAGTGTGGTGGTGGTAGCAGGTGTGGAAGCTGCTGCTGCTGGTGTAGTGGTACCAGGAGTGGTGCTTGGTGCCAATGCTAACGTGGTTGGTGTGGTGGTGTCAACAGCTGGAACAGTAGCCGAAGTTTCTGGGCTGGCACCTTCATCTTCTGTAGAGACAGTGAGGGTGGTGAACCCAGATGGGCCATCAGTGAAGGTGTTGGTGGTGACTTCTGGTGCAGCTGCTGATTCTGTCTCTGCTGGCGTGGTCTCGGTAGCTGGTGTGGCCGAAGTGGTTTCAGCAGTGGAAGTAACAGCTGGTGTGGCCGAAGTGGTTTCAGCAGTGGAAGTAGCAGCTGGTGTGGCCGAAGTGGTCTCAGCAGTAGAAGTAACAGCTGGTGTGGCCGAAGTGGTTTCAGCAGTGGAAGTAGCAGCTGGTGTGGCCGAAGTGGTCTCAGCAGTAGAAGTAACAGCTGGTGTGGTCTCAGTAGTAGCTGCCTCACTAGAGGTTGTCAATGCAGCTGAAGAAGTCTCTGCGCCAGTGGAAGTTGTCTCAGCTCCACTAGAAGCAGAGGCCGCGACATCTTCAAGCACCTGCTTGGCGAGATGGGCCCAGGTTTCACCATCAATCTTATTGGTAAAGGCTTGCGAGGCATCCCAGGTTGAGATACCTCCAAAATAGGAACTGGAGCTGATCGATTCCACAGTCGATTTGATCAGGTCCATGTCAATGTACCCACTGCCTGCAGCAGTTTGTGAGCTTGGGAGCCCCAAGTACAGTTTAATGTCTTTGTTTGGGGAGACATTCTGTGCAAAGTCCAACCAGGTATCCCAGTTAAACGTCTTGTCAACGTTACAGTAGTTATTGTAGAACTGGATGAATGCAAAATCGACATTTGAGCTGTCCAGCATCTCGCCAACACCTGCGTCTGGGTAGACGCACTGTGGGGACGCACTAATGTAGTACTGTTTGGTCCCATTGGCGTATAACTCTCTCAGTTTGTTGGCCATTGCAGCGTAGCCGACCGGATTGTTGTTTTCGATATCAACGTCAAAACCATCAATAACTGAGTCGCCAAACGGACGCTCGCTCGATGTTCCCTCGCCAAAGTAGTTCCACAGGCTTTCAGCAAAGGTCTCAGCCTCAGAATCGGACGTGAAACCGTACGAGCCAGCTGAACCACCCAGTGACAGCAGGACTTTCTTTCCCTTTGACTGGCATGTTTTGATGTCTGTGGCTATTTGGTCACATTTGAGCAGTCCATCACTGAACGAGTCGGTACACGACGAAGCAAAGTTCAAGGTTGGGACGTTGTTAGTGCCAGGAAATGACGACATGAACGACAAAACGACTAGATCAACGTCGTCAGAATCACAGTAAGTTGCTAAGCTTTCCTGAGAACCAGCCGATGCCTGGCCCCAGTACACAACCAGGTTGGACTTGGAGGCTGCGTCAAACGCGGAAGCAGTGGAAACTAGCACTGAAGCAATGGAAAATAGAACACTTCTTAATAACATGTTGTAGATTTGTGAAGTGAGTGGAAGTTGATGTTTTGATATCTGATGAAGAGCTGGACTTGGTAAGATTTAGTAAAGAGTGAATAAGAGTTAGTCAGAACTGATTTCAAAACAAATGTTGGATAGAAAAGGTGTGTAAAGTCCAGTTTAAGTGGGCAAGCTGCGATTCATTTATATATCAGTTTTGAAGGCTGGCTTGTGAGGTTTCACCACTGCTGTAAGCAACGTGCATTGCGCTGCGTCACTATCTTGAGGCTTTGATATGGCTGCAGTGTTTTGGAAACTGGTTGTTGTTTTGATTTCGACAACTGAATAGATGTCGATGGCTGGTTTTTATGTCACATTGTGGTGAAAGGTGAAAAAGCCAGATATTTTTGTTCATTTCTAGCGGTATGAAGGTCCAAGTGGATACCACTTCCTGGTGTGTGCTGCTGCTTGCATCCTGCCCATCCCCCAGCAGCTCTACAGGCTCCACCAGCTCAAAAACCCACCTCTTTCATAAAACGGCCATATGCAGGAATATGCAGGCTATAACCAGCATGTGTGAAAGCCGTTTTCTGCCACCAAGAACTGGTGTTTGCAAAACATTGTAACGGGAGCAACAAACAAATAGCGTTGAGGTGGTGCTATAATTAACGTCAGCAGGTGATTGGTTGTGGTTCGGCAATTGAAACATTCCAAGCAAGCTGGTTGGTTATGGATCGGCAACTGAAACATTCCAAGCAAGCTGGTTGGTGTGACGAGCAACACAGCATCGGTGGGATTCTTGAACTGTTGAGCTGGGGTAGTGCATTACTGTTTGATTGGTGGGAGAAGCGGCAGCACACCACTGCACTTCGTCCACAGCTAAAAAAAAAGTGTAAAAAATAATGAAGGATGCGAGGTTCGAACTCACGCGGACAAACGTCCAGTAGATCTTAAGTCTACCGCCTTAGACCACTCGGCCAACCCTCCATTTGATAATCCAAAATAGTGGCTGAATAGATATACTGAGACAAATGTGAGTGCTGGAAGCAACTAGGTAAAGCAGGTGTGGAGCACTTGAAACCTGTCCCAGAGTGAGTTTTGTCTAATGGAACTTTCCCAAATACTGTTAAGAGCCACGAACATCCACGATTCCACGAACATCCACGAACATCCAGAAGATTCTTACAATGATTAAACATCCTGGACTGTAATACTAAGAAACATCTCCTTCTAAAGAGTGCTAAGGTATTACCAGATAACTCATGGTGACTTGAGCAATGTTCGATGATTCCAAGCTCTTTGGAGTCCATTTCAAAGTTGGTCAAGACAGGCTACAATGGAGTTAATCTTTTTTGCAACAACAATTTAGTGACTACACTATTTAACTACATGACTTGTGTATATTGTATTACTTGTGGTTCTAGATTAAACTGAGTTATGTTATATTGTATTTACTGTAATCATATTATACTAAATCCTTATATTGAGCATTGTCATGAGAAGGTGTTCTATATAGAAGAGTAGTGCAGGAAGCACAACTGTAGAAGGGTTACGTCAGTGTAACACCAGTAAACCAATATAATACGATACATGTACTAGTGGTGTTTCAATTGGACTATGATATATTGGGTTATATTGTATTATAGCATACTACACTATACTATATCTATGCTACACTCGGTTACCATCGTATTGAGTGTGTAATGTGGAATGCTATCGCAACCTATGGACCTTCACTTGCCAATCAAATCTCTCTCTTTCAGCTCTGTTTTCAATGCCTTAAATGGGTCTTGGGCATACGGAATTTTGCTAGTGGTAAATATTCTGTTACGGTTTCGCTTATTTTGAAGCATGTAGAGGCTCATTTTTTCTTTTCTTCTTTTGTACTCCTGAGGGTCTAGTTTAACTGCTGGGGTTGGTTGGTCAACTGACAAACTTCCTGTTAATTTCAGTAATTCTGGGTCCTGGGTTCTGATTTCTCTTGAATCCCAGCGTAATCCTTTCAGCTTGTTGTAGAGCACCACCTCTTCCTGGGTGACCTGCTCCTTGCTGAACCTGAGCTCTTCCTCGTAGATAAATTTATACCTAGCTCTCAGCCTCTCAAGCCAGTATATTCCTGCAATTTTACCGTTCAGGTTTAGAATCATTTCATTGTAGTAAATTCTGGTGATTTTTCTCTTTTCGCTGAAGTATCGGGACCTCGACAGGCCTCTGAACACATAGTTGTAGGAGATGGGGTCGAGTTGTGTGCCGAAGAGCGATCTGAAGGAGTTTATAGCAGTGATTATCAGGTCAACCTGTCCGCGCTCGGAAAACTTGTCGAGAAAGATATTCAGGATGTTTGTGTCCAGTAGGCTGTGGTTCTTGTGCAGGTCGTAGACCAGGCTCCAGGCAGTTCTGAGGTCATCGGTGGCCAGAAACCGTCTGACCAAGACCTGCAAAATGTCATTAGTGATGTCGATCTTGTAGTCGACGATGAGCTGGATGAGGTCAGTTGTGGGTGCGTCAGAAGCGTCAAACGTCTTGGCCACGAGGTCCAGGTCTACTGGGAGGCCCAGGTCCATGCGCCTGGAGATCAGGAACTGTTTGCTGAGGGTGGATTGGAACAGATCGAACACGACATTCCAGGTGTGGAGGTTGACGGTGAGCTTCCGGAGCTTCATTTCCTGCAGGAAGATGAGGCACTGGTGGTTGAGGTTGCTGACGTGGCCGACATGGTGCTTCTCGACCAGGCTGGAGATCATTATATTGTACGTTGTGGTGTTGGGGAGGACTTCCTCGATTTTCATCTGCTTGAAGAGCAGGTGGACGGACTGGAAGTCCCTGAGCGACACAAAGTACCTGATCACGTCGTTGTACGACTGGACCGTCTTGAGCGGCTTGGTGGTGGAGTTGAGCGGGTGGAACAGGTTCATCAGGATCCTGGGTATGATGCCCGTGGTGGCGGAGGAGTTTTTGTAGTGGAACTTGGAGCTGGTGAGCGTGTGGACGTACTGCTCGAACCGGAACGGGCTCTTGTCGAAGTCTGGCGTGGCCGGGATCTCCGTGTACACGTTGCGCGGGAGCGGTGAGCTGGCGCTTCTGGCGCCTGGGCCCCAATCTGCCGGGTCTGTCAGCTCGGCCAGCGTCTGGATGATCTGCTCCGAGAACCCGCGCTCCACGTTGAACGCGCTGACGGGCGCAGCCCTGTCCAGCTGCCGGAAGCTCTTCATCCTCCGCACGCTCTGCACGCCTCGTGCTGCGTCGTACTTCCTGAGGTATATTTTGTTCACCAGCTCGCCCGGCAGGCCCAGCGACACCATGTAGCTGATGCGCGCCTTCCTCTCTGCGAGCGCGATGTCCCTGGGCGTGGGCTGCGGGTCCTGGGCCCGCGCCTCGCGCTCCCCAGCCGCCCTCTTGGTTGCGCTCGCGGCCGCAGTGGACGCCACCAAACCCGCCGTTATCTCGCCCTGCACGCCCCCAGCCTTCCGCACGCCACCCTGCGCACCCCGCAGCACCGCCGCCTGGCCCATGTACTGCCGCAGCGTCCCCAGAAGGCTCATTTCAGCAGCCTGTTTCTCGTTTGTTGGCTTTTTTTCTCCATGCTTTTTCCAAAATACACCCTAACAACCACAATATGGGCAGCGAGTATCCGTACCAGGCGGGCCAGACGCCTGTAACGAAGCTGGTGGAGCACAACGGGGCCACGTTCCACACGGCTCTGTGGGTGAGTATGTCGTCTGGTGGGACACGGACCAGCTGCTGACACGCCAACTGGCATAGAAGGCCGCACAGGGCACTGAGCCCAGGGGACGAATCGTGTTTGTGCACGGGTTCGGCGAGTACAGCAAGGTGTACGACCGGCTGCTGGACCACCTGAGCCAGCGCGGGTTCGAAGTGTTTTTCTTCGACCAGAGGGGAGCTGGGCGCACCTCCCCGGGCAAGCTGAGAGGCGTCACCGACGAGTTCCACGTGTTCGACGACCTGGACTTCTTCCTGAAGCAGAACCTCGACGAGGTCGGCCCGCACCACAAGCTCTACCTGATGGGCCACTCGATGGGTGGCGGCATCGCCCTGAACTACGGCATCCATGGCCAGTACAGACACAGAATTGCCGGCATCCTCGTCACCGCCCCGCTCATCCTGCTACACGTGAGTATCTCCCAGCACGCGCTCGCAGCCCCTAACTGGACCCACTAACCGCCCGCAGCCCAAATCCAGACCCCACTTCCTGCTTGAGGCTCTCTTCAGACTCATCCTGAGATTCAAGCCCAATTTCAAAATCGACACGGGCCTCAACGACTCGTATATCACCTCCCACCAGGGGTACATGGCCTTCCTCAAGAACGACCCCAACATCTACCCGCTCCTGGCCACCGCACGCCAGGCTTCAGACTTTATTGCCCGTGGAGAAAAGCTCATGGACAAGCACTATACTGCCCCGTTCACCACCCCGGTCATCATCTTCCACGGCCTCCAGGACTATGTCAACGACATAAACGGCTCCAGGATCTTCATCGACAACCTGGCCATCCAGGACAAGACCTTGGTGGAGATTCCAAACTGTCGTCACTCTGTCAGCCTCGAGACCGACGACATCTATCAGCCTTATCTGGAGCAGGCTGTTGACTGGCTGTCCAGTCACCCACCGCTCTGAGCCCTGCTCTCTCCGACCAGGCTGGCCCTCATTTATCTATTTAGCTAATCAAGTCTCACTCCTTCGCCCAGGCCCTTTCGCTCAGTCTCACACTTTTCCCTCTCCCCAGTCTAATATCACTCTCTCCCCAGTCTAATGTCACTCTCCCCAGTCTAATATCTCTCTCTCTCCAGTCTAATATCTCTCTCTCTCCAGTCTAATATCTCTCTCTCTCCAGTCTAACATCTCTCTCTCTCCACTCTAACATCACTCTCTCCCCAGTTTAATATCACTCAGCCTGGCAATCTAAATCTCACTCCCTTTGTTCGAACCCAATTCTTACTGAATCTTACTCCCTCTGTTTCTATTAGCATTAGCATTAGCATTATTTACTGGCTATTAACATTAGCACTAGCTATTAACATTAGCACTAGCATTTTTATTAGCTATTAGCGCTAGCTTTAGTTTTTAGTTATTAGCATTAGCATCAGCATTGGCTGTTAGCTATTAGCTATCAGATATTAGTTATTAGCTTTTTATTAGCTATTAGCGTTAGCATTAGTTCATAACTAACTATTAGCTATTTGCTATTAGCATTATTTATTAGCTATCAGATAATAGTTATCAGCATTAGTTATTAGCATTAGCTATCAGCATCAGTTATCATAGTTATTAGCTATCAGATGTTTGTTATAAATATTAGATATCAAATATTAGGATTTAGCTGTTAGCTACTAGCCATTAGCGATTAGCTATTTTCTATCAGCAGTAGCTACTTTAAGCTATTAATATCAACTACTGACTATTAACCATTAACCACTGCCTATTGACGAGTAGCTATTAGCTATCAACTATAAACCCCTAGCTATTACTCATTACTTCTAACCGTCAAACAACCCCCCGCTATAAGCATTAGCCAATAACCACTAGCTATTAGCTATCAGCAATCAACTATGAGCCACCAGCCGTCACCGTGAAGTAGTAATTAACAGCAGTAAACACCTAGCATGCATGCCATCAATAATGTCCAACCATTTTCTAACGAGTGGGAAGAAGCTTTTAATAAATACTCCCTCTGTCGCTAATCCCACCTCCTCTGTCTAAATCTCACTCAGTCTGTTCGCAATATCGTCTGCTATTCCCGTACTGTTCTCTGAATATATATACCTCTTACCCCCAAACACTGACAGCAGCACTGGCAAAAACACCAGCGCGTGCAATGAAGCTATCAGCACCAGCGACAGCCACATCCTGAAGTAGTAGATCTCAAATATCTTCGAATTGGTAAATGCCAAAACAATAACGCCAATCAGTTTGGTAGTAGCAATTCCACCCAATACTGACGACCCAATTGAAGTCAGCGAGTTGAACGCCCTGAACTCGACATTGTTCAGTCTCGAATCTTTATCTGAAATGACAAATGATCTTGTAATATGGACACAAAACTCCACTGCCAACCCAATACAGATAACCAGGTTAACCAAACTCACTGCGTTTAATGAGATTTTCCACAGCGACATAACACCTGCAATGTTGATCAAAATCATTATAACTGTAATGACCATCGCTAACGCAGACTTGATTGATCCCAACAATATGGTGGAGTTGCATAATATCAACACCAATGACAGGGTGATCAGTGAAAAAGTCAGCTTAAAGATAGTTTGGTATTGAATGAAAAAGATGTAGAATGGCGAATAGGCATAAATATCTTGATGGTTCAAACTGGTTTGCAATTCTTTTGTGATTCTTAAGGACTCTTCATAAGCTTTGATAAAGTCATCCTGGGTTCTCAATGGTGTGTGCATAGTTCTGAAATGTGATGCCACAATTTCACCATTTCTCATATCAATCGCACTCGAATATGGGGCCTTACCACCCAATGGACATGGATCACTAGGTGAATTAATCCAAATATCAAAAAATGTATTAAACTCCTCTCCTTGAGGGAAGCCAGTCATTGAATAATCCCATGGTTTGTTAGCAAAACACGCAGTGCATTGTCTTGGTGGGGCATGAGGTGAACAGGCCACAGTGTCGTTGAAGACATTCTTTTTCAATCTGCAACATTCATCCAAATCAGGATTCAAAAACAGTAAATAATCGTCTAACCAACTTGAAACCGGTGAAGCAATTGTGGATACTTCAGGTCTCTTACGCTCTTGCTCCAACACATTTGACAGTGAATACTCATTACAGCTTGTGAACTTTCCACATATCTTCTTTTGGTTTTCTAAGTCTGTTACGTTCAAATTCTCCACAACAAAATAAACTGGTGGTCCAACATTAAAGTACTCCGCAAGATCATTAAAGTAATCAGCTAAATATGAGTCCTTTGGCAAAGCATTTATTTGGTCTAGTCCTAGTTGGATTCCAGGTATCAAACTCAGGGAGACTGCAGTGATTGTCAAAAATGTAAGAATGACTTGCTTCTTGTGCTTTAAAATTATTGGTCCATAAAAGCTTATAATCCTGTCAAAGAAATCATTCTCAATTTCATTTTCAAACAGCTCATTAATATCGTCAAGTCTTATTGATTGTTTCTTTGGAATTCTAATGCATGGGAAGAAATCTAATCGATTGTTGTCGATTCTCAATTGATCCAAGG
Organism: [Candida] sp.; assembly: GCA_030570575.1. NCBI lineage: Eukaryota > Fungi > Ascomycota > Saccharomycetes > Saccharomycetales > [Candida] sp. Next base: position 107,545 of record JAJLVZ010000014.1, on the reverse strand, counting down.
ATAAGATTGAAATAAAGGCAGTCATCTGTAAGATTGAGTTGAATAGAACTGCACCTGCTGAATACATGGCAAAATTTTTGACTGCTGGCATTGCAATTGCTGAAGCAATTGAAAAAGTTAAAAACTGACAAGTTGACGATAATAGAATGGATGGACCCATTCTACCAACGGCTTTTGAAACTCTAAAAGGAATTGATTCATTTGGATATGAGTAATTTATGAGTTTCAATTCATGGGTAATCAAGAAGATATTATCAACACCCACAGCCAGGATTAAAAATGGAATAACTTCTGCTATAATCAGAGTTGATTTAACACCCAGTAATGAAAAAAATCCAGCAGATGACGTCACTGATAACAGAACTATTAATATCCCTGATAGACCCACGCTGAATCTTGTTTTAGTTAGTTTGAAGCTGCCACCGAGTGAAAAAGATGCATAAAAAAACATAACCAAATAAGAAATGATAACAATTTTAGCATCTGTATTAGAAGATTTGTTCAGTTCAAATTCTAAGGAAGGCTCAGTATTAAAACTTATTCTTGTATCTTTTGGTAATGTAACATTTAGTAAATAATCTCTTAGTGAATTCTCCCAACCTGTCGCAATATCTGAAGTGTTTTGATTATTGTTAAGTAAAAATGTAACAACGATCGCCTTTGAAGAAAGAACATCGTTTTCATCATACCCTCCAAATAACAGTTCTTTACTCAAAGGTTGTTGAAAGCTTGGTAAACAGTTAACGGGAGTGTCAGTACAATCTTTGAGCTTTTTACTCCAGTCTTTTGGTATGTTTCCGTCAAAGTACTCAGTAAATGATTCTACAATACAAGTAGAATCCTCTGTTGGTCTGAAACATAAATCTTCTAGGCTGGTATTGTTCACTTTCAGAGCTCTAATGTCTTGTTCTGTCTGGCCCCACCAGTTGACGATTTCATCAGTTAAAACACCTTTCTCATTTACAATAAAAATCTGTTCAGTTCTGTAAAACTCGCCAAAATGTGATTCAAAGTTTTGTTTCTGTCTATATGCATCAGCACTAGAGCTAACCCATAGATTAACCGGGTTCTTCTCAAGCTGTCCGAAAAAGTATATGCATGAAGACAGTGAACTTGTGACTATCAAGGTTATAGTCAGTACAGTTGCTGGATATGAAGCACAGTAAAACGCTAGTTTACCGAACCAATTTTCTAGAATTGTATTCAACAGATAAACTTCGTTCTTAGAATTCATTAATCCAAGATTTTCTGGTAAATTGTCTAGATCTGTCGATCTGACGTATGGCGATTCCTGTAATAGCTGTATTCTTTTTGATTTGAGTCTGTAGTAATAGGTGGATACCACAACAACTAGCAGTCCTAAGTATAGCACAATCACAGTAAATGAGAAGCATGGTAATACGCCAACAGTACAAACTGATTGGTCGATTGGACTCAATCCAGGACATATTTCCTCACAGTCAGAGCATGCACAATTATACTCAGGTCCGTTACAAGGATACACTTTCGCATTCAAGTACTTGCTGTCATTAGTGTCATTGCTGTACTTGAAGTTAATTTGGAATGGTGATCCACCTAGCATTGGCTTCTCATCACCCAGAAATTTCAAAAACTCGCTGTAGTTTTTTGCTCCCCCACCTATCAGATCCATCGCATACCCATTTGTGGCACTGAACTTAATTCCTTTACAAGAGTCAAACACATCAGAGGCCATATCGCTATTCATGAAATACTCCACTTCAGCAACAATCTTCTTTCCATCAATTGAGTTCTGGGTTTTCGTCACATCCAGAAACGAAGCCTGATCTGGTGAGCATGTGAACTGGCAGAATATCTGCTTAAAGTTCTTGTGACAAGCAGGACACGACGATATCAGGGGCTCAGCCTGTTTCAAGTTGGTTCTTAATACATCAATATCTTCTGGAGTACAGCAAACCTTGGAATCTCTCCATTCCTCGCCACAAACCTCTGCTAAAATATCATAATAACCATCATCCATCTGGCTAAGCTTCTCAGCTGGTCTATCATCAGGACAAGGAAGTTTGTTCCCAAATAAACTCTTCTTTCCACAGGATCCACTCAAGGCGCATCTTCCCTCTCCACTAAAACTAGCCAGCCCAGCAGTAATCTCCATAAGCAACCAGCCAATTGGCCATAAAGTCTTCATGTTTCTAGAGTTAAATACTGTGTGCCAGAGCTAATCAAAATTATTGCTGCCTCTTTTCAATGCACGCTTTTTATCTATCCTTCTTATATAAGAAATTGTAAATTTATCTGAATTTTAAATGTTTTGATAATTTGTTTACATTTGGAACATTGTTTACTTTTGGAATAGCGAGGAGAAATAGCTGTCCAACATGGTTTTGGAAGGCATTTTGAAGAGAAATGAGTTTCAGTCGACAGTGAATAATCTACAATGGGCCAAAGATGGATCGTTGTTCCTCAATTCCACGCCAAAAGCGACGATTATGAAGCCAAAATATATCAAGAATGATGATGCTTCCAGTGAGCTGAAGGTAAAGAGCGCGATTGAACTGTTTGAATTTGTGGATAAAGTGGCGCCAGAAGAGTTTGTGGACAACCTGCTGTACCAAAGCGAGCCGGCAGATGAGCAGACAACTACGATCTTTTCAAACCCAGAAACGACCATAGCCAAAGCCAGCTGGTCGCCCGTCGAAGAGCAGCAGGGAGCCAGTTATTTGGGCTTGTTGACGAACCACGCCAGTTTCTTGGTGCTGATGGACGGACTGGTGAAATTTGACCTGACACCCATGACTTATTTTGAAACCAATGACGGTTTAAGATCCTCAATCACTCAGAGTTTCAATTGGATAAAAATCGACTCGGTTTTGTATGTTGTTGCTGGCTTCAACTCTGGGGAAGTAAGGATCACTAAGCTACAGAATAATCTTTCTGAGCCAGTGGTCGAATTCAAAGTTGTTGATAACCCGATAGTTAGAATTGTGATAGATGATCACCATGGAAGTATCGTTTTAGTCACTTCAAAGAATGAGATTTATCATTCATATATTTCCCAAGATATTCAGTTGCTGGAGTTTAGGAAGCTAGAAAACCAATCGAGACTTTTGATCTACGATTTGATAATTAAAGATGATTGTATCTTTTATACTGTGATCAATAAGTATATTCAGCTTGATATCAAAACTTTGAACAAGTCCGTAACAGAGACTAAGTTTGAAGGGCTTAATAAAATAGTACCAATCCCTAACACAGATTTGAATATGATAATAGGTGTTTCAAACTCAATTATAATTAATAACAAAACAAGGGAATTCAGAGCTGATGATATTTTACAACCAATTTTGAAAAAGAGATTAACTCGTTGGAAAAACAATTTCAATGACTTCAAAATCAGAAATCCTTTCATCAGAATTATTGGTGCTGACACCAATTTTAGCAACGATATTTTATCAATTTTATATGAAATTGATGAAAACGAAGGTTTGAGTTATAAAATTGCCTCTGAATCAATTCACTATTTACTGTTTGTTCCTTTCACTGAATTGTCTAGTGGAGTGGTGGAGCAATCAGGCTCCTCATTGGCCTCATATCAAAAATACCTGCTGACAGGAAATCTAAGATCATCAAACCTAAATACAATCGAAAATATTGACTATTCCACTAATCTTGGTGAGTTTTTAATTAAAACTTTTTTACAAAACAATGAAATAAAGAACTTGATATCAGAGAACATTATCAAAAGAAACAATGATGAAAAGATATTTACCTTCTTTGCAAAGCAGATTGTGAATTATATTAAATCAAATAAAATTGTTCTAAATAACGACTTAGATAGAGTATGTTATCAATCTTTTTTGCAAATATTGAACGAAATTGATGAAACAAATTTACCAAACGGGCCAATTGAGATCTTTGGTGATTCATTCTCAGAATCTTTTGACTTTCTGGTTAATAATGATCCATATACAATTACTTCAGTTACGGGACACGTTTGGCAAAGATGTTCATTAACAAAATTACCAATACTCACGCCGTATGTCAAGTATGATCCAATCACTGAAAAAAGGGTACTTGATATAAGTCGAGATGTGAAGAATGAGTATGGAAATCTGACTTATTCAATACTAACAGTTTTGAGCAATGTTAGTATTTACAGTGGATGCAGATACGTTACAAAGTAATAATATCAATTTTTTTAAATTTCATTGTACTGTTCCAATTTTGGTGAGAAATGCTTTTTGAAGAACCTATCATAAACATATTGCGAGGGTGACTTTTTCACTTGTAAAAGGTACGATAATAAAAAGGTACCTAGCAAAATTTCAATATTGATATTTTCATAATTGAATAAAATAACAAAAGAATTTGTTGAACTATCAAAATCAGAACAATATGCCACTTTTTTATGGACATTATAAATATTATCTGTTCTTCTTGCATCACTTTTGGTTATAATCTCCATATAATTGAAGTTAACCCAGCGAATTATTGCATTTGTACCAAATCTGAAATCAATTGAGTGATTTAGGAATTGGAAATAGTCCAGTAAATTGAAATCAAGTCTTATGATTGAAGGCGTTGTATTCAATGGTGAATCTTTCAAGTATAAGGATAAATTTGGGCTTTCATTCAACGCAATGTATTTTTCAGTGAAGGAATTTCGAACTGTTGCAACTGTTTGCTTTTTAAAGTTTTGAATATGCCACAAACTACCAGCATCTTTACTAATTTTGAATAATCTTTTTTTGGTTGTGGTCCAAACAGTAAACTGACAGTTATTATCTTTGGTGACAAACAATTTATAAACTTCACTATTCATTTCAATCACGTGATTGAAATCTTTGGGTTTTTGGAAGTTTCTATTTCTCACTGCTAAATTCCAATAGAAAACTAACAACCCTGCAGATAATCCTAATGGTATGAAGTCCATTGTGTGTTTTTCTTGATGTGTATACGCTTTTACATGGGTTTTTAGGGTTTTTTTCTTTTGTGTAATGTTTTAGACTCTGTTACAGCTTGTATCTGACACAAAATCATGCGCTATATTAGCTACTGCTTGAAGAAAATTAAGCTCACTACTCGAAGAAAATGAAATGAAGCAAACTATCTCGAGTGTTTAGTCACTTTGAAGTATTTCATAAATAAATCAAATAAATAATAATTTTTGTTAGACCAAATAAAGAAATTTTGGGCAAATGAAATGATTTACTATGGACAACTACCACCACCCCTATGACGCGTATCCGATTCAGCGGCAGTTTATGGATGCCGTGTACGATTTGCTTCACAACGGGTATAAGATTGGAATCTTTGAGAGTCCAACTGGGACTGGAAAGACGTTGTCATTGATTTGTTCTAGTATAAGTTGGTTGAGGTATTCTGGTGACGTTGTTGAGAGTGGTGAACCCCAGGAGGAAGTGAACGGAGATGATGATGAGCCTGCATGGGTTAAAGCTTCGTTTGAAGAGATGCAGAAGAAAAAAAGGTACAAAGAGTCTGCTGAATATGAGAAAAGACTTGATGAGCTGGCAAAGAATCCAAAACTAAAGCAGGCTACTGAGTTGAAAGCTGGTGGCTTCAATAAGCGAGCTAAGGTGCGGATTGAAGTAGCAATTGAAGCAGAAGATGGACAATTTGTTCCGGAAGATTATCATTCAGAAGAGGAAACTGAAGGAAACAGCCAATCGAAAACACTTGAAAATAGAAACAATGCCCTGAACCAAGAAATCAAACAGTTAATGAACCAAATGAATACTAAAGAAATTGATGAGAAGGTTTTGAAGAAGTCTACAAAAATATATTTTAGCTCAAGAACCCATTCGCAGTTGAACCAATTTTCTTCACAGTTAAGACTTCCCAATTTTCCCTCGACAATTCCCAACAGCAATGAACACTTGAAATACACTCCACTGGGTTCAAGAAAACAACTGTGTATTAATCCAAGTGTTAGCAAGTTCAAAGATGTTAATTTGATCAATGATGCGTGTCTAGATCTGCAGAAAAAACATGCTAATAACTGCTGCAAGTATTATCCTAAGGATAACAACTCGTCCAATGAGTTCAAAGATGCGGTTTTTGCTCAAATCCACGACATTGAAGATTTGAATAAAATTGGAGAATTTTACCAAGTTTGTCCATACTATTCAATAAGGCAAAACATTGCTAATTCTGAGGTTATCACACTACCGTATCAGTTACTGATATCTAAAATTTCTAGAGATGCGATTGGTGTGGACCTGAAGAACTCTATTGTGATTATTGATGAAGCACATAATCTACTGGATACAATCTCATCAATTTATTCAGTGAGTGTCACCAAGCAGGAGTTTGAAAAATGTAAAAAGTCATTAAAACTGTATCTATCAAAGTTTCAAAAAAGATTAAATGGAGGTAACAGAGTTAATTTACTGAAACTGATCAAAATCATTGATATCTTAGTTAAATTTGTTAATAGCTGTGAGAAAGAAGGAAAGATAGCATCAGGAAAAGCAATTGAGCTGGCAGATATTTTCAATGGTACAACAGGGGATCTTTTAAACATTCATAAGCTGGATAAATATTTAACAGTTTCTAAGATTGCATATAAAATTGAAAGTTATATGGAACGAAAAGATGATAAAAGCAATGATGAAAAAAAAAGTGGATCAAGCACACCTTTATTATTTAAAGTAATTCAGTTCCTTAAATCGCTGAATAATCCATCGAGAGAAGGGAAATTCTTTTTTGATATTCAAAATTCAATTATTTCAATGAATTATATGCTTTTGGACCCATCATCAGTTTTCAAGGAGATTGTTGAAGATTGCAAATGTGTTATTCTAGCTGGAGGAACTATGGAACCAATGGAAGACTATACCAACTATTTATTTCCATATATTGATTCAAAACTTGTAAAGAAATTCAGTTGTGGTCATGTTATACCAACACAAAATTTAAGAGTGTTTCAGATCAATAAAAGCATTAATCGTACAAAAGAGTTTGAATTCTCATTTGATAAAAGGAATGATGTTTCAATGGTTAACGAATTGGGCACAACGTTAATTGAGTTGGTCAAAAATATTCCAAATGGTGTTGTTGTGTTTGTGCAGAGCTACAAGTACCAACAACAGCTGATCGATCAATGGAAGAGATCCAAAATTTGGAATGAACTGAACGGTGTAAAGAAAGTTTTTACAGAAAACTCACAATCATCAGCTGAAGATGTTTTACAGCTGTACACCAAGGAAATATCAAATAAGTCTAAAAGCAGCAACAGTGGTGCAATATTGATTTCAGTTGTTGGAGGAAAACTATCAGAAGGAATTAACTTTTCAGATGAATTAGCAAGAAGTGTCATCATGATTGGGCTACCTTTCCCCAATGCATTTTCTGGAGAGATCATATCAAAAAAAAAATATATTGAAGATGATGTCCTCAAAAAAACAGATGGAAACCATCAACTAGCAAACGAAGCTACAAAGAACTTTTATGAGAATTTATGTATGAGAAGTGTTAACCAAAGTGTTGGTAGAGCAATTAGACATGCAAATGATTATGCATGCATTTACCTGATAGATAAAAGATATTTGAATGATAGAATTGTTAATAAGCTAAGTGGATGGATTCGCGAACGAGTTGAAGGTGAAAAGTCTTTCCCAGATGTCTTGGAGGAAACTCAACAATTCTTCAAGCTTCATAATTGAATTAATTATATTGCATTAGCATATGATGTAGTTGGTTCATCCAGACACCTTGAGGTGAGTAGCCGGGTAGCTTCCATTTTAGGAAATTTTAGATTTTCGTCAAAATTTAAATTTTACAGAAAACTAAAAATTTGTTTACTTTTCAATAATAAACAAAAGGAAAACAAATCCAATGTCTCAGCGCAGCGATCTTGTCGTGAACCCGGCGGCTTCTGGGAAGAAGTTGCTGAACGAGCTGCTGGAGACGTCTAGAAGTTTGCCTACCAACTCATCAGAATTGGGATCAATTCAGCTAGGAATTAATCAAATACGGAAAAAGGCAACTAAGTTACGTGGATCTGAAACGGATAAAACTTCCAACAATGATAACAAACAGTTGACAAATGCGCATTACTTGCTTGCAGGGACTGTGTCGATCGAGGACGTTGAAACCCAAATTAAGCTGTTGGAGAAATCACAAATTTTGGAATCCAGACATCAGCAACAACAATTGACAAATAGCACCAATGTTTCCAGTAACAACTATAATGACTTGGATTCTTATTTAAAATCCAAAAAGGATGAAAATATTTTGTCAACCATTGAACAGTTCTTGAGTTCTGCAGCTCTAGATTTTGATAATTTTGTTAACCAAAACATCTCATTAGACTGGAAACAAAGAAGAGATGAAATTAGAGAATCATTTGGAATTATTTTAAACAAGCAGACTGCTCATACAGACTCTAGAATGAAAACTTCATTTTCTATTAACAAAGAAACAGGTAAAGATGCAGATAACATTAAGAATAGTAATGAAATTTCATGGGGTAAAAGCTCAAAATTGTTAGACAACACCAAGTCAACTTCCAATTTGAATGTTAACTCTAATCATTATATACGAAATAAATTTGAGCGTTATGCCAAGATTATTAACCAGTTGAACAATTACAGACAATCTTTATTGATAAATGGTAAAGATTTGATCATCGATGATGATTCAAACTCAGAATTTGATTTATCAAATGAATTCTTACAGATTTTCAAAAATAATTCAGACAATAAATCAAAACAGTTCAATGAAAGTTGGAAAATTATCTCAAACTTAAAAGTCAATTACAACAAATCATACACATTAGAGAATTATAAAAACAAAATAATTTCAAACTCCAAAACCTATCTCGAAAAACAATTTTTTGAATACATTGATAATATTTTTAAGAACAAAACCAGTGAAAAGGGTTTACCAACAATTGTCAATAAAGTCAAATCATTCATTAGTTATCAAAAACTAAACTCTAACGGAAATTTATTGATTGTTAATGGTATACCAATTTGGGCAGTTATTTTCTATTTATTGAGAGCTGGTTGTGAACAAGATGCTTTAAACTTAGTGCTGGAGCACCAATTGATTTTCAAGAAAGTTGAACAGTCCTTTGTCTCGTACTTTAAATCCTATGTTCAGTCTAAAGATAAGAGACTATCTCAAACATTGGTAACCAAGATTCAAAATGAATTCAACCATCATATCAAGAACTCAATTGATGGTGATCCATATAGATTTGCGGTGTATAAAATTTTGGGAAGATGTCAATTATCAAGAAGAAATATTTCAAATATTGCGCTAACTGTTGAGGATTGGCTATGGATGCATTTGATGTTAGTTAGGGAAGATTCTCAGGTTGAGTATGATCCTGTTTATGAAAGATACACATTAAAAGAACTACAAGCCAATATTCTATCACTAGGAGAAAATAAATTTCCAACCAATTACTTACAAGTTTTGTTATTAACTGGGTTATATGAAGAAGCATTTGAATATAGCTCTGGTATTAATGAAATCGATAGTATCCATTTATACATTGGATTAAGTTACTACAAGATACTGCAAAATTCCAGTTCAGATAAAGAAGACTTACTCAAGAGAGGAAAGAATTTCAGTTTAATACTATCATCTTATATCAAAAGCTTCAAGAATTCTGATCCAAGAATTGCTGTGGAATACTTGATTTTAATTTGTTTGTTCAAGGATCAAATTGAAACATGTCACGAGGCACTAAGAGAGTTAATTTTGGAAACAAGAGAGTTTTCAATCTTACTAGGAAAGATCAATTCGAATGGAATCAGAATCCCTGGTAAAATTGAGCAGAGAAAACAACTAATCAACTTGGAAGATGATTTCCTAAGCAAAATTACACAACAGGCTGCTATCATTGCAGATAAAGAAGGTAGAATTTACGACGGATTATTGCTATATCAATTGAGTGAAGAAACTGAAATAGTGGCTACGATAGTGAACAGATTACTGGGAGAGTTCTTGAGCAACACCGAACTGGACCAATCGTTGTTGTTTGACGGTAATAATGAAACTAATCCAATACTGATTGCGGAGAATCTAATCAACTTGAACCTTGACAAAATATCAATTAAACAACGAGAAATCTGTTTGAAGTTGCTAAAGATATCAGAGATTCGCCAGCTGTTTATTGAGAAGAACTGGGAGCTGTGTATCAAGAAGATCAATGAGCTGGAAATACTACCAATCAACTCGCAAAACGATTTAGGACTGATCAGATTGAAAGCTGAGGAGCTGACGTACTTGGACGAGAACTTGCTGAGAAACATTCCTAACTTGCTGATCATCACCATGACATGCATTGCGCAGATCAACGAGGTGTTGGTGAACAGCTCGGTCAAGGCAGCTTTCAAAGACGAGAAACTGAAAGAGTTGAAGCTGATTGCCAAGAACTGCATAGTGTTTGCGGGCATGGTTCAGTACAAGATGCCTAGGGAGACGTTCAGCATGCTGATTGATCTGGAGGCGTTGCTGTGATGGCTTAGCTCACGATCGATAGGTTGGCCATGTAAATAATTGGTGTATCGAATTACCAGGTGTATCGACAGAGTACCAGGTGTAGTGTTTGTCATTAAAATGTGTATTACTATTAGTCAATATAATCCATAGTTCGTGCTAGTGGTTGTGAGGGTGGAGCTGGTTCTGGTGCTTGTACGTTGGCTGCTTCTCGTACGAGTTTGGGCTCGGGACCCTCTTGAGCTTGTTCTTCTTCTTCTTCTTTGCAGCGCTGTTGCCGTCGCCCTCGGTGTCTGAGGAGTCACGTGACGAGCATGAGGACGAAGAGGAAGAGGACGACGACGACGACGACGAGTGGCACTCCTCGCATTCCTCGTCGTCAAAGTCCCGCTGCGGGTGGAAGATGCAGCATATCTTGGACTTCTTCTTGTTCATGTTCTCGTTGTCAATGGTGCCTTCCTCCCATCTCACTGCATGTCTCTGTACAGGCTGGGTGAGGCTGTCGATGTCGTTCAGCTCGTCAATTTCCGGCGGGTCCGGCGATCCCCGCAGGTGCAGGTGCTCTGTCTCGGTCTGCGTCTCGGTGGTCGTTGTTTCCTGGCGGTTCTGGGCGTTCTGGTGGCTGTTTGGGGGCATTTGCGGGCACTTTCTATTTCTTTCTTAGAAAGGTTGTTTTTTTTTTTTTTTTTTTTTTTTTTTTTTTTTTTTTTTTTTTTTTTTTTTTTTTTTTTTTTTTTTTTTTTTTTTTTTTTTTTTTTTTTTATTTTTAATTTAAGCGATTTTTCTTGCAAAAAGCATCAATTCTTATCGTTTTCGTTCCACGATTGTCACTGTTTATCAGTGAGCTTATCGGTTTGCGTGTTATCTATGAGGAGTGTGACAGTGACATGTTATCTATGAGCAACTAAATGTCTTGCGGGTATATAAGGGGAGTGTCTTCTGTTGTCGCGGGCTGCAGGAGCAGCACACCGCCATGTCTGAGAGAGTCACCATCGACATCAAGAGCCAGCCGCTGTTCGGTGGGCCAGTCGACTACAAGCCTAACCCGGCGCTGTTTGAGGCGGAGTGGGTGCCTAAAATCAAGGCGTACAACGACAGGCTGAATGCAGCAATTCCCAAGGAGTACCTTGTGCCAGCAGAGCTGCTGCCAGACACGGACCTGGACACGACGCCCTTCAACGCTACCGAGGTCCCAGGCCGGGTCCTGGACAAGGAGACGCTGGAAATCACCGGGCTGACCGCGGTGGAAATCGCACACAAGATCGCAGAGGGCCAGCTGACAGCCGTGCAGACGCTCACAGCGTTCATCAAGCGAGCCACCATCGCACAGCAGCTGACCCAATGCGCCATGGAGATCTTCTTCGACGAGGGCCTGGCCCGAGCCCGGGCCCTGGACGAGTACTTTGCGCAGCACGGCAGGACCGTGGGCCCACTGCACGGCGTGCCAATGTCGCTGAAGGAGCACTACAACTATGCGGGCCATGTCACCCACGGGGGGTTTGTGTGCGCGATCGAGAACGTGACCCCGGAGTTCAGCCAGGCCAACCAGACGTTCTACGATCTGGGAGCCGTGTTCTACATCAGAACCACCGAGCCCCAGAGCCTGATGCACCTGGACTCGCTCAACAACATCACGCCAAGGGGCAGAAACTGCTACAAGACGTCGCTGTCCCCCGGCGGGTCCTCCAGCGGCGAGGGCGCCCTCATTGGCATGAGAGGCTCGCCCCTGGGCATCGGCTCGGATATTGGCGGGTCCATCCGAGGCCCGGCTGCGTTTAACGGTATCTATGGGCTCAAGCCCAGTTCCAGACGTATCTCCATGCAGGGCGTGTACTCTGCGGGCGTGGACGTGACCAACGAGATGATCCTGTGTGTGCTGGGCCCCATGGCCAACAGTGTCGAGGACCTCGAGTTTCTGTTCAAGTCGTACATAGAGACCGAGCCCTGGACCCAGGACGAGGCCACTGTTCCCATCCCGTGGAGAACCGTCCCCGTGCCACAGCCCCACGACCTCACCATTGCCATCGTCTACGACGACGGCGTCGTCAAGCCCCATCCACCGGTGATCAGGGCCCTCAAGGAGGCAGAGCTCAAGCTGAAAGCTGCAGGCGTCAATGTCGTCGTCTGGGACCCCCACAGGGTCTACGAGTGTGTCCAGGTGGCATTCCAGTCCTTCCTGGCGGACGGTGGCTATGCCCCAGTCAAGTTCTTTGAGAAATCCGGCGAGCCCTTGGCTCCCCTGTCCGAGTACTTCCTCAGTCTTGGAAAGGGATCGAAACCCTTAACTGCTGTGGAGATCGAGTACTACACCCACGCGAGAGACGACCTGCGTGCAGAGTACCTCAAACTGTTCAACGACAGAAACGTCGATTTCTTGTTATCGCCAACCTTCTTTGGCACCGCCCCAAAACCCTCCACTCCCAAATACTGGGGCTACACTGTCCTCTACAACATGCTGGACTTGTCCTGTGTCACTTTTCCATCAGGCACCTTTGGTGACAAGCACAGGGACCTGAAGGAAGAGCACTTCAAGCCACGCAACAGTATTGAGGAGTTCTGTGAGGCCTCGTACTCCCCAGACGACTCTGACGGTATGCCTGTCGGGTTGACACTGGTTGGAAGACGCTATACTGAGGAAAAAGTCTTGAAAGCTGCCAAGGTGCTGGACTCCATTTTCAAGTCTGCTTGACTGCTTGCTGAATACGCTTTATTATATGTTTCTTTTTATTTCTCAACTTCAAACACTGTTGTTATCACTATTATGGCTACTTCTTCTCCCTGGAATCCTCACACCTTCTCTAAACAGCCGGCTGGGCAGTGTGCCAAGTCGGCTAAATATCACGGCAACTTCTCCAGCAGCCGTTGGCCTGATACACCGACAAATTGATAAAAGTACAATAAAGCTCAGAAGTGTCAGAAACACACATCCTATAGTCACTTTGGCCAGTGCTAGCCCGCCATAACGATGGCTCTCAGTCATTGAAAGCTTTCTGAACCTTGAGTGTCTTTTCAGAGAGACAAATTCCTGTTCATGTTTCTGTGTACTTAATCAGTCACATATTCCTATTTCGATGTATTATTCTCATCCTGCATTACCACCAAGCTGATTAGCTAACGAACACAAACAATGTTAAGCTCATGGTGGGTTGCCATCTCTTATCTATTTGCTAACCTGTCCACTTATCAATATAATTTCCTAAATAGGCAAGCCCGCTGCGTACTTTCATGCCAGCTTAAATAATCGCTGCAGTGGCTGCAGTGGCTGCAGTGGCTCCTGTGCTGGCCTGTACAACTTGGTGGCCCTTAATTTTAGCATCTTGTAACATATCCGCTCTTATCTGAAAGTGAAGACGTTATCAATACTGAAAGCGATAAATAAGAAAACGTGTGAAAACCAACTTTAAATCAAGTCCTGTGGCCTTAAGATATTATTGGTTACCTTTGTAGTCGGGTTCCTTCCAACACTAGTAACTTTTACTTTATCTTTTCACAACTTGGAAATTTAATTTATTAAGTGCAAAAATTTTTAAATAGTAGTTCAAAATAAAACAGTTTACACATTAAACTAATGAATTTGGTTCCCAAGAGGCAAAGCTACCTTTACCAACGGGCAGTATATAGAGACAACATTTAAGAGCTGAATTTAGCGCTTTCTCTGGACCCCAGTATCACTGATAACTACTACTAGCCAAGGATCTTTATTGTTCATTGATTTTATCAACTAAAGGCAAAACCCAGTAAATATCAGGTCCGTAAGTGTACTAAATAAAACCACCAGCTGAAAATGCTCATATGGTCACAACAGTGCCATTCAAGCTAGAGGCTAACTCTAACTCATACTAACAAAGCTAAAAAACTACAATTTCGGTTGCGGCCATACCTGGCAGAAAACAGTACTTCCCGTCCGCTTAGTACAACTTAAGCTCCCAAGGGTCCAAGTGAGTACTACAGTGGGAGACCATGTGGGAAATTTGGATGCTGCAATCTTTTTTTTGCTTAGCTAATTGAGATATAAAGTACCAATGAGGAAACTCTTTTTTAACAAAGTAAACAAACCACTGTTGATGAGCCATTAAGGCGGTTAGCTTCTTCTGAGGTGAACTTAGTAACCAGAACTAAGCCCAAAAGTTTGAAAAGTATATCTTTCGTTAAAGTTGAACCTTAAGGACAAGGAAAGAGCTTGTAATTGATAATAAGAGGAACTGAGTTATGGGCTGTGAGTTTATGAGGTTTGATGATTAGCTTTGGTGGTTACTGCATCATGAGGGACTGTTATTATGGAAATGCTGGCTGAAGTTTCAGTGATTGAGACAAGTTTCTTCACAGTTCTATCAAGCTTACGCATGTTAAACGATACCGTTTGAGCCTGGTTTTTTGATGTTATGTCGAGACACGCAATTGCTACAGTATGAGTGTTTTTTTCTAATTGTGAAGATGAATAAGAACCAGCTTATGCGCGTTCCGGTCTTTGCACCTTCCATTTGCTACTTTTTCCACAGAATCCTCCATTTACAACTGACAGGCGCATAAGCCAGGTTTACAGGTTTTATGTGAGGATATAAAAAAAGCTAATGGCAGAGAATAATGAAGATTTGTGGCTATCTAGTGATGCAAATTTTATGGCTTTATTCCTAGACTAATACTTAGTAATATTACTATTTATACATTGTCAATTGTGGCCGTTTTGTGTAACGTTTTTCCAAACTCCATACAACATTTGAGTTACACAAATTACCGCTTTGGGACTAATTTGAAGTGCAGTTTATACAAAAAAGAATTCAAATATTGGAGCTAAGATCAAGATTACAGCCATTGTTTTATTGTTAAATTTACTGAAGGTTATATTGGGCAATAAAGCGTGGGTTGGGATTACTATAAGGCTTTTTTTATGAAAATTGGGCCTATTGGAAGGCACCTTTTGTAGGTAAAAACCTACAAAAGAGAACATTTTTATTTGACAAATTGACACAAAACCGTAACTGCCAAATTTGTAACGCTTCGTTTATGTGTCACTGAATTTCAGAAAAAGTATAAAAGGAACCCGTTTCTTGTTTTGCTTTCAGTTTTCCTTTCCAACATCAACAGAAATCCAAACCAACAATTATACTAATATCATCAATAATAAATTATAAGATCAGTATGATAAGCATATACCAATACATGATGTATATCATGCCAGTCACAATGCCGTAAAACATGTGTTATTATCTTGATCTGACCGTTATTTACTATTCTATAAAGCAGTTATAAGATACAATAAATTGTGACCGAAGTATGATAATTCATGGGTTTACATGTTGCCGGAAATGTTGAATCATTTGTTTTACCATATGGAAGTCTTGGGATTCAATGAACCAAACACAAATACAAGATTAGACAAATAACAGACACAGAAAGAAATGCAAAATACAAATAGAGATAACACATACCAAGATAGAGCAGAAATAGAAGAGACAAAATACGTAGACACAGAGTGATTGAGACATATGAATGAGACACAAAAATGAAAACAGTCACAGACACAACTAAAATACGAAAAGAAATACAGACACATGGCAGGAGAAATAAAGGGACAAAAATACAAATGATCAAAGACACAGAGACACAGAGACAAACACTGGTGCGGTGACTGATATTTTACTTGCACAAAGTTTTGATGGAGCCTTGCTACCTTCATCAATTACTTTGTGTCACTAATAATATCGGTCGTCGTATCTTAAGTGTAGTGACTGATATAATACTGGCACATAGTTTTGTTGGAGTTTTTCTATCTTCCCTAATTTCTATGTGCCATCGGTAAAATTACATCAATGCGCCACAAAGACGTTTATTGATACGCACAACATTTCAACGGCACAGCACAGGAAAATGTAATTTTACAAAGTTGGGTACAGAAAATGCTGAATATGTGTTCAACTCATACTCAATAACCAGCTATTGCATTGAAAGAATGCATAAGTTCCGCTCGACCAGGAACATTTGATCAGCTACACCGCAATCTTTGAAATAAGCTTTCTCAGTGTATTTTCACCATCCATAATGTCAGTTTTGAGCAAATACTCTTCCGGTTGCGGCCACACCTGGCAGAAAACAGTACTTCCCGTCCGCTTAGTACAACTTAAGCTCCCAAGGGTCCAAGTGAGTACTACAGTGGGAGACCATGTGGGAAATTTGGATGCTGCAATCTTTTCTTTTTGCTTTTTATGTAAGAACAATTTATTAGGGCAAGAGCATAAACCGTTAGTGACACCGTAATTTGAGAAGCAAAAAGAGTAAAGCTGGTTTATAGATGAAGCGTTGTGCTTGGGATTCCATTGTTCTTGTTAGTATGTCTTAACAGTTCTTGCAAGTACCTTAACTTGATCACTTTTTGCCCTGGCAAGATAGTAACCTTTAATCGTACTAACCTTAATCAGGTCTTGAATTTTAGGCAATTTATGGCTCAGAGCTACGTACGTTGTGGAAGCCAATTCTTCCACTGCGTTCCTGGTGTGAAGGATTCTGTCAAGCTCAGTTGATCTGATTGTGTCATTAATGGCACGTGTGTTACGTCTGGTTGTTTGACTATCATGGCAAGCTTTCTCAGTTGCTTCCCAAACTTTTCTTTCAATAGCTTCTCTCATACAAGAACATTTATGTCTAAAAGCGTTTCGTTCTTTTGTACTGTCCCTATCTATTTGGTTCAAAACTTCAAGTATTTCCTTTTCTGTTGAGTTGATTTGCATTTCCATGTCTCTTTTCAAAGTTTGTAGGCTGGTTTCAAGATTGTTTACTCCAGCTGTAAATGATTTTGTACATTCCCTAACTGTGTTTTGCAATGCCTGTTTAAGAAAAGACTCGGCTTCTTCTAATGGAGGTTTTATGTCTTTGTCGGCTTCCTCGAGCATCTCAGCAAGATTGTTTTGGGTGATATCGATCTGCGAGGAATAAAACATACAAAGTATGTCCAAATTTGCACGTCCTTCTCTCTCAGAGAAATTCTGCTCAGCAGTTAAATGTTCAAACTCCGCCTTTCTGATTGTGTATTCAATGTCCAGCTCAACAAAACGCCTAACGCGATATATGAAACTCTTCATTGCAGCCAAATGGTCTCTTGTTTGAATTTGAAACATTGCATTACTTTGTTGCTCTTCAATCTCGAGCTCAGCTTGATCTCTTCTATGCTTGCTTTCAAAGTCATTTAGAACTTTTGTCAGTTCATTTTCGAACCTAAATCTGTCCTGTTTGATTGCTTCTTCAAACTTTTGCACTT
This sequence comes from [Candida] sp., assembly GCA_030570575.1. Lineage (NCBI taxonomy): Eukaryota > Fungi > Ascomycota > Saccharomycetes > Saccharomycetales > [Candida] sp. Next base: position 89,841 of record JAJLVZ010000014.1, on the reverse strand, counting down.
CCTGCTTTCGTAACGCTTCTTTATGTAAAATTATCCAACCTTTTATTGCTTTAATGGGTGTGTTTAGATTAGCAAGTAGCCAAATAGCAAGCGGTAAACTTTCTGCCATTTTAATCACTAGTAGAATGTGAAGAAGTTGCTGGTAACAAGTAATCACATCAAGTTAGGTTTTTGCTGTGTAGTTGTGAGAATATTTTGGCCACCGAGATGATTTATCTTTGCCATGCGAAAAAAAAATTAACTAGACAACCAGATAAACCTCTCAAGCTTACAGCTAACTTTACCACGGCTGCTGGATTTTAAACAAGTTTGGCAACTGGAGTATAACAAGATATATTTGACACATAATTTGACATCTGCATCATGCGAGGTCATTTACTGTTTTGGGCAGAAAGCTAAATTTCACCTGGGAACGCTGTGATGGAATGGTTGTTGGATGAAGAGACATTATGCTCTTACAGTAGGGGCTCTTAGATCTCTCTTTGTAAAAGCCTTTTGATAGCCGAAATGAGTGTAATATCTGCCTTAGAAGCTTTTTCTCTGAAACTAAGTCAGCTTCAAATTTTTGGATACAAGTATAACTAGCTGACACCTTCAAAGTACATATAGAGGTGCAGCAGATCAAGAGGTGCAGTAGATCAAGAAGTGCAGGCGTTTATTGCAAGTCATGGATTCTGGTTTTAAAAAATAGCAGATCTACATAAAAAAAAGACAAGTGACTATAATGACAGTTTAAGACCACCAAGCTACTTGTTATTTCTATGCTTGACACTAAGTGTAGCAGAATTAGGCAGGTGTTATCAGCTAAACTAGTAAAACACTATATTGAACAGTAAAATTTTACTGTCGGTTGCGGCCATACCTGGCAGAAAACAGTACTTCCCGTCCGCTTAGTACAACTTAAGCTCCCAAGGGTCCAAGTGAGTACTACAGTGGGAGACCATGTGGGAAATTTGGATGCTGCAATCTTTTTTTTTTGCTTAGCTAATTAAGGTATCTGCTGCTAGCTTATGTGATACACTTTTAACAATGTAAACAAACAACTTGAGGCTGTTAGTAATGGTATCATGGCTGTTGTTCCTTCTGAGGTCAACCGAGCAACGAGATCAAGCCCATAAAGCTCACAAATTGTATGCTTTGTCAAAGTTGCATTCTAAGGACAAGGGAAGAGCTTGACAAAAGGAAGAGGTTAGGTGATCGCTATTGAGTTTGTGAGGTTCAGTTCACAAAATCTGGTATCTACTGAACCATAACGGACTGTTATTATGGATCCTGACTAAAGTTTCAGTGATTTGAGCGTGTTTAATCCCAGTTCCATCAGATTTATGCATGTTAGACGATACCTTTGAGCCTGGTTTTTTGATATTGTGCCGAGTTGTGTAGCTGCTACAGTATGAGTGTCATTTAGTTACCTATCAAGTTTAATAACGACTTGTTTAAGCGAGTTTCAGTTTTTGCACCTTACTTTGCTATGATTTCCACAGAATACGATTGACAGGGAGATACTTTCCAAGTTTACAAGTTTTAGAGTGGGATATAAAAAAGGCTTTAAACTGAGACCGATAAAGAAGATTCGTGGCTATCTAGTGATACAAATTTCATGGCTTTATTCCTAGACTAATACCTAGTAATATCACTATTTATAAATTTTGCTCTCAATTGTGGCCGTTTTTGTGTAACGTTTTTCCAAACTCCATAAAACATTTGAGTTACACAAATTACCGCTTTGAGACTAATTTGAAGTGCAGCTTACACGAAAAAGAATTCATATATTTAAACTAAAATCAAGATTACAGCTATCTTTTTATTGTTAAATTTACTGAAAGTTATATTGGGTAATTTATATTGATTCGGGTGTACTATAGAATTATTTTCCATTAAAATTGAGGCAGTATGAAAGCATATTTTGAATGTTTGCGTCTAAAATTGCGAATATTTTTATTGAACTATTTGACACAAAACCGTTATTGTCAAGTTTGTGGCAATTCGTTTTTGTGTCACTGAGTTTCAGAAAAAATATAAAAGGAGCCCGTTTCCTGTCTTACTCTTAGTTTTCAGAAATCCAAACCAACAATTATAATAATTTTATCGAAAATAAATCATAAGGTGAGTTTGATAGCCATATACCATACATGATGTATATCATGCCCGTCACCATGCCATACATAATGTGCTATTAGTTTTTACTTGACCGTTATGTACTAACTTAGGAAGCAGTTACAAGATATAATAAACGGTGACCGAAGTATGGTGATTCATGGGTTTACATGTTGCCGGACATGTTGAATCATTTGTTTTACCATATGAACGTCTTGGAATCTAATGAACTACACAAACATACTACAATAGACACAAATACCAAATTAGGGACAGCAGAGATGCAAACACAAATACAGATAACTATAGATAGGCAGAAGAGAAAACAGAGAGACAAATACAGACAGAGATAGACACAAAGATTAAAAGAGCTACAGACACAATTAGAAATCTAGAAATAGAGACACAAATAGAAACAGAAATGTATAATGAGGCAAACTACAGATAATAACAAATAGACACAAAAACTACACAGACAAAAAGACAAACACAGAGAAAAAGGCAGAAAAGACAAAAAGAGAGACACAAAGACAGGAATGCAAAGAGATAAACTCAGAAATCTACACACAAAATACAGGTCCACAGTTGCAGACACAGAGACATTAACACCAAGAAAGCCAAAATATACAATATACAAAAAATGGCACAAATAGAACATACAGAAATTTGATTACACACTAGAGACAAACTTAGACAAAGACAAAGACAAAGACACAGAGACACAGAGACACAGAGACAAAAAGACAAATACCTGGTGCGGTGACTGATATATTACTGACACAAAGCTATGATGAGGTTTTGCTACCTTCATTATTTCTTTTGTGTTAGTATACATAGTTTTAATGGAGATTTGCCACCTTCATTAATTACCTTGTGCCAGTAGTGTTATCAGTTATTGGCAGTGGTTGGTATATTATTGGAATATAGTTTTAGTGGAGCTTTGCTACCTTCATTAAATACTTTGTGCCAGTAAAATATCGGTCGTTATATCTTTGGCACCAGTCACTAGAAAACACTTATCATCGTAGCCACGGACTGGATCACTAGATTTTGTGTTCAGACCTCCAGATTAGTGTTCAGACCTCCAGATTTGTGCCCAGATCTAAGGTTTTGTAACCAGATCTACGGTTTGGATTTCCCACAACAGTTAGCAGATTTTGTAAACTTTTAAGATTTTGTGTCAGTTTGATATATGCGCCACAAAACCGTTTAACGGTAAAGACAGCAACAGTGGCACAGTAAGACAAATATTCCATTATACAAAATGATTGTTTGATTGAAATGCTGCTAAAACAGTCTAATATGGAAAGTACGAGCGTTTTAAAGAGATATGATTAATTGCTATCAAATTTATACTAGTGTTAATAAAATCATGCAGTTAGGGAATATTTTGATTCACCTTAGTTAAGCACTGCTGAGACAGTAAAGGATGGCGGATGCCACTCAAACCATTGATGCATATGTGAGTCAGATCTGGTAAAAGTACGACCAAAGACAATAAGAGAAATTACCGTTAGAGGACCAGTCCTGCATTGAACCCAAAGCTGGTCAAGCCTTGTATAAGTAGATTACAATTCAATCTTTTTTTTTTTGCATTATTTGCCTTTGTTTGTTCCTTGCTTACCACCACCACCTATAACACCGGTATCACTACTACAGCAGTGTATTCGTAAACATTAAACTTTGTATTAACCATTTCATCATTTTTTAATCTGCGCTTTTATGCCGTAATTCCTGCTGATAAGCAAAGGTTTGATCATACTGTCAGCACCTCAAAACACTTATTGCCAGTTTGGATAACAACTAGTGACTTGAGTGATTGCCAGATAATGATTCAAACTATATCTATTTTTAACCAAACCTCTGAACTTGTTATTATTCATTACTGACCTCATTACCACTTGCCTTCAACCTCCATAGGCACTATTATCAGACCTGCTCTGAAAACTTCGTAATGGAAACATGGGATTACATCCATAGCTACTTAACCATTGTCATGCATCCATTCTCATCAAAAATTCACAAATCACTAATTTTTAGATCAATGAACTTCCAAACAAACATTGATAAACCATTGCCATTCCTCTTACTTAATTCCCTGATGATCTTAAAGTGAATCAATTTCTTTGATTTGATAACATTTCTCAGCTTGCTAAATAGCTTGCTGGAGTTCAAATAAACTTCTTCCACCTCATCGTACTGATAGAACTTGAGCAGCTCATCCCTCGTTTCCACATTAACTGTTATATAGTTCATTTCGTTTATAACTTTATTGCTCAGATTATCAACAATTACTAAACTGATGGGATTCAGCTGGACCGAGGAATTCTTGTCCAATTTGACGCACAGCTCATTGAAAGTTGGATTGATGTTGATGATATAGCCATAAAACTCGTAAACTTCCCCATTGATTTCATCAATATCATTTTCCAAGTTACTGTTCAGCTTGAATATGAAGTTGTTGTATTTAATTCTCTTTGTTAACGCATTGTCGTCTTCAAAGTCATCTGAATGGACAGTATCAGGAGGTAGTGATAGTCTCTGTGGGGATGAATCCTTGAAATTGGGCGTGGAGGGCACATCCGATAATATGAACGGATTGTTAGAAGCTTCTTGTTTGTCAACCAGTTGACTCAGTTCCTCGTCAGTATCAACATCAGGCTTCAAGTTCAGCACTCGTTCATAATTAGCTGCATTGTAAGTTAGAAAGTCCTCTGGCAGCTCTCCCAAAACGTCCTTATAAAGCGCATAATCACCAATATTCCCCAAACTTTTATCCAGTAACTCAATTTCTAGTGAGTCACCAACAATGATTCCCTTATAGTTGCTGATCTTCACCTTACTTTTAGCAAAGATCCCCAGCGGCAGAACATGCTCAGTTGAGTTTACTACCAGCTTTTTATAAAACTCATTGTTCTTTCTGACTTTTCCCACTTTCTCAACAAACTCATCACACTGCCTGAACGGTACATTCAGCTGCAAGATCTTCCTTCTGTCAATCCGCTCGGTATGGTTCCTTATATAGTTCTCTCTAGCAAACTTGATCTCAATTTTAGGGTTCTGTGTAAAGTCAGTGATGTAGAATCGTGATAGCGGTGCCTCTCTGCTCCTGAAGCGCACACTGACAATCAAGAAAACCAGATCACAGGTGTAGGTATCATCTTCTCCACCCGGAGGCACGTGCAGGTCGCATAGCCGCCTGAAAACCATCAGCAGGCTTTCTTTTTGTGTGATGAATATTTTTGGTTTTCTTTTCTTTGTTTACACAGTTTGGTTCAGTTTAGATGCGCAATGGGGACGCCATTGAACATGGCGGTCGCAACAGCAGCAGCCAGGAACAGTTTAGCGATGCTTTGGAGAACGAGTGCGAAGAGTGTGTGCAAATGGTGACGAAACTGGGGGAGGAAAAGGTGTTTTTGAGAGATCGCAATAGGAAAAGCAGAGTTGTACGCTTAGATCAATGGAGTTTTGGCGAGTTTGTGAGGTTGTTTCCTGGTGTGGAGCTCAATAAGGAGCTATTGGACAGCGGAATGGTTGTGCTGGTCCGTATATGCGTCAAAAATGGCGAGCAAATTACAGAAATTGAAAGAATTGATGGAGATAATCTATCAAATAAGTTTAAAGTTGAGGTTTTGGATATGATCAAGCAGGTCGAGGCCGAGCGAGTGTATTTGAAGAATGCTGGTGAGCTTGAAGAGATAAAGTTTAAGATCAACAGATCGGGATCGAAGTCTGTTAAGAATATTTTGTTCAACTCAGGCAGTTTCCATGTTGAGGACTCGCAGCTTCCGCTGGAATCGCAGCAGCCGACATCTCCACCTGAAGTTCTGCAGGTGGAAGACACGCAGGCCAAAGTATGCCCAGTTATTGAGGAAATCCAGGATTCAGGCGTGGATTTCGGCGCTGTAAAAGAAGAAGAACTGCCTGTAGTTATACCAGAGCAGGAACAGCCCGATGAAAATGCAATTGCTAGAATAATCCAAAAAGGCGATATCCAGGTTGGAAATTCGTACGATTTTCTAGGCTATGTTGTTGGAATTGAGCCATTTGATTTTTGTCTAAGTGGAAGATCGTATAAAGATATACTACGAGTCAAGCAGTTCAGTTTGATAATTTCAAACTTCCCAGGTGATAAACTGCAGACACTCCGACTGAACAAGAATTGCTTGAAGGTTGAGCTTAGAAACACAGAGACGATTTTAAACTTTTTTGAGATGCCAAATATTGAGCAATTCCACTTGAAGTCGTTACAGATCTATAAAACCCTTAAGAACAAACTGCTGAAAAACGATCATCCAACGCTGATTAAACTAGTTAGAAAATCGGTAAATCTATCGGCTGGACAACTATTGATTTGGGAATGTGAGAATAAAATCACAGATTTTCTATGAAAAAATATGAATTTTATTATTATCAAAAAAATATTTACTTATTCACTCTAAAGGTTAACAGAAGTTTATTGGGAAATGGCCAAAAGTGAGTTATAACAGTGCAACGACTATATGACGCAACAATTACTAACAGCAGTGAGAACCGTTTAGACTTCCTAATGTCAAGAAGGCCAAGCAAGCGTCAACTAAAGAGAAACAGTTGCTAACCAGTTCTGATTATCTAGAAGAAGGGACTGAGAACGAGGAGATTGGCGATAGATGGATTATTTCAGACTTATCCAAGAGCATAAGATTTTACCAGAAGGCCTACGACAACTATGCCAAATCAATTGAGTTGGACTCCAGTAATTTTGACTCAATTTATAATTTGAACAGACTAATTTTCCATGTTTATTTAAATTTTAATAGCTTATCAGCTAAAAATTTCCAAAACATTGATGGGTGCTTTATCTTGGACTTTGACATCACAAGTATTAAGCTCCAATACGACAAATACCTGAAATTTGTTGAAAATGACTCCAAGAACTGGGAATTTTTCTACAACTTAGTTTTGATTAACACAGAGATAATTGAAGAAGTCGAGGTTGACCAGATTGAAGCACTGGCTGAGCAGAGTATCACGCTGTGTTACAAGATATTTGAGTATCAATTGAGTGAGCTGGATCTGTTCATCAGGCAGCTAGAAGGAGAGGAGGTTACAACCCCAGAAGACACCACCGAGGCGAACGAAGAATTTAATGTGAAACAACAGATTATCCCCGATGTTGTTTTGGACTCAGTGATTGTTGGTATGCGACTGATTCAAAGTGTGTACGATCGGTGCAACTACGAACAGTTGAGTTACTTCAGAGTTAAGTTTAGTGATTTTTTGCAAAGACTTGTGGACGTTTTTGAACTGCTTATTAGCAAGTTCAGCTTTAACGAGAGTGGTGATGATAAATATGGATTGAATCTGAGCCCTGAGGAAGTTGTGGAGTTTAACTTGGTGAAGAAAATGATCGAGTCTAATTTTGTGCTGAGCTTTACCGAGCTGGTCAGTTACTGGAACTCAGTGGATATCAGTACGTCCAGCAAGTACCTGATTCAGACGGACAGCTTACAGAATTTTAAAGAGCGGAACCTGAGCAGGTTGACACAGGATGAAGTTTATGTGATAAACAGCGAGTTGAGTTCGAATTTGAAGAAAGCGTACGAGATAGTGAAAACGGAGCTGGCCCAGGAGCAGAGAGAAAAGTCATCGGCCAAGATATCCAAGCTGGTTTACAAGCTGTGCGAGATACTGATCAAGAGGTCGGACTTTGAGTTTGAGAAGCTGAGACTGGACCAGTGCGAGCTGAGTATGAAGAACGGCGAAGTCATCAAACAGAACGTGGTGAACCTGCTCAAGAGCTGCAACAACATGAGCAAGACCAACTGCGGGCTGCGGGAGGTGGTCATTGATAAGCTGAACAGAGAGAGCGTGCAGAGGGAGTGCGTTGCGCGGCTGATTCTGCTGACTTTTGACAACCCGACCGAGGCGGACTTTAGAAGGGTGCTGGGCGAGTCCTTCTACGTGAGCGTGGTGGAGGAGCTGAAGGAGCACGAGCTGTACGGGCAGCTGATCGCGTCCGTGCAGTCGTGACGACACAGGCAGCTGATTGGGTCCAGCCGTGACAACGGGTGAGATCCATATTATTTCCGCTTTAGGCAATCTATCACTGATAAGGCGGGACTTTTGGAGAAGCAAGCAAATGGTGACGAGTCGTCATTGCGTGGAGCAGCACCCGCACTGTGTCACGGAAACCGTCACAAACACTGCAAGCCTCAGCACCAGCGAGTACCAGCGAGTACCAGCGAGTGCCAGCGAGCACCAGCTCTAGGGTGCTTCCGGCTGAGGCCCCGCCTGCTACATACAAGAAACGCACTTTTCTCCCGCTATAATCGAGTATTTCCCACCGTAATGCCACCCTGTAGCCAGTAGCAAAATTGACGGGCAGACACCACGGGCCACCCTCACGGGCAGACACTGTGGGCAGATACCCTCACCGGCGAACAGCTGGAAAATCACTCATTTCCCACTACGCAAAATTTCCCCCCCGGAAAACAGAAAATGGCTGAGTCGGTTAAAAAATCGACTATTATCGGGAAGTCTCGTTATCTTTTTGAGATCATTTGATTTTCTTTTGTTTCAGCTTGTGCTTGTTTATATATAGGTTTGATCACGGCGGTTGAGCAGCAGCAGGAGATCCGTTGATTTAGAGAAAGTGCAGAGAGCCTGGCTATTTAGCAGTTACAAGATGCCGGTTCTGTACCACAATAGAAGCAGTAATAGCAACAAGAACAACAACAAGAGCAACCATAGGCTTGCTGTGTCGAAAACCCACCAGAAGAAGGCGGTGTCGCGGTCACCATCGCCACGGGAGACTGTACCGGCTTCCCAGCTTGCCAGGTACCAGAGCTCGATGATATTCAACAACTCGCTATCTGAGTACAGCGTGCTAAGTGATATCCAGAACGACAGAGGAAGCAAGCGGCTGTCGCCGGTGGAGGCCAGCGACCTGTACGAGTACCTTTCGCCGCACCCCTGCTTTCCACCGGACTACAGGGACGTGAACGTGAGTCCGAACCACTCGTTTCCCGTCTACGAGGCGGGCGGCAGCTGCGACTACAGCACGGACTCTCACGAGGTTGGTGCGGGTGCAGCCAGTGCCGCCAGTGCAGCCAGCGAGCTGCCGGGATACTCACCAGCCGTGTACCAGTACACGCTCATCCTCAAGAAGAACGAGTGGAACTCGCCGTACGAGTCGTCCACTGCCAGAAGCTGGAGAAACTACATTATGGAGATCAACTCCACGCAGCTAAACTTCTACGCCCTGGACAACCTGCCAATCCTCAGCAAGATAAAGAAAGCGTCCAAGACCAAGAACTACTACGAGTTCTCCACGATCGAGTTCGAGTTCATTATGAACGAGATCAGCAAGAACCCTGCAAAGTTCATCAATAGCCGCAGCTTGGTGTCATCGTTCTCTTTGCAGTTCACCAAGTTCGGTTTGCCAGCTGACTACAAGAAGAAGAACAATTGTCTCAGACTGCGGATCGAGGCCGAGCAGATCCTGCTCCATTTCAACTCGATCGACGATATGCTCAATTGGTCCAACTACCTCTCCACGGGAATCAACGTGAGCCTGGATTTGGACCTGAGAGAGCTGCCTAAGGACCGCACGGTTCCTAGAAGAAGAAGAAATAGAGATAGACACGGCTCCAGGGGCAGAAGCAGCAGCCACAGCCACTGCCGCCATGGTCACAGTCACAGTCTCAGTCACCGCCGCAGCAGCCACGTCTACAATCACCATAGCTACTTTAGTGACGGGTACGGCTTCGAGGAGTACTCGGGCTCAGGAAGAGCAAGAAGCTACTCTGACTCGGAGCTGATCAGAAGAGAGCTGGTGCAGAAGCACGAGAACAAGCCGAGCTTCAACAACAACTCAATCTCGATCAAGTCGAGGCTGTCGAGCATCTTCAGAAGAAACTCGTCCTCGGCATCGGCAGTAGAGGTTGCTTTGCCTAAGATTGCAGAGAAGAGTTCCAGTTCTGTGGTTGTGGACGAGGAGGCACAGGTCGAAGCAGATGCCGAAGCCGAAGCAGATGCCGAAGCAGATGCCGAAGAAGCAGACTCTGACGACGAGCTAACGTCGCTGTTCAACGACTTTTCACTGTCTCCATCGCCATCAACAAACTCGCTATCTTCAGCCGAGCTAAAACTCAAGCAGTGGAAACCCGACTACAAGACTATCACTAGAAAGAAGTTTCTGAAGGACTCGCTACGCTGTATCAAAATCCTAACTTCTGAGGAAAGCTGGATTGGTGACTGTGTTATTCTTAAAAACCATTCTGAAAACAATTTGCAAACGTTCATTGTCGGGCCACAGGGTTACCTACTAACAGCAAATTGATCAACAAGCATCCTGCTAATATCCCTGTTGGAATTTCACTCTATTTTTATATTCTATTCTGTTTTACTATTTTTATATAATGAATTAATGACCTAGAGCTTAGGCTGAAGCCTGGGGGTGACCCAGAACCTGTAACTCGCGCCTCAAACAGAAAACCTAAATGTGTTAGGTGGACGGACCTGGAACGTGAAATCCAGAGTCTAGGCTTGGGCTGAGATCCAGAGTCTAGGTTTAAACTGAAATCCAGAGTCTAGGCTTGGGCTAAGATCCAGAGTCTAGGTTTAAACTGAAATCCAGAGTCTAGGCCTAGTCTAAAATCCAGAAGCAGAGCCTGAGACCTGAGACATGAGGAGCGCCCAGCCTCAGCCTAAAGAGCGTTCTTCCGGGTGAGATAGTCGAATCTCGAGTAAGTGTACCCAATGAACGGCAGGTCCTCTTTGGAGTCACTGTTAGCGCTACCGTTCAGCTTGCCGTTCTCCCTGAGCTTCTCAGCCTTCTGGATGGCTGGGTTGTCAGGAATGTTCTCCAGCTCGTCTGTAGGGAAGAACCGGGTGTCAGTGATGGACTTGAGTTTTGGAATGAAAGGTGCGTTCACCTGTCTGATTGAGTTCCAGTCCACACCTCTAAAGAACGGATGGTTTTTGATCTCTGCAGCTCCTTCGTGTCTGCCCAGCCTGTGCTCGGCGCTAGTGAGCAGTCTTCTGATCAGGTTCTCGGCCTCTGGCGAAAGGTGGATGTCGTCAGGAAACTGTAACGTCTCTTGGAAGTTGAGGATCTTTCTGTACGTTTCCTGGGGCGTTTCTGAACAGAAAGGCGGCCAGCCAATCAGACACTCAAACATGATGGTTCCCAGGGACCACCAGTCGCATTCCTGCCCGTAGCCCTGGTGGATAAAGATCTCCGGGGCAATGTAGTCGGGTGTACCAACGGTGGAGTAGGCCATGAGTCTTCTCGACTTTCTCCAGGTTTGGATCTGCTGTCTGTTGGACATGGTCAAGCTGATGGGGTCCACCATCATGGTGTTTCTGTTGCTGTTGGCGGACAGCTGGGGCTGTTGCAGCTTGTTTTCGTCATCCTTCTTGAGCAGGTTCTTGTAGTAATTGGAGTCGTGGGTCTTGTGGAACCCGGTGGAGAGCCCAAAGTCCGACAGCTTGATATGACCCCTGATGTCGATCAGGATGTTGTCGGGCTTGATGTCTCTGTGGATGAATCCCAGTTTGTGGATGGCCTCGATTGCCAAAACACACTCGGCCATGTAGAATCTTGTGATGTCCTCTGTGAAGATCTGCCATCTGATCAGCATGGTCATGAGATCTCCTCCGGGCAGAAACTCCATGATCAGGTAGAGGTACTGCGCGTCCTGGAACGAGTAGTACAGGCTGACGACCCAGGGCGAGTCGCTGCCAGCCAGAACATCTCTCTCGGCCTTGACATGCGCCAGCTGGTCCTTCTTGTACATCTCGGACTTGAGCAGCGTTTTCATGGCGTAGATCTTGCCGGTGTCCTTCTTCTGCACCAGGCGCACCTCGCCAAACGCCCCCTTACCAATCACCTTCACCGTCTCAAAGTCCTCCAAAGAAAGTCTGGTTCTGCGCAGTCTCAGGAACTGGGACTCCTTCTTGCCCAGCGACTGCAGCTGGCGGTTCTTGCGCTCCTCCGAGCCCTCCTCGGTCTTGAGCTTGTGCTCCAGGTCGACGCGTCTCTGGTTGCGCTCCACGGCGTGCGTGACGCTCATCTGGTAGAAGTTCTCGATTCTCAGCTTCACGGCAGCCGCCTTGTCCTGCGTGTGCTTCTTCAGCAGGTCTGGTCTTCTGTCGAACGTGACGTAGTTGCTGGGGCCGCTGGTGGTGGTGGTGGCGGCCGTGGAGGCGGTGGTATTGAAGTTGACCGAGTTGCTATTCGCGCTCTGGATGATGCTCGAGCGCGACGGCGACGCCAGCGAGCTCGTGTTGGACAGTGTTGGCGTCAGATTGTTGCGCAGGCTCCTGGTGGGCGAGGCCGGGACCTGTGGCTGGTAGAATTTAGGGCTGTTTTGGAACTCCATGCTGTTGTTGTTGTTGCTGTTGGAGTAGTTGATGTTGATGGCGTTGGACGGGTGCGGCAACGTGTTGAGCTGGAAGTGCTGTGTGGAGTTGGACTGCGCCTGCTGCTGGTAGAACGGCTGCTGCTGCTGCTGTGGTGGTGGTGGTGGTGGCGCTTGCTGCTGCTGCTGTTGCTGCTGGTAGTATTCCTGCTGGAATTGGTGCTGAAAGTTGTCCTGATCAAACATGTCAATGTACCACAATGTTTACCGCTGTTGGCGCTTGTATGTGACACGACTGCTGGTACCAAAAACCCACGAGATCAAACTGCTTTGTACCGCTGATGTTTGGCTTCAGGTAGAAATTGTTTGTTTTGATTTATTTTTTAGGGAATTAGGCAAAAAAAAAAAAAATAATATGATGGGACGCCCATTACAAGCCACGGGGCGGTCCTGGGGCACCAGCCAGGACACCAGGGGCGCGCGTGGTGCTCGGCATGACACAGACAGCAGATAGGGGAGCAGATGGGGGGAGTAGATAGGGGGAACACGGCGTTCACGGTGCAGCACGTAATATATTACGTAACGGACATGATGATTACGTAACAGATGACATGATACACATGGGTGGGCCTCGTCTGGGACTGAGCAGCTGGCTCAAACACCGCCCTGGACTGGTGCTGGACCCAACAGCCACCCCTACAACACATACAATATAACATATACTGCAATTTTTATATAATGATATTAATAAACATAACAACAAAATAAGCTTAGAATTGTAAAGCTTGACCTTTTTGTTTTTTGTCACCACCTAATTCAAAATGTTTACAACGTTTCAATGATAATTGAGCTTTGGTTTTGCAGACAACACATTCTAAACGCAAAACAACCTTTTTGGTGGTTTTAGCCTTTTTGTGGAAAACTGGTTTGGTTTGACCACCGTAACCACTTTGTTTACGGTCATAACGACGTTTACCTTGAGCAAATAAAGATGCTTTACCAGCTTTGTATTGAGTAACTTTGTGTTGAGTGTGCTTACGACATTCTTTACCTTTGCAGTAGGTTTTTCTAGTTTTTGGAACGTTCACTGTAAGATTGCATGTTAGTATGATGTTTCCTTCTTTCACCTTCTTCCAGGCACGCCCTTTCAAGCGTTTCCAGTAGTTGCTATATCCCTCTTCTCCCACGTCCTGATATACACCACTGTATTCACTATTATTACATACCCATTTTGTTGCTTCTTGTTGGTAATTAAATATAATTCACGAAATTTTCAAATATTTGTTTTTGCGTTGTTGAAAAATTGTTGATGTCTTGTTGTTGTGTGACTGCGGATGAAAAAAAACCTTTACACCATGAACCCTAACTGAGGTTTGTTTTTCCTGCATGAAAACCTAACTAATGTGTTAATTCCGATCACCATGAAAACCCCCAACTGGTAATTCCGACCCACTCCCATTCTCACAGGTATATTCCGACCACCAATCTCCCATAACCACAGGTAATTCCGACCCTCTCCCTCAAGTACGTTCCGACCTGCTGTTCGCTTCTGCAGCGCATTATGTAACCTGCTAACAATAATTTCCTCTCTCGAACATATAAACAATACAGAAACAAAAGCACAAAGCATACAGCGGATGAGTTTCAGCTACTTCACGCATATTTGCGAGCGCACAGCATTGCCGTTGTGCCAGGTAATAGCAGACACTGCCAAGGACCAGCTCACAGAACCGATCTTTGGCAAAGGAATCATCCCTCTGTGCTACGCCAGATCCATTGAGGTTGCAAATACAGTCATTTTCCAGATTGGTAACGCCTTCATCAACATAGGAGCCCTGGCAGTGGTGCTCATGATGATCTACTCCATAAGGTCCAAGTACACAGCGATTGGAAGATCGGAAATGCTGTTTTTCTTCAACCTAATACTGGCTTTACTAGTGCTGACGCTAGTCGTTGACTGTGGAGTCAGCCCACCGGGGTCGAACTCGTACCCTTACTTTGTCGCCATCCAGCTGGGGTTTGCAGGTGCTGCCTGCTGGTGTATCATGATCTGTGGGCTGCTCAGTTTTAGAATTTGGGAGGACGGCACAGTCAAGTCGTTACTTTTCCTCAGATCAACCTCCTTCATCATTGGCGCAATCAACTTCATAGTGGCCATTCTGACGTTCCAGAACTGGATCTCAAATGGGGTCATAAACGACTCCAAAACACTCGGTCTGTTTATCACCAGTTACGTTATGAATGGCGTTTTTCTGCTGATTTATCTGTTTTTGCAGATATGCCTTGCAGTGTTCATCATCAGGGACTGGTGGGTCCTGGGAACCATCATCTTGTCCCTGGGACTGTTCATAGCTGGACAATTGCTCCTGTACGCCTTCTCCAAGCTAATCTGTGAGGGTGTTAAGCACTACATCGACGGACTGTTCTTTGGCAGTATATGTAACTTGTTTGCGCTAATGATGTTATACAAAGTGTGGGACATGACTACAGACGACGACTTGGAGTTCTCCATCAGCATCAACAAAAAGGGGGAGATTTCCTTCTCACAGAGATGAAAAATGGCAGTTTCACCATAGTTAAGCAGTAAGTAAAAAAAAAAAACATCAAATAAAAAATTCTAGTAAAAAGCTATTAATCACAAACTGTAAAGAAGGATGAAAGTTGATTCAGCAACTTTACAGAAGCTGCAAAGAGAGCCAGAAAGCATCAGGAACATTTGTATTCTGGCGCATGTGGACCACGGGAAAACGTCTCTGAGTGATTCGTTGCTGGCATCAAATGGGATTATTTCCCAGAGACTGGCAGGAAAGGTCAGATACCTGGATTCCAGGCCTGATGAGCAGCTGAGAGGAATCACAATGGAGTCTTCAGCCATCTCACTGTACTTCAGAGTGCTGCACAAGCAACCAGATGGCGAGATTCTTGCAAAAGAGCATCTGATCAACCTGATTGACTCGCCGGGGCATATTGATTTCAGTTCGGAGGTCTCTACTGCCTCCAGACTGTGTGATGGTGCGGTTGTACTAGTGGACGTGGTAGAGGGCGTGTGCTCGCAGACCGTGACGGTGCTCAGACAGTGCTGGATTGAGAAACTGAAGCCGATCTTAGTGCTGAACAAAATAGACAGAATAGTGACAGAACTGCAATTGAGTCCTAGCGAAGCTTACCTTCACCTGATGAAGATTGTCGAGCAGGTGAATTCTGTGATTGGATCTTTCTTCTCAGGAGAGAGAATGCAGGACGACTACAACTGGAGAGAAAGACTGGAAAAGAATATCAACGAGGAGTTTATTGAGAAAGACGATCAAGATATTTATTTCGACCCAGCCAAGAACAACGTGGTGTTTGCGAGTGCTATTGACGGCTGGGGGTTCAACATCAGCCAGTTTGCGAGATTCTATGAGAACAAACTAGGCATCAAACGAGAGAATCTGCAAAAAGTGCTATGGGGAGATTTCTACTTAGACCCTAAGACAAAGAAGGTTATCAGCTCGAAAGGCCTGAAGGGAAGAACACTGAAACCGCTGTTTGTATCTCTGGTTTTGGAGAATATTTGGAAGATTTACCAGAATATTTTAATTGAGAAGAACGTTGAAGTGCTAGAGAAGATCATTAAAGCATTAGATTTGAAGATCTTACCAAGAGACTTGCGCTCTAAAGATAACAAGAACTTACTGAACCAGGTGATGGGCCAGTGGCTACCTGTTTCCTCGGCTGTTTTGTTAACAGTTACTGAGAAACTGCCATCGCCATTAACCTCCCAAGCTGAAAGAATCCCAACCATCTTGAAATCGGCACCACACTCAGAACTAATTGATCCAAAACTGAACGAAGCCATGTTGCAATGTGATAACACCGGTCCGGTAAGTTGCTATATCTCCAAGATCTTATCAATACCAGAGAATGAGCTGCCTAAAAACACTAGATCAATGCTCACCCAAGATGAGATGATGGAGAGAGGTAAGAGAGCCAGAGAGCTTGCTGCCAAGGCTGCGGAACAGGCTAAAGTGCTTGAGACCACCACACCAGAAATAGACTCTGATATCAATGCTATCAGTGACGATTTACAGGCAGTTACAATGAGTGACCCATTTGACCCATTTGAGTACGAAGATGAAGAGGAATTCGAGCAGGAACAAGAGTTAATAAAGGAAGAGCTAATCGGGTTTGGAAGAGTTTACTCAGGAACCTTAAAGATTGGGCAAGAGCTATCTGTTTTGGGACCAAAATATGATCCAAGATTCCCAGCTAAACACATTGAAAAAGTAACTATAACCGAGCTGTACTTGTTGATGGGCAAAGAGTTAGTTCCTCTGAACGAGGTTCCAAGTGGTAACATAGCCGGTATCGGAGGATTGGCTGGCAAGATCCTGAAAAACGGTACATTAATTGAAAAGGACATAATTGGAGTGAATTTGGCTGGTGTTTCGTTAATCTCTCAGCCAATTGTCAGAGTTGCATTGGAGCCAATGAACCCAACACAAATGGATAAACTGGAACGTGGACTAGAGCTGCTGAACCAGGCAGATCCATGCGTGGAAACGTTCTTAGACGATTCAGGTGAGCATATTCTTGCAACCGCAGGTGAATTGCACCTGGAACGCTGTCTCAAAGATTTGAAAGAGAGATTTGCAGGGATTGAGATCCAAGTTTCCGAGCCTGTTATTCCATACAGAGAAACTTTTGTCGATATTGGAGCCGAACTGAACCCAGCAAAGTGTAAGAATGGTCGTTCAGTGGTTGAAATTGAGATTGGTAACTATAGGTTGGTTTTCAAGAGCCATGAACTGCCAGAGGAGGTTGTTAGCTTCTTGATTGATAACGGCCACTCTATCAAGAAGTACTCAAAGCTGGGCACCAAAGAGGGAAGAGAAGGAGCCAACAGTGACGATTTGATTGCAAAGGAAATGGATGCTGAATTGTTCTGCAGGAAATTACAGGAGTTGTTTGATTCCGCTTCTGAGACTTGGGCTGGTGTTGTGAGCAAGATTAGTGCGTTTGGTCCTAAGCAGTTTGGGCCAAACCTGTTAGTGGACTCTGGTTCCAACCTGAGAAGACTGTTTGGTGAGAGTTCCAAAGAACAATTGTTTAAATATGAAAACAGTTTGGTGAATGGATTCCAGCTAGCTATGCAAACGGGACCACTGTGCCACGAGCCTGTACAAGGAATGTGTGTATTTCTAGAGTCGGTCGAAGAGATTGAGAAAGAAGACAGCAATGAAGGCACAAACAGCAGTATTATCTCAGGCAGACTAATTACGCTAACCAGGGACTCGATCCACCAAAGTTTCCTGGACTGGTCTCCGAGAATAATGCTTGCAATGTACGAATGTGACATTCAAGCGAGTGCGGAAGTGCTGGGAAAGGTTTACGCTGTCGTTCAGAAGAGACGTGGCCGCATTATTAGCGAGGAAATGAAAGAGGGCACACCATTTTTCCAGATTGTCGCTAGAATCCCAGTTGTTGAAGCGTTTGGGTTCTCCGAAGACATCAGAAAGCGTACCTCTGGAGCAGCGTCGCCTCAGTTGGTTTTGAGTGGGTATGAGGCTATCGACGAAGATCCGTTCTGGGTTCCGACTACAGAAGAAGAACTAGAAGAGCTGGGAGAGCATGCTGAAAGAGAGAATATTGCCAGAAAGTACATGAACCTCACCAGAAAGCGCAAGGGGTTATTTGTGGACGAGAAGGTTGTGCAGAACGCGGAAAAACAGAGAACCCTGAAGAAGAACTAGTTCCGTCTGGTTTTTCGCAATTTTTTTTTTTGGCACATAATGAAAATAAACATTTTCGCAATTTCTGTAGATAAAAGATAAAGATAAACAAACACCAAAAAAAAGCTGGATCGGAGTTTATGATCAGCGAGAAGGAGGCCCAGGAGGCCCAGGAGCGAGTCCACAGGATGATGCGCAACATGGCCGACCCGCAATTTGCTCAGAAAATGAGGCACGCGGTGGAAACAATGAGAACGGACCCGCTATTTTCTAGTATGTTTAGTAGCATACTTAAAGACGCAGGCAGTGGTGGTAGCGATGACGATGGTAAAAAGGACCTGATTGCAATGCTGGAACGGTCGCTAAGAGGCGGCCCACAAATTCTACAGAACGAGCAAATCAATAGAAAGCTTGTTGATGAGCAGGGAATTTCCAGGGCTCAGGATACCGATGGTGAGCGTCCAGGCACGGAACCTGGTGGAAGTCGAAAATTACAAATCGCAAATTCCAATAAGAAGAGCCGAATTTCGATCAAGAAGGATAACTTTGCTGAGAACCTCAGAGGTAAATTGAACTCTAGTGGTTTGAGCAGTAGCTCAAAGAAGAATTCAGAGAAGACACAACCAGTTGTCATTGACACCAAGCCTAGAAAAAAACTCAACAAGAGGCAGCCGAAGAACGCTTTCCAACCACCAACAACGTACGAGAACGATGAGTGCATATTGTGCGAGTACTACCACGTTTTCGGTAAGCTTCCCGTGAATATGATGAAGAGATACGATCAGCTACTGAGGAAAAGGGAACAGGAAGCTGCTAACGAGAAGCATGTCTAATCAACCAACCACAGCTGCTGTCGTAGCATCCAAATTCTAATGAGAAACGACCTCTTGCTTTCCACAGCAGATCATATGACCCCATACGTGTCATAACGTGCGATATTTTTTACATGTACAGCATATTATAAGATACCTCATACGTACAACAACTTGTGATGCCGTAATACGTATAGCACAGTGTGTTAGCCCTCAGTATGTCTGTTCTTTCCCGTGAAAGACACCAACTCATCTTTGGGACAGTAAAAGCCCATTTCAAGGTCCAAGACTCACCACAGCTGCTAAAAATGTTGAAATTATATGGAATGTTTAAGAAACCGTTGACTGAAACGGCTGATAACTCAACTGACGGTGATCATTTAGATTAAATCTTGCAATATGTACGGTCAATACATCCCTTTTGGACCACTTCTTATCCTAAAACAGCTATAGACAACAAACCAACCACGTACCAGCGCTTATTTCTGGTAATGGCCAGAACAAGACTGAGTCTGTTCACCATACAAAATGAGTTTTGTGTCTAAAAATTCTTTATGCAAACCAACCGTTCACTCGCATAAACCTGCATGAAGCTGCATAATGAACCAACCACCCTCAAAATTTGAGATTTCATTGGTCTGAACTGGTTGCATCAGGCTTATGTGGCAAGCTGAGAGTTGTTTACATCTACTGAAATGTCAACAAACAAGTTTTGGGCAATGCATTGAAATATTTAAGCTGAGCATTTCCAGTTTTTTTTCAGCTTTATCCAGTTGTTCATACATAATTTATATCTAGTTTCACACAGGTAAATCCCTACAAAGATTCCATAAAGCACAGCTTCAATACTAGGACACAACAAGACAGTTCTTGATCAGATCAAACTATACACACACTCACTACAAGTTATCAACAGTAACTTTTATTCATTCTTTTAATAACAATTTTTTAAAATTGCACTACCAACTACAGTCTTTCATTTTAATTCCAGTGCAATCTCACTCTAGTCACTCATTTAGTACAAGCAAATAGTATAATATGGTTTTGATCAAGAAGTTATCAACAGTTTTATTATCAACTTTATCATTAGTTTCAGCTATTCCGGTTCCAGTACCAGATAGTCAAGAGGGCGTTGTTACACTAACTAGTGTTGTCAACCAGCCACAAACCACCTATACTGTGTTGTACACTTCTACAACTACCACCACAGTACCGGGGAAAAAGAAGACTATCTGGATTACAGAGACCGAAGGTGATAGTCCAAAAACTTCTAGTGTTGATAATGCGTCTGTTAGTTCAACAACTGAAGCTGTTGTCCCAGATACCACCACTACGCCTACCCCGTCATCCTCTGCACAGCCAGAGTCAACTGGGGAGGTGTCTTACAGTTATTCACAATTTATTACCACAAACTCTAAAGTCTTTCCACTGACAGTTATGGATGGTACAACATACATGGTTGAGAAGATAGTCAGTACAATTAGACCTGCAACCACGTTCACTTTTACTAGTACATTCACTTATACTACTACTTTGAACAACGGGAAGGTCACAGAGGTTACCTCGGTTCTTGAAGACACTACTACTGAGGATTTGGTTTCCACCTCCAGCACTACTGCAGGTAGCAGTAGCACACCAGCTGTGACTACTAGCTCTACACCAGCTACTACTACATCCAGTAGCATTGCACCAGCTACTACAAGCTCTGTTGTTGCAAGTAGTGCCGTTAGCAGTAGTAGCAGCAGTAGCAGCAGTAGCAGTAGTAGCAGTATCAGCACTACCACGAGTAGTAGTAGCAGCAGCAGTACCAGCAGTACCACAAGCAGCAGCACAACTACGTCGAGTAGTAGCACCACAAGCAGCACCACAAGCAGCAGCACTAGCAGCAGCACCACTACGTCAAGTAGTAGCAGCACTAGCAGCAGCACTAGCAGCACCAGCTCCACGGTATCTACTATGAGCCTGCTGCCGGCGGGAGACGTGATTGCTTCTACGCCAACTGCTACGCCAAAGGCCTCTAGCAGCAGCAGTAGCAGCAAGAACACCACCACCAGTACAACCAGTGCCACTCCAACCACTACAGCAGCGCCAACCACAACGTCAACCGACACCCTTCCGTTCGGTGCGTTTGCGTACTCGACAGCTGTTGCCAGCGGGGTGTGCGAGGTGTACTACGAGTACGCCAGCGAGACTGGTGTGGTTTTCGTTTCTGGTACTGATGCAATTGGGGTTTCCTCAACCACAACCATCACCAGTATTATCTACCAGACAGTTTCTGTTTAGTGAACAAACTTTGAAAACTGCAAAGACCGGGACAGCAGCACTTCCATGCGTCTCTGGCCAGTTTTATTTGTGCGTATTTAATAGTAATTAACAAATAAGATAACAAATGCTGTAGTTAGCTGCATAATTAGACAAATAGTACTCTTCGTAAATTTTCGCGATGCTGCAAAAATCAAAATTTAAAAAAAAGATTGTTTTGATTTTATTTGAGAAATAAAAACAGCCGTAAAAGCGCGAATTGCTATGAATTCTGACAGCGAAGTAGTGGGCGCGGCTGGTGCAGCCGGTGCCCCAGGCAGTGCTGGTGGGGTGAGCAGCGAGAAGCACCCAGAAGAGGGTGCCAGAACAGAGAACAGCGAACCGCTAATGGAGGACATAAACACATCGGATGAGCAAATCAACGTGATACTGAAGGAGACGCAGACGATGAAGCTGGAGGCGGGCGAGCAGGCCAAAGAGGACAAGAAGAGCGACATTCCAAGATCTGTGTCGAAGGCGTTGTTTTCGCAGGGACTGAAGGTGACGAAAGTGCGCGATAACGGCAACTCGCCCAAGTTCATTGGGCTGAAGCAGCCACAGGACCCGGAATCCATCAAGAGGTTCAATGACCTGCAGAAGACCAACAACGAGCTGACCAAGAAGATCAAGAAGGTGGAGATCGAGATCAACTACCTGAAGGATCTGATTGAGAACGCCAACGTGACGACGGACCTGAGCGAGCTGAAGAAGCTGGAGTTCGCTATCAACAAGCTGAAGCAGTACCTGGACGTGAAGGAGAAGGAGAAGTACGAGATTGGCATACAGCTCACCAGGGCCGTGCGCAAGAGGGTTGACAGCGGCGAGCTGGGCGAGTTCTGGTCGACATGAGCCCGGCTGCTCTTGCAGCGCACCTAAAGCACACCAGCACGATCAGCGCACGCTTCCACGCACCACCACGCCCCACGATATACCTGTAACACAATAAACGAGACGATACAAACCTCAGGCCCAGCAGCAGCTGTGGAGTGCACGTACCAAAACAAAAATTCCCATAAATTCCATAAATTTCCACTATAAAATATTTAAATTTTGTTAAAACAGCTGGAAAGTGGACAATTTGAGTCAATTTCATCTTAAACAGCACATACAAGCAGGAATCAGACATGTCCACAGTGATTTTAAGGAGTTTTGCCAAGTTTGCAGGGCCGCAGAATGCGAAGTTTGCCCTGCGTGTGGCCAAAAAGAGCAGAGTTAGCTGGAGCTCGAACAGAATAAGAAAGTTCCACTCGACGAGCCTCAACATGATGAAAGACCCCTATGGGGTGCTAGGAGTTGACAAGAAGGCGTCAGCGTCCGAGATCAAGAAGGCTTACTACAAGCTGGCCAAGCAGTACCACCCAGATATAAATAAAGAAGAGGGAGCCGAGAAGAAGTTCCATGATATTCAAGGTGCGTACGAACTGCTGTCGGATGCCGAGAAGAAGCAGCAGTACGACCAGTTTGGAGCGGCTGCGTTCGACTCGAGCGGGAACGCGCACCCTGGTGGGTACGGCAACCCGTTTGGCGGGGCAGGAAACCCATTTGGCGGAGGTGCTGCAGGCAACCCATTTGGCGGCATCAACTTTGAAGACATATTCGGCTCAGCTTTTGGCGGAGCTGGTGGCAGAGCCAGAGGATCCAGATCCTCGTACATGCAGGAGTTCCGTGGGGACGATGTCGAGGTGCTGAAAAACCTGTCTTTCAAAGACGCCATTTTTGGTGTTAAGGGCACCAAGATCAGCTACAATGTGCTGGACTCGTGTAAAACCTGCAACGGGTCCGGCCTGAAGAAGAACGCAAAGAGAACAACCTGTACCAGTTGTGGCGGAACAGGATCCACAGTGCACTACATGCAAGGAGGATTTCAGATGGCCTCCACCTGTAAGAAGTGTGAAGGTTCAGGTACGATGATCGACCGCAAAGACGAGTGTTCTACATGTCACGGAGAGGGAGTTGTCAATGCGAACAAAACCACCGAAGTCGACCTGCCTTCTGGGCTCACAGATGGCGTCAGACTCAGAGTCGGGGGAGCAGGTGATGCCCCAAGAGTGGCCTCAGGCCCTGGGGTTAGAATTCACAAAGGTGACTTGATCATCAGAATGAGAGTCAAGCCAGATCCTAACTTCACCGTCTCGGGCAACGATCTTGTTGTCAAGACCTCAATTCCATACACAACAGCTGCCCTTGGTGGTACAGTGGAAATACCAACCGTGGACGGACCTAAGATCAGACTCAGAGTTCCTTCAGGTACTGAGCATGGCACTACACTCACCATCTCCGGAAAAGGTGTGCCAATCCGTAACAATTTGAGCAACCGTGGCGACCTGAGAGTCGTGTTCCAGGTGAAGATATCCAGACCAACGTCAGCTGCACAGACTGCACTGCTAGAAGCACTCGCGGACTCAATGGGCGACTCCACTGCTAAGAGAAGCAATCCAAACTGGAAACCTTCTAAAGACACAGAAAACGAGTCGGTCGACCACCCTTCGAACCTCAAGAGAATAGAGAACTTCCTCAGCGACGCATTTAAGAAAATAACACACAAAAAGGACTAAACATTCATCACATCCACTGGTACATAGCGAATTTGTATATAAGAATACACCGATGTGATAAGTGCATATCACACGATTACATAACTACAGTACACACTGCTTACATAATAGTTGCGCATTACGAGGCGCTTACATAACAAGTCTGGGCCTTTTGCTTGAAAAGTAAACAATGAAATTAGTCGGCTTTGTTCATTCTGGACGAAGGAAAAGTGTGGGCGGCAGCTGAAACCGCGGGCAGGACATGACAGTGAGGAGCGACGAGGAGTACGACGGGTTTGACGAGGTGGACTTGCACCTGGAGGACCACGATTTTGTGGCGGAATTGCAGAATAGTTCCATGAATTACCTGTACAGTGCAAAGAACAGCACTAAGAAGGCGTTCCAGGGCGGGATAAGCGTGTCTACCGAGTCGCTTAACCGGTCTACGAACTCGCTAGTGGGAAACAATTCATACAACGACCTATCAGACGTTCATTCAGTACCAAAGTCTCCGCTAAAGAAGAGAAATAGACACAAACATAACAACAACAGCCTGAAGAATGTCGGCTTGGAATACGACAAGATCGATTTTGCGGACTCAGAGGACGACTTGGACGACTCGACGATCTTGTTTGATGTGCCAATGTCCCAAACGCTGATTGAAATGACGAAAAACCGGCACAGTGAAGAAGAAAGTAAACGATTTCAGTCCATAAATTCAGACACAACCTGTGCAAGCGATTTCATTGAGAAGAACTTTGGCTCTAGATCGAATTCCATTAAAGACGACTTATCTGTGGAACTCTCTATCGACGACAAGCAGTTCAACAAAGTGAGCTACTTGCAGAGCTTTGACAAACTGAATTTTAGCGAACTAATTGATTCTGTCGTGCCAATAAGCGAACTGAAGCAGAGTTTCCTTAGCCCAACAAGACCAATCAACTTGCCACCAAAGTCCCAAATGGAGACTTCTAAGCATTTAAGAGAATTCAAGCTGTTAAAGAAGAATGCAATAAAGTCAGAATTGGAAAACGATATAATCAAAAACGCACAAAGAATGGAGAGAATGAAACAGCAGCAGCAAGATTTGCTGATATGGAAAGAACATATAATACCGAACTTTGAGCAGTTTATTCAATTACCCAAAACAAGGGAACTATGGTGGAGAGGAATCCCACCAGAGTTGAGGAAAATTATCTGGCTGAAGCAAATGGATAAAATTGAAATAGTTGAAAAGATTTGCAAAACAGAAACGAGTAATGACAACGATACAATTAAAGACGACGATCCCATCAACACTAATGATGGTACTTTCAACAACAATGACGATACCATCAACAATAATGATAATACTATAAACGATAACGATGATACTATAAACGATAATGATGATACAATCAACACCAATGACGATGCTGACAGCAACAATGATGATGACGAGAGAAAGGATGTCTTTCATAAGACTGAAAACGACAATAACGATTTAGAGAAAAAGATTGAAAATGATGTCAAGAATATTCAATTTGCTGAATATAAAAGCGATGAGAGGCTGAAAAGCAAGTTAATCACTATGTTAAACAAGTACTCAAGTATTAGACAGTATGACAATGCAATTACAGATCTAAGTGCAGTGATCTTATACAACATTCAAGATGTTGATTCATCCATCAAAATATTAGTAGGAATACTGAACACACCATTACTGAAATTACTATACAAGAATAAATCAGCAGAGTTTTCGAAAGAATCGGAATCATTTTTACGTACATTTGAAAAGAAACTAGCTAACTTAAACTATCATTTCACGAAAATCAACTTAACTGGTGATGAATATTTACCAATATTAATCAAACCGATTTTTACAAACCATTTGAATATTAAAATTCTAAGTCGAATTATTGATATTCTTATATTTGAAGGAAATTATTTCATATGGAGAAGTGTTTTGGCATTTATGAAGAAAATTAACTACAAGTTATATGGAAACAAAGAAGAAATTTTGAGCATTTTAAAATCAAAAGTTTATTTTGATGTTGGTGATGAGGATGAGTTTATTACTGATATACGAGGAATACTGAAGAAGTGATTGGTTTATTATCGTTATCAATTTTTTTTATTTTTGTTAATATTACACACTTTTGATAGAATTCAATAAATTGGCTCCATCTTCCGCAGTTTTAACTCTGGCGATAAAAGTCTGAAACTTTCCATCACTTGAAATGGTTGGGATTCTGATAATGTCACCTTTACCAATGCTTTCATATTTGAATTCTTTGTTAATTAGAATGTTCAACAGAACTCTGTTTGCACCATCAGATCTCACTAAAATTCTGGATTTATTGGTGGTTGAGTTTTTAAGGACTTTTAGTTCGCCAACCCCAATCACCTTGTAAGGGTTCTCTTTATTTGATGGTATAAATTCAGATATCTTAGCTCTTTTGGTATACAGAACTTCCTCATCTTCTTCACCAGTTTTTTCTTCAATTTTTGAGTTCAGTTCGACAACTGGCTTGAAGTTACCTTCAACTTCAACTTCCTCAACCTTATCTTCATCATCTTTTGATTCTGTTGCTGTGGTGGTGGAGGACGAGGAGGCGGCACTGGCGATTGGGGCTGAGCCAAACGAAAAAGCTGGTGCTGTGGTTGTGCCAGAAGTTGAACCAAATGAGAAGGCTGGTTTATCAGTAGAAGTGGAGGATGTTCCAAACGAGAAGCTTGGTTTAGCAGTTTCTGTTGAGGAGTTTGTGCTTCCAAAGGAGAAAGCTGCTGGTTTTGGTGTTTCACTATTGGCTGTAGCTGTTGGGGCATTGAATGAGAAAGCAGGTTGAGAACCAAATTTTGGTTTTTCTTTATCACCTTCAGTTGGTTTTCCAAATGAGAATGCAGGTTTCTCCGTACTACCAAAGGAGAAGGATGGTTTTGAAGTGTCATTCTGTTTGTCAGTTTCATTCTTTTTATCAGTTTCAGCAGGTTTGAATGAGAAAGATGGCTTTGAAGCTTCATCCTTCTTATCAGTTTCAGCAGGTTTGAATGAGAAAGATGGCTTTGAAGCTTCATCCTTCTTATCAGTTTCGGCAGTTTTGAATGAGAATGATGGCTTTGAAGCTTCATCCTTCTTATCAGTTTCAGCAGGTTTGAATGAGAATGATGGCTTTGATACGTTTTCTGAAAACGTTACAGGTTTTTCAGGGTTCCAAGTAGTTGGTTTGGCCTGTTTAGTTTCTTCTTCCTTTTTGGCTTCAGGCTTCAAAACAAAAGGACTGTTAAACTTCTTATCACTAGAAAAGGTGAATGATGGACCAGTAGAAGAGGATGTGGTTGAAGAGGTTGTTTCTTTTGATAGCTTGAACACAGCATCGGTTGTTGTTGGAGGTTTTGATAGTGTGAAAGCAGGACCTTCGACTTTAATGTCATCGTCGGAATCGGAATCGGAGACCGAGACAGGGGCTGGGGCAGTTTCCACTTTAGCTGGTGCTCGTTGTTCCGTCTTTTGTTGAGTTTCCAATCCAGTTTCGATTTGTTTAAAGTATTCCAGGTATTTTGATAAAATTGGGGATAGGTCAACGACCTCATCGGCACTCAATTCGCTTTGTAGTTTGCTCAATAAGTTCTGGTTCAGTGCTTTTATTTTGTTTGGCTTGTCGCTGTTGTTGTTGGTATTACTGGTCGTAGGTTGGCTGATTGGAGCTGAAGCTTTTGGTAGGAATGAGAATGTTGGTTTACTAGCAGAAGCTCCAAAGCTGAACCCACTCGAGCCATTAGTACCTGTGGTGCTACTAGCAGCTGCACCAAAGCTGAACCCACTGGTGCTGGTGGTGGTAGCACTGCTACTGCTCATTTTGTTCAGTCTGGATCTTGGTTTCAGTATCTTTCTTTTGGCTAGCACCTCATCATTGGCTCTATTAGAATGCTGCTCAGCTTCTTCATCACTATAGTCTTGCATGTGCAAGTTCTCACGGGTCACCTGGTTATCAGCACGTCTTTTGCCTGACATCTTGTTCGTTTATTTTAGTGTTAGTTATGTTTATTCCAACAACTACTGCAATAATAAATAACCAAAATAAACAAAACAGACAAATTACTTACTAAGATCCTGAAACGGAAATAATGTGTCACGGGGTAAGCGCAGTCACAGCCGTCCCAATGCAGACACCCGAACACCAGAAAAATTGATTTTCAAGTAGAACAGAGCGACCGAACAGCATTTTTTTAATTCCGACTGGGGCAAAATGTTAAAACAACGCGCAAAAAATGTCCTGATGGACTCTTTTTTCGTTTTGGTAAAATTTCAATATTAAAAAAAAACACAAATTTCAATTTGGTTTTAACATAATTAATAACCTGAATTTAAAGAAGTATACAAAATGCCTCCAAAGATCCAACAATCCAAAGCTGCAAAAGCTGCTGCAGCGTTAGCTGGTGGTAAGAAATCCAAAAAGAAGTGGTCCAAAGGTAGAGTTAAAGACAGAGCTCAACACGCTGTTGTTTTAGACCAAGATAAATACGATAGAATTATTAAAGAAGTTCCAACTTTCAGATATATTTCAGTCAGTGTTTTAGTTGACAGATTGAAGATTGGTGGTTCATTAGCAAGAGTTGCTATCAAACAATTAGAAAACGATGGATTAATCAAACCAATCTCAAAACATGCCACTCAATTAATCTACACAAGAGCAACCGCCTCTGACTAATTGTAATTAACGTACATGGAAATTTATTCTGACTGTAGTTTTGGGTGCTGACATGCTGACTTGGGTTCGCTGAGCTACTCTGTGGCGAGCACCTCCATCCTTTGCGATCACATAATGTGTTACATAAGGGCATATTACCTAGCTGTTTACGTAACACTGAAATTTTTGGCACGTGATACATTTGGTGAAAAACCATTCCGAGCCCTAAGAGCCCAAATCCGTTCGCTTTGGCGTTGAAATATTTAAAAATTACTAGTAAAAATTTTTTCACACTTCTTTTCCAACCAGCGAACTGCCAAACAGCAGTTTAAATGGTAAGTTTAGCGAGCTGACTAGCGTCCAAGCTTCATTGCAATCGTCTAGATGATTATACAATTATTGGGAATCTCTCTGAGGAAGCATATGCAGGACAAAAATAATTTTAAGGAATTCTTCGTTTATGATTTGACGATTACCATGAAGTTTGTTGCTTGACAGAGACCTGGGGCAAGTTACTAACAGCAGCAATGCCAGTATGTACAAGCATGATTTAAAACAGAAGAAGAAGGGATTGTTATTTGATGAACTTATCACACTCTATCCGGGTGAATAAACAATGTGCCATGGATAAAACATGCATCACCATCTGACCATAACCATATAAACCCGCCTTGTGCTTCTTGTGATCTGTGCTGTGGAGCCCATATTAACAGAAAGTGAGTATTCTGCAAAGCCACAGATGAAAATGGTATAATGATGATAAAACTTTTATTCAGTTCTGCTTCTGAGAAAGAATGAAGATAACCCTTTACCAAAGCTTACTTATCTGATATTATTACATTTTATTTGTTGTGGTACACAAGTGGTGTGTGGTACTAACATTGCTGCTGTATTTAGATAGAATAAAAGATGCATTGACTTTCTGTAGACATGTTTGCGGCGAGCTGCAGATGATTTCTTTGCTAGCACTACAGGCTGTGATAGAACTAAACCTGCTTAGATAGAAACAGCTGTTGTTCCTGGCTGTTATTCGACGAGCTGTAGACGGTTTCGTTGTCTGTGTTTGCGCCTGCAGTTGTCAGCACAAGGGATGCCAGCACGAGAGTCGCCACGGACATCACAACGGGTATGTAGAACACGAGGGATGGGTGGACATCGATTGTCAGCTTGTAAAGCTGCAGAAACACCACGGGCAAAACCAGCATTGTTAGGTGCCTGATGAGGGCAATGATCCCAAACATCTCGCCAGAGTTGAAGTGGTTCGAGTACTTGATGATTGAGCTCTGGATGGTGGGCGAGATGAGGCCTGCAAGGCACTGGAATAGGCTGTTCAGGTACACACCTGACGAGGACTTGATCACCACAATGGACAGCGCTGACAGCACCAGAAACATTGCCGACACCACCAGGCTAAGCCTGTCGTTGGCATCAAGCGAGTTGTGGCGGGTGGTGGAGCCCAATCTCGTGCCCAGGTACAGCAGAACGGGCGCAAAGATCAGCAGCATCAGCGTCTTGCCAAACCCGTTCAGGCTCATGTAGTAGTTGATCTCGACACTGGTCCAGCTGTACTGCTTGATGGAAAACATGAGCACCACTTTGAAGATGCCGACCGTGGACCCCATCGCCAGGGTATCAATCACCAGCAGCGTGACGATATTTCGTCTCTTGTGCGGCTGGGTGTCGTCAGGCTTCCAGATCCTGCTGACGATGACCGAATGGATCTCCAGCAGGTGTGCGAACGTGCCTGTGGTGCCCGTGGTGGAGCCCCGGGAGCGGTAGTAGCTCATGGAGCTCTCGCTCTTGGACTCTGGCAGTATAAGCAGTATCAGGCCCAGGCTTACGGCCGAGAACAGCAGGGCGACCCAGAGCGGCGAGAAGTTGGTGCTGAACCGCCTGATGAGCAGGGACCCCAGCAGCGGGCCCACGCCCAGTGCCGAGTAGACGAAAGCCATCAGCAGGGTGATATTGGCGGTTCTTTTCTCGGGCTCGATGATGATGTCGTTCAGGTAGCTGGCGCCATTGGAGATGAGCGTCATTATCCCGCCGCTCAGGTACCCGATGCTCACCACCAGCACCATGAGAACCGACTTGGGGTCGGCAAAAGCCGTCATCAACTGGAAGTAGACAATCAGCAGCGAGATGTTGAGCAGGTTGATGAGCCCAAACAGCCTGAACACGTACACGCGCCCGTGCCTGTCGCTGAGTTGGCCATACTTGCCACTGAGCGCGAACCCCAGCACCCCGGAGATCACACTCAGCGCCGTCTCGATGTTTGAAAGCTGTTTCTGGCCGCCTCCCCCCATATCCATGCGTCTGGCATTCCGACTGCCATTGTTGATCTTGTCGAGCATCAAGATCATCAGCGGGCCCATCAGGATGGTGAACGACAGCGTGTGGAGAAACAGCACCGCGAACAGCACCCACTTGTTAGGTTTGCGAAACCACCTGCAGTGCTCGTACTTGAGCTGCTGCTCGTTGAACCAGTCCTTCTCCATCTGCTCGATTCCGATTCCGCTCTCGTTGTCGCTCCCATTGTCCATTGCGATTCCGCTCCAAGCTGCACTTTGCCCATCTGCTTGACGCATTTTCTAACACCCGTTTCCTGTCTGCTTGGGCCTTGCCTCATTTCAGTCCACTCATTTCGTTTCACAAATTAGCGCAGCCATTGAACTTTATACAACAAAATTTGCTCGTTCTGGTGTGGCAGCAAATCCCAGTCGGTTCAGTTTATTTGCTCGCTGCTGTTTTTTTTTTTTTTTTTTTTTTTTTTTTTTTCTTTTTTTTTTTTGCGTTATCGTAAAATCGAAAATGCGAAAATGCGAAAAACAAAAACTCGACGACTGAATTTCCGACTTGCAGTTTAACCATCATTTACTTCACTTTCACGGCAAAATGTCCTCAACCCAGGAAGGAAACGTGCTCGAGCGAGTCTTGAAGTACATCAATTCAGTGTGAGTGTTGGCTGGCGGGCAGCAGCTACACGGACGGAATTAAACTAACGGAATGTCTACAGGCAGAAGAACTACTATGCAACCGACCCACAGGTGTTACAGGAACTAGGAATCGTTGGCAGAATCAAGCTGTACGACTGGACCCTGGAAATCTACGGGCTGCTGATCCTGTTTGCGATCATCGGATTGTTCAAGATTGGCGGGTACATCAACCACAGCAAGTTTACTGGCGTTTTAAACAGCCTGAAGCCGTTCCTCAAGGAGAACTTTTACCAGGTCGGAATCCATCCAGACCACACTTACTACAAGGACAGCGAGCAGATCTACACGACTTTTGCGACGGGAAGAATCAACATCAAGTCGTTTTGGATGAGAGTCTGGCTGAAACCAAGACAGAGCTTGCCACTGTACCTGACGGAATTGGTCTTTAGCAACTTCATGGAGAGCGTCAAGGCGCCAGCCGACGAGGTGGAGGTTGTGATCACGCCAGATTTCGAGATTCCAAACTTCTGTTTTGCGATTGTCAACAAGATCGGAATGAACGAGGTTCGCAAAAACAACTACTTTCTGAGTTTGACCAAGACTAGCGACAACGAGGAGCTGCTGCCACCACAGTTTGTGTTCATGAGCGAATCGAACGAGCTGAACTCGCTACTAGCGGACGACGAGTTCAAGCAGATTCTGGCGCAATGCGCAAACTCGCTGAAGTACTTAGCGTTCGTCGACCTGCCATCCAACCAGCCACAGAAGCTGAGCGATTTCAAGAACAACGACATGAAGGTGCTGGTGAAGCTGAACTGCAGCGGTTTCGACAACGGCGCCAACACCCAGCTGTTTGAGAAGATCTTCAAGATTATCGATTTGCTAGCCGCAAAAAAGATCTCAGTCAAGAGCGAGCTGGTGAAGAAGTTTGACAAGACCAGGGAGACCGAGTACAAGAAGCTGGAGAAGTTGATTGAGGACAACAGAAAGCTGCAGCTCGAGCAGGACCTGTTGGAGAAGAAGAGAAACGAGAAGAGCAAGGTGAGTTCTGCTGAGCAGGACAAAATTGACGCGAAGATGAGGGAGAAGAGGGAGAGAAGAGCCAAGAACAAACAGAGAATGAGAATGTGAGGTTCATAGCTGTGAATCGTTGTGATATTTGCGATGTGAATAAGTGCAATGTGATTCGTGGTATTTGCGAGCTGCAATTATTTGCAGTTGTCATACAATAAACAATCAACACCTGCAACGCTGTAGTATAGCTGTCTCTCTGCATTCTTGTAGTGCTAAGTGCTAAGTGCTGAGGGCTGCACGCGTGGGGCCGGGCAATACATGACTAAGCACTGACATAACATAAGGGAACTGCCAGAGCAGAAAAAACCCACTAAAAACAACAAAACAACAACAAAACAACAACAAAGCAGCCACGCAACAGCACCAACCGCAGCCGCAGCAGTCGAAATGAACTCAGAATACGATTATCTATTTAAGTTGTTACTTATCGGGGACTCAGGTGTGGGTAAATCCTGTTTGTTACTCAGATTCGCAGACGATACATACACAGCGGACTACATTTCCACAATTGGAGTTGACTTCAAGATCAGAACCGTGGAGCTAGACGGCAAGACCATCAAGCTGCAAATATGGGACACTGCCGGGCAGGAGCGTTTCAGAACCATCACATCCTCGTATTACAGGGGTGCGCACGGAATCATTATTGTGTACGATGTTACCGACCAGGAATCGTTCAACAACGTGAAGCAGTGGCTGCAGGAGATTGACCGCTATGCTACCGGCGGTGTCATGAAGCTGCTTGTCGGTAACAAGTCGGATCTCGTGGAGAACAAGGTGGTGGACTACAATGTGGCCAAAGAGTTTGCGGATGCCCTGGATATTCCGTTCTTGGAGACCTCTGCGATGAACTCCACCAACGTCGAGCAGGCCTTCTTTACCATGGCCAGACAGATCAAGGCCAGCGTCAACAGCCAGAGTGCCTCTGGCTCGGCTGGCGCAGCGGGCAAGAGTGCTGTTAACTTGAGAGGCCAGTCCATCAACAGCTCCAGTTCCGGCTGCTGCTAAGCGCCCGTGTGCTCTTTCTTTTCAATACACTTTCCTTGCTTTACCTGCGGGGCCCTAGCGCGCTGCCACCCCGGGCTGCCCAAGCCAGTAGCTGCCCACTACATAATTCAATATATATCGCTACCATTCTGCAGGCTCTGGCGAATTTTCGCCCCCGCGTAGCTTTGCGATGTTTCTTGCGGTGCCCTCGCACCAACCGTGTGCCCCCTGGACTCGTTTCTGGCCCAGCACAGGCCTCGCCAGGCGCATGCACCCAGTAATTATGGCTGCAGCGATAAATTTTTCCATTTTCTCGCTGCAACAGCTATCGCAATAGTAAAGTGGTATAGAAGCAGATAGTATGGCTGGGAAATCCGTCAAGAGACAAGTGTCAGCTAACCAGCGGATCCTAAACAGGCTGCTGGCCACGGTCGGGGTGCTGAACACGCTGTTTGTGGTGTCGCACTACTTGCAAAGGCCAGGCAGCTGGAAACTGTTTCTGCTGACGCTGGTGCCTGAGCTGGCGTGCGTGCTGGTGCTGGAGAAGACAGGCAGACCGTCAGTGGTCAACGGCAAGATTGTCAGACACGGGCAGGACCTGGAGATGAATGGCGGGCTCGTGGAGTACCTGTTTGACATTGTGTACTTTACTATGGGGATCCACCTGGCCAGCGTTGTGTTTGGCTCGTTCAGGGTGTACTGGCTGTACCTGGCGATTCCTGGGTTTGCTGGGTACAAGCTGTACGCGCTGTACCGGTACTTCAGGCCGGGGCGGGCGCCAGGGGCTGCCCAGCAGCAGGTGAGCGCGCAGCCCGAGAAGAGCAAGCGCCAGCTCAAGAGAGAGAAGCGCGCGGGCAAGTAAGAGCCCTCCAGTCTGATAACTGTATAGAGGTCACAAATGTATCACAGCCCAGCACAAGAATAAAGTGTAGGGTGCCGGTGGTGAACTGTGTGCCATGGCACATACTACACAATGCGATAGGCACAAACCAGCCTGCTGAGGGGTAACAAAAGGCGCCATCTCGCAATTCCATTCGCAACTCGCACCTCGCAAAATCCCAACCGATCTCGCCATCTCGCAATTCCATTCGCACCTCGAACCTCGCAATATCCCACTACTCTGTTAGATGTTAGGGACGTCACTTGTGGATGGTTACGGTTCTTCCTCGGTAATGCTAGGGACGTGTCACTTGGGGGTTAGAGTGTTAGGGACAAACAGAGCGTGCGGATGTTGTAGCGTACTTTGCCAATATCAGAGACTAATTAAGGTGTGTAGTGGGTGTGGAAAAAATAAAAAAATAAAAATTTTCAGTTCCGCTCTGCTAAACAACCTAGCACCCAACACCAAAGCCATGTCCAGAGAAGGTTTCCACCCTGAATCCGCGCCAAACAAGACCGCCACGGTGAAGTACATTTGCACAAACTGCGCATCGTCGCTCAGCCTGGGCAGAAACGACCCTATCAGATGCAACAACTGTGCCCACAGAGTGCTGTACAAAGCTCGTACTAAGCGTATGGTGCAGTTTGAGGCGCGCTAAGGCCCCGCAGCCTCCGGCAGCGCAGGCAGAGGGCACTACGGGCGAGCTGCGTGCCCGCAAATACATCGCAAAACTCGCAAAAACGGCTAAATAAAGGACTGAAATTTGCGATTCTGTAGCATTCGCATTTATTTTTATTTTTTTCTGTTTACTTTTTTCTTGCTGCTTAATTTTTATACAAACAAAGGAGAACCAGCGAGAAAACCCTCCTGGCGGCACGGTATACCCAGCAGAGATGACCACACACACTGTGAAATCCACGTTTGACCTGGAACCCAACCCGTTCGAGCAGTCTTTTGCGCCAAACAAGCAGGGCCAGCAGGTGGGCCAGCAGATGAGCCAGCAGAAGCCAGTGATCCAGTCGCCGTCAGTGCTGACGCCTGGCGGATCCAGAAGGCTGCCGCCCCTGGTGCTCTCGCCCAATATGCAGGCGCTGGGCGCCGTGGGCGTGGGCGTGGCTGCTGGTGCAAGCGGCACAGCGCCTGCTGGTGCCAATTCCGGCGCGGGCGTCACCGCGGGCGCCACTGCCAGCGGGACCCTGGCCTGGCAGCCGTTCCAGCGCACCGGGCTCACTCCCAATATAGAGTCCAACATGCGCACGGGCCTCACGCCCAACAACCTGAGCCTGCCGGGGCTGAACACGCCTGGGCTGATAGCCAACTTCACGCCGGGGCTGTCGTCGCTGCTGAACAACAGCTTTGACCAGCTGGGCAGCGGTGCTGGCGCAGCTAGTGCCACGGCAGGCACCGCCATGGGTGCCTCCACGGGCGCTAGCACGGCTGCAGCCACGGCTGCCACCAGCACCACCAGTAGCAGTGGCATGATCGACATCAGCCTGCCTGCGAACGCCAACCTAGCCACAGCAGACACCAGCCACCAGCCCACGCCCCCAGGGTCTGCCTCCAAGGAGACTGCCGGCACGCCAGCTGCAGGCGACATCAAGATCAAGCTGGAAAAGCAGGATAAGCCGAACAAAAAGAAGGAAAAGGCGCAGGAGCGCGAGCGCAAGAAGGTGCTCAAGAAGCAGAAGAAGGAGCGGGACAGCGAGGACCTGGAGAGACGGAAAGACTTTCTCGAGAGAAACCGGCTGGCAGCGTCCAAGTGCAGGCAGAGAAAGAAACAGCAGTACGAGAAGCTGCAGAACGACCTGGATTTCTACCTGAACAAACACAACCTGCTCACCAACTCAATCATCAAGATCAAGGACCACCTGCTGTACCTGCAGAACTATTCCCTGAAGCTCAACGACAAGAACCTGATCAACTCGATCCAGCAGATAATGGAGGTTCTGGACGCTTCGCTGAGTGGCGACAACAATAGCATGCACCTCAACCAGCCCTCGACGATCCAAGTGATGAACCCCAACCTGTGAGAGTGCCTGATGTGTTGGCACTGCTGTTGGTTGGAGCTGGGCTGGTCGGACTGCGCCTGCACACGTCGGTCCCGGAACTCAGCCACCGGAACTCATAAACCCCCGGAATTGAGACACGTCCGGATCTCATTAATCTCAGAGCTCAGACACGCCCAGACCGACTGATCGCAAACACAGCTGGAACCCGCCCCAGGGAACCCGGCAGTGCCCCTCGCAGTGGGCTCGGCACCCGCCACACTCGAGCTGGCAAGTTCAGCTCTGGTCGGAACTCCACAGACAAATCGGAATAAACATGACCGAATAAATTTTTGTTTGATCGGAATTGTTTATCAGTTTCACCAACCATCATACCAATAACGCACAATGAAGTTCTCCAAGATCATCTGTATCGGCAGAAACTACGCAGCACACATTGCAGAGCTCAACAACAGGAAGCCTTCGAACCCGTTCTTCTTTCTGAAACCAGACTCATCGGTTTTACTGCCAAACAGCGGGCCAATTCTCATCCCATCAGGCGTCAAAGTGCACTACGAGGTGGAGCTGGGTCTCGTTGTCGGCACCAAGCTGCAGAACCTGCCTGAGAACTTTACCAAACAGCAGGCTGTCGACGCCATCCAGGGCTATGTGCTTGCAATTGACTGTACTGCGCGTAACGTCCAGGACGAGGCCAAGAAGAATGGCCTGCCTTGGTCAATTGCCAAAGGGTTCGATACTTTCTGCCCAGTGTCCGAGTACATCCCAAAGGAGTTGATCAAAGATCCAGAAAACGTCACTTTACACCTGGAGATCAACGACAAAGTTCGCCAGTTTGACAAGACCAATCTAATGTTGTTCCCGATCAACAAGATTCTGTCCACCATTTCCTCCATCATGACTCTTAATCCGGGAGACCTGGTGCTCACAGGCACCCCAAAGGGTGTTGGTGAGATCCTAGTGGGCGACCACATCACTGGCGGGATTATTGGCGAGGACAATAAGGAAATTGAACTGGCAAAACTGGACCTCATGGTTGCACAGAAGCCAGGCCCATACCAGTTCAAGTCTACATACCAGTAAACTATGAAGCACTGATGAACATACCAGTAATTATGAAGCACTGGTGTGATGAACATACCAGTAAACTTGAAGCACTGATGAACATACCAGTAAACTATGAAGCACTGGTGTGATGAACATACCAGTAAACTATATGAATAAACATACCATGAAGCATTGGTGTAATAAACATAGCGCTTATAGCACATCCGCACAAATGTGTGGGTATCTGTGCACCATAAAAACTTGATACTTGAGGTATCGTTAGCACACTAAACATCTTTCCGAGTTCTCAGTACGTACAGGACATAATTCAACTCATCACTTACTCTTAACTACCCCTTTAAGCCAGTGAGGTATAGCAGATACAGGATATTCCTAACTTTTTTTGGTGAGTCACTAGTACCAGCAGTAAAACGGGAACTACTTAATCACCTTTAGTTATTAGCTAACAGCAAGCCATACAAGTAGCTTGGTGAGCTTACCACTCGTAAAAAGTGACTCAACAATCAGTTTAATCATGTCCTAGATCGGGTCTCTACAGTGATTGACTACATTAAGTATAAGTAGCTGACTGTAGCATCTTTCGTTATGAACTGTACCATCCGGCGGTGCACCAGCCGTGAAAAAGTCTCTCGAGACAGCTTGCGAACAATCGGGCTTCTTAACTGACACAACTGAAGTTCCTAACCTTTATACAGACTGAGGTTCAGTTCTTAACCTCTATCCAGACTGAGGTGCCATTTCGCAAAGCTTTCAGTTATACATACTATCACCATCTTACAGATTGTAACTAAGTCATGTTAAACCTGGACACATGTCATTGTCTTTTGGCCTATACTTGCCAGTCAACAAATACGTAGTTACTGGTATCATAACTTTTGTCTTGAACGGTAGTACCATCCTGAGAAGTTGAGTAACTATCGATTCTGTGTTGAGGAAAAGGACCAATGTTATGAGCCTGATATAGCTATCACACTGAGGACCTCATGTTACTACTTATCAGAGGCATCTTTTGAGACTGTTTCACCCAGCACAGTGACAGTATCTGGACTGCCACCAAACTGACTGTGAGTAATCTCGTACAGACCGCAGTGGATACCAGTGGCACACTCTACGCCAACTATCCGTCATACCATATATTTATAAAACCATCAGGCAGAGGCACTGGCCACACTGCCCAACTTTGATCCCATGAAAACCTTCTGGTTCTCTCTAATATTGAACTTAAAGTCGCTTGGAGCCTCAAACACCAACACCACTGTTGATCCCAACATGAACCCGCCAACCTCCTCGCCCTTGGTGACCGGGTATCCGCCTAGCACCTTGCTGGCCTTGTCGTACTTGGCCTCGTAGCAGGTGTTCTTCTTCACTTTCAGTTTATCTTTAAACCGGACGTTCGTCGTCAAATCCTTGTCAAAGTTCACCTTGATGCTTCCGACGTTGGTGGCACCCACAGGCGTCATGCTGAAGAAACCGTACTTCCAGTAGCCCAGCAACGACACCCGTTCGTTCAGCACAAACAAGTTGGACAATGTTCTCTGGAAAAAAGGTGCCACACTGTACAACTCGCCGATAAAGTGTCTTCTCAAGGTGACGACCCAGTTCGCAGGCGAGTGGTATCTGTGGTAGTCGCCTGGGGCCAAGTAGATGACCGTGTAGAAGAGCTCCTTGTCGTTCTTTTTGGCGTTTTCGTCAGTGGTGCCCAGCTCGCCCGCAACCTTGAGTATCTTCTTGGTGGAGGGCTCAATCAACGTCTTCTCGCCCTCCTCCTTGTATATAATCTTCTTCAAGTGGTGCACGTTCTTGCCCTCGCCACCCAGGATGTCGTCCAGCGTGTACGAAATTCCGTTCAGGTTGGCAAACTCCTCGTGTCTCTTGACGTGGCTGTTGTGCCCGTCCTCGGACTCGTCGCCGTGCTCAAAGTGGATGATCTCGGTAGGCGCAGCCAGCTTGCTCTCGTCTGTGGCGTCGCCCAAGAACGAGTTTATCGAGTACGTCATGCCCTTCACCTGCTCAATGTTCCCGTTCTCGATGATTCCAAACTTGAGCACCGTGCCGTCGCTCGGACACACCAGGTCGCTCTCCATGTCGATTTTTCTCGCGTGGGGATCGAGCTCCCGATAGAAAAACTCGCTGAGGTTCTTGTATTTGGTTAGGTCTTTTTCCTTGATCTCGTCCAAGTTGGCGCCAAACAGGTACGAGTACAGCCGGAAGCTGGGTGCGCGCATCCAGACGGGTAAGTCTATGCTGTTGACCTGGCCCCAGAGCCGGGAGATGGCGTTCAACGGTAGCGTGCTGTAGCAGAAGAAGGTCCACGAGTGCGATGGGTGCGCCCGGCGCTTCTTGTGCATGTCGCCCTCTTCCGCCTCGTCGCAGTCCGTCTTGTACTGTTGGTAGTACTTGATCGTGGCCCCGCAGAAGATGTACGTTATGGAGAAGATGGCAATGTACTTGATCAACTGGTGTCTCTTGGAGTAGCTCATTCCGTTGAGCGACGATGACCCGTTCCAGCTCGTCTGGTACGTCTGCGAGAACTTTCTGATCGGAGGCATCCGCCCCTTGATTCCGTTCTTGATCTGCGAGCCAAAGTAGAAGGTGTT
This sequence comes from [Candida] sp., assembly GCA_030570575.1. Classification (NCBI taxonomy): domain Eukaryota; kingdom Fungi; phylum Ascomycota; class Saccharomycetes; order Saccharomycetales; species [Candida] sp. The sequence goes on along the minus strand of JAJLVZ010000014.1, from coordinate 49,831 downwards.
GTCGTATATCATGTTCTTCTTGTTTGGTACTTTTGTAAACGAGTAAATAGAGTAAAATCTCGATTGCTTAACTGTGGCTGTTGCTGATGATGCTGTATGTGCCAGTGTTTTCACGATTGACTTGGAATTGGTGCTGCTGCTGCTAGTTGCTGGTTTCAACGAATTCACATGTGAAATCATCATAAGATTTCCGCTCGTTTTCTTTTCTTTTTTTTCTGGTTATTGGAAAATTTTCCTCTTATCTGCCTTTTTCCCTTTGACTTCCCCACTAAAAAAACGTATAGAACCAGCGCTGTGTGATGACAAACAATGAGTGAACGGGTGGAGGGCGCTGTATCTGTTTATGGCCCCCTTTTAAAAATAATTTAACCAGTAAATAATAAAAAAATGTGTTAGTATTGTGAAGTGAAAATCATTTTTTGTATTAAAAATCTTAAAGGTTGTTTTTTGTGTTGAGAAAAATTCCCAAAATTCCGAGAAAATTTGCTCCATCCGGAAGATTGCCGCAAGCGGTGGTCACGTGAGTGGTTTCCGAGTCCGGGAAAAACGCGGTCACGTGAAATGCATGTGCTGTTCACGTGACTTTCCGAGCTGTGGGAACTCGCCATTTAACGCGTTTCTGCAGAAATTTGTTCAAACCTCTACAGCACTAACACTAGGCAGGGCAGGCGACATGTTGATCGGGATATCGGGCACGCAGTGCAGCGGCAAGACAGAGGTCGCGAGGTACCTCACGTTCCAGGGGTTCAAGTTCATCACCTACAGCAAACACGCACATTCCAAAATAACTCCAGACCTGGCTTTTGACGATATAACCCAGCTGATTGACTACGTCACTAACAACTGGCTTGAGAACTTTGTCTTCATTGGTATCGACAGCCTGGAACACTTGGAGCTTTTCTCCAAAAGACCCTTCTTCTTGCACATCTCAATAGACTCGCCCATCTTGCTGAGGTTTAAAAGGTATAACCAAGGCGATTTGCTTCAGTTTATTGAGAGATTCGACTCGAATTTCGACATAATAAAGATCAACTCCAGCTCCTCTCTGTCAATAATAAACACCTTCAGCACAGTCCAGGATCTATACGTCAAATTATCAGAATTGAATCTAACGGATCAGCAAAGACTAAGACCAAGTTGGGATTCTTATTTCATGAGGTTGGCTGACTTGGCAGCATTGAGAAGCAACTGCATGAAGCGCAGAGTTGGGTGCGTCATAGTCAAGGACAATAGAGTGGTGGCAACTGGGTACAATGGGACCCCAAGAAACTTGAAAAATTGCAATCAAGGTGGTTGCAGTAGGTGTAATAACAGTTTAAATTCTAGCGGCCTGAACCTATCAACATGTTTGTGTTTGCACGCCGAGGAGAACGCCCTCCTCGAAAGTGGCAGAGAAAGAATCAGTGGAAACACTATCTTGTACTGCAACACCTGTCCGTGTTTAACTTGTACTATCAAAATCGTTCAAACAGGCATTAAAGAAGTGGTTTATTCTCAAAGTTATTCCATGGATGAACTGTCTTCCAGAGTGTTTAAAGAAGCAGGTGTCACTTTAAGACAGTTTATACCTCCAAAGGACGGCGTGGTGTCCCTATAACTGGAATTTTTTGAACAATCTAATTTTCAATTCATCAACAAACTGTATTTTCAAAAAATAGCTCTTGGTTAATATCTTATCATAAAATGATATTATAATCTTCAGATTCCACAGATCATCAATGGTCTTTGGTGAGTTAATCAGCTGGTTTAGCTCCAACTGTTTGTCAATCAAATTGTTGTTATTATTGATTTCCCCATTCAAAATCTCTTTCAATTCAAATTTATTGAAATTTTTGAAAATTTCCAAGTTGATTAAACCATCGTTGGACTTGTTCTCCTCTAAAAACTTCCCATTGATCTTTTCAATCAAAAAGTTCAGATTTTTTTTGAAACTCTCAAATTTGTCCTTCTTGTAAACAAATAGATTCAAGTCCCTCTTTTTAATTAAATATTCATTTAGAATTTCTTTATTCAGCTCAATTTTGAAATAATCTTCATTAGTTGTAACAATCTTTCGAATCTTCTCAAATGATGGTAGTAAACATGGTGTCTTCAATCTTAAACTTTTCTTTTGACTGGAGATCTCAACTTCAATTTCTGTCTCGATTGGTTTGAAGGTTTCAACATCTCTAACTATCAAACATCTGTTTTCAACACTTAATGCCCAAAAATGTCTTAGTGCCTGTAAATGAACGTCATCTTCAGGTTTATCAGTGATAGGAAATATTGGATATGTTGAAATTAACAAGCTTGCAATGGAAAAGTTATCTCTTGTATTGAAACAATACTGCCCACCCCCTAAAAACAAAAACCCCAGTGACATATTAATGATCATAAATTTACCATGTCCATTTTTATTTGTAACTAAGTTAAACTCCTTCTGATGAATTATTCTTAATCTTCTGAAAATATCCAAATCTCCTGTACTTGACATAATCAATGATAATGATAATAGAATTAAGTTCCTGCATAGTATCAATGTGTGAATTATAATCTTATTTGAATATTCATCAAACTCATTATTGAATGATATCAACTCTTTATTGATCTTATCAAAAAAGATTAATAAATTTCTCTTACAACTTAAGTCACCTGTTGAAGCAAACTTAATACCGATAGATAAACAAATACCTGATAAAATATAATAATAGTTTAGTCCTTCCATTAGATCACCAGATCTAGTTTCAGTTAGTGACTTTAAATGGATTGGCATCTGTTCATTTATCCAACTCATGCTATTTTCAATAGAATCCCACATGATTAGATTCTTTCCTAGTACTCTTAGTAACAAAATATCAGGTCTAATATAATCAAATAACTTTTCAATCTTTGGTAATTCGATTTTCTTTGCAATTAGTTTATTGTTTGTTTTTAAGAATAACAATGTTAATGCAATTATTGATCCACTCATTGACTTATCAATATTTTGAAAGTCTTGAACATCCTTGATTGTCGTTGATATTGACAGCAGCTGGTCAATTAGATGTGTATCACTTAATCCATCTCCTTTACCTAAATTGATTAGACCTAATGAAAAACCGGCACTCAACCTATAACTTTCATTTGAAATGGATTTTTCTTCAACTATAACATTTCCAACAATTTGGGATAACAAAATTTCACTCATTCTTCTATGGCATGTTTCCAAGTAGAGAAGACCAATACCAATCAAACCTGCTGTTTGAACAGGAACCGAAACAATCAGATCAGATGCTCCCTGTGGTAATAACGCAACAACATGAACACTAAGAACTTTGGTCAATTTCACATCCATTGTTCCCCTCAAACTGGCACTCATTCCTAGCAGCAACCCAACACTGGTGAATGTATGTTTTGGACCCAAGTAATTATAAATATTCCATTCCTCAAGATTTTTTAAGAACCCATTCAATCCTAACCCTAACAAAAATCCACCATGTTGAGAGTTTAATTCATTTGGTTTATTAAAGACAACCCAGCTACCATTGATACCCTTTGCCCTTTGTGAAATAGTCAATGCTGCAGAAACTCCATTGTGAAAAAATCCCCATTGAAATAATTCCTTATCAAGTTCCTCTTTATCCAAGGTAACAGTCGTATTTGATGGCTCAAATAATGTATTAAAGTTTAATTTTGGAATTGGAAAATGTTCAGTTATTAAAGGATTTTTACTTTGATAGAAGACCGCAGCCCTACCAATTGGTATCGATAAAGTTCTCAAACAAACTAAATTTGCCAGATTTTTCCTTTGTAACAAGTATTCAGTCTCTGGAATTGACGATTGATGACCGAAAAACACCGATTGTATTTTAAATGATTGTAATATTTTGGAGATTTCATAGAATGAACGATCTTTCGAAAAAATCAATCTAGTAATTTCAATATTATTACTTTCAATTGACTCTGTATTGTTATTATTGATTGAATTTATGATTTGGTTCACGTCTTTATTCTGATGAATTTTCAAGCTTTTAGTTATTGATGAAGATGATTTCAATTCAAAATTCGAACTTATCAACATTTGTAGATCTTTTCTATCAATTAATTTGAACTGATCTATACTATCGTTCAAATCTAAAGATATATGATGTTGGCAGTATGAAATAGCTTCTTGTAATGGAATGATTATACCAATTGGATAAGTTTCTAATTTCTCCAAAGTTATATTATACTCAGACATTATATTAACCACATCAAATAATGTAAAATTATTTGTTGAAATCAAAGCTTCAAATAGTTTGAGAATATAATGAGTTCTTGGTGTTATTAGCTCATTCAAATTCTCTGGTTCTTGAGCTAAGCGATGGAAAGTTAAATAAGGAACAATAGTCGGGTCAAATAATGATGCCAAAGATTTCATTAAATTTGGTGGATTTTCAATAATTTGAGGGATATTAAAGTTTAATGAGGTGTCAATTAGCTTTTCATCGATATTGTAGTAAGTTCTCCAGACATTTGACCAATTGAACCAAGCGGATAGTTGTGATAATAATAAACCTAAACGTTCAACATCATTTGAATTTAAAATATTCAACTTTAGATCTTCTCGAAAAATGTGTAATGACAGGAAGAAGTTTGGTGATAGCTCAAAAAGGTTAAATTCTGGAATTAATGATTGTTGAATTTCAGGCAAAAACTTCATCAGTTTTGAAATATCATTTTCAACTCTAATGTTTAAATTTGAGTTAAATGGAAATGAAATTGATAACAAAGTAAGAACAAAACCATCCCAGTCATCGTCTAGCAAGTTGAAGCTAGTAAGCCAGATAACCCATATATAATTGAAGGTGAATGAGTTTGTTAAATATTTCAGATTATTCAAACACCTCAAAACTAATTCATTAGATGGTTGAAGTGTTAAATTGATTATGGAAAAATTATTATCTTTGGTATTAACAATCAATTGATCATCATGGCAAGATTGTAAGTTTGTGATATCTAAATCTGTAGCAAATTCGTTTGAGTATAAATTTAAGAATGGGTTGAACAAGATAATTTTGTTGTTAACTAATAAAATCAGATAACCTTTCAAATAGTCATTGTTCTTGATTGTTTCAAAATCATTAAAGTTTGATAAGTTGATTGAGTCAATGATTTTTGAAGTTGAGCTAAAATTCACACTCAAATCGTTGTTTTGAAATATTATAACTTCGAATAAATTGATCTCCTCATTTCTAATGATGATTGCTTCTTTATTCTCAAAGGTAATTGACTTAATTTTGAACTTTTCAGTCGATGATTGCATATTTAGCGATATTGAGTCTATCTTTGTTAGTATTGCATCTTTTCTTGTTGATTGGCCAGGATTAGGTGTTCCTTGAGTAGTTGGAATATTATTATTGTTGATATTGTTATTGGTAGCGACTGAAGCAGACGAAAGTTCATAAGATGACATTCTATCCACAGACATAGCATCCGAGTGCGACATATTTCTCTTTTTCTCTATATTAATGATTGAATCTGCAGAATCTTCATTTGTTTCGTTAATTATTGACGATTTTCGTATTGAAGGCTTTCTCTTGGTTCCAGGGGTATTAGGAGCTGCAATGACGCTAGTTACATCACTCACATTGTTTCGAGATAAAAATCTCGTGTTGTAGAAGACTAGTTTATTCTCTGACTGGTTATAATTAACAGTGATTGAGTTACTTGAAGATGTTGGAAAAAATAGCAAGTTCTCATTGACTGATATTGAAGTTGTTGTAGAAGAGGTGATGGTTCCAAAGTCGGCAATAGGATCTGTTACTGTAACCAACGCACTGTTGATGCTATCAGCTTTTTCAATGACAATCCCATTTTCATAGGGTACAGCATTTGTTATTTTGAATGGAAAAAATATATTGTAGTTGCTGCCGTCTTTGTAGTAGATGTAGCAGCAATCCTGTAGTACTATCGCAAGACACTCATTCTTGTTAAGCGCTGTGTAGAACGCGCTTACTATGGGCTTGTCATATACTAGTTTTCTGGATAGTATGTAACCATCAAAACAGTAAACAGTCCTGCTCTGGTGCTCTATAGCCAACAGCTGCTGATTTGCAAAGAGGTTAGCAACAACTGCAGTAGTCTCAGTGCCCTCGCAGGTACTGGGAAGCTCCTCAAGGACCAGTTCGTGAACTAATGATGGCGGTGGCATTTTTCCAGTGGTTGTTACAAGAGAAAAAGTTTGTTTACATTTTGAGTTGGCTGATTTGATCGGTTGAAGGGTTCAGCAACAGGCCCTGGATGGCCCACAGACCAGTACAGCCCATCCAGAACCTCACAGAAACCTCGTAGCAGTTGATTAGTGCGCTTTTGATCCTGAAATCGAGGTTGCAACACGAGATAATAGCTATTAAAGATAATAAGATCGCCATCAAGTGTCCGTTATTAGCTTTCTGATATCCACTGTAACCCCCCAGTGTCCTTGCAGCACTAGCACTATCCAGATAGCTGTCTGCAAGTGTCCTGGCAGAGTTATCACACTCTAAACAACTGCAAATAGCACCTTTCCCTATAAACGATTAGGCCTGGGATTTACTGACACAACGAAAAATTTTCAGTCTCAGTTGGTTTCAGCCTTCTACTAGTTTTAAGATCTGAAAACCCCTCTAACTTACACTTCTAGCGTACAACAACAACGGGAACAACCCGCAGTCAACACCCGATAAGCATACCAACTAAAACTAACGGATAGAACTTACAGACAACGTACCCCAGCTCTCCAGATTTGACTTACAAATAAAGTCGCTATCCGCCCAGATCGTCAATCACACCCCATTTTAGTATCAAAACGATCAAAATATGACTGAACCGGCAGAAATCTCGATCAACGGGACACCGACACCGGCCAGTGCGCTGCCACCGGGCTTCCGCAACCCGCACGACAAGAAAGGCCGTTCAACGTCGTGTCTGTTGTGCCAGAAAAGGAAGCAGAAGTGTGACCACCGATTACCATCTTGCACCACCTGTATCAAAGCCGGAGTTGAATGTATTCAACCAGCCAAGTATGCCGTGAAGGCTCCAGATAAAGATGAATACACTCTGATGCTTGAGAAAAAAGTGAGATACCTGGAGAAAGTGCTTGACTCCCACAACATATCTATAAACAGTGGTGAGAATGCCACTAAGAAAAACTTCAAGTACAAGAAGCTGTCGCCGTTTCTTTCGCAAGAGAACAGTGACCATGACAGTACTGCAAATAGCAGTAACATCCAGGTGAAGCTAGAGAAAGCACCATTGGTGCCACTAGTGGATAACAAAATTATTCCTTTACCAGCAAACAGAAAGCTGCCGATATTCTCAGAAGACCTCAGAAATAAAAAGAACTATTTGTCAATAGACTCCATAGACTACTCCAACTCGATCTTTGCCAAGTACAACTTAAAGGAGTTCCTAAAGTTTGATCCAGTTTTTGAGTTTGATGAAAAATTGTCAAGAGCATTTCTTGATATACATTTTTCGAGATTGCAGTTTAAATATCCACTACTGAGTGAAGAAGAAATATTCGCGTTCCACAATGCCTATGTCACCAATAATCTGAGTGGATATATGAACAATAATGACTATTTCCACTATTGCTCAGGCAGAATGTGGATGATTTTTGCCATATCAGCATGCCTCCAAAAGGCAACGGGAAGATATAACGGAGCACCACCAGCACGCTATTTTTCAACCGCAATCAGACATATAACAAAGGCCAAAACTATTTCCAAAATCCATCAGATTGAAATATTGACTTTAGCTGTTTTATATTTAATCAGAACCGACAGAGACTCGGTTTGTTTATATGATCTGATTACTGATTCGTTAAAAATATGCCTGGAGTTGGGTCTAAACAAAACAAAGACGTATGAGAATATACCAGAGGATGAGAAGTTGAGATTTATGAGATTATGGTGGTGCGTTTATTTATTGGAACGTATGATCACCATTGCTGTGGGTAAACCTTATAGCTTAGATGAATCATTGGTTGACGATGATCTCCCCTTATTTCAATCAGAACCTTCAAAGGCAAAACATCCAAGTAATATCACATTTATAAATCAGTCTATCAAACTAAGAAGAATTGAATCAAGATTTGTTTGTGAGTTGAACATAAATTCAGGTAACAATAACTTGAATAATATGAGCTCGGACCAACTACCACTTGTTGAAAAGTATTTTCAAGAACTGGAGGTTTGGAGAGGTAATTGTGAAGGCTTTTCAAATGGAATTGAAAATGAAACGCTTCGCTTATATTATTACAGATCAGTTAGATTATTGATTCAACCATTTTTAGAATTGATGGATCCAATGGATAAATTATTTAGAGAATGTCAAGCGGCAGCAGGGCAAATTTGTCAACTGTTTAAAGTTTTCCATGAAAAAACGGTATTTGGACATTCAACCACAGCCATTCATACAGTTTTTGCAGCAGGAGTTACCTTGATATACTGTTTATGGCTAACGAGAAACAAAGACGATATGAAAAGACGTGCGATAGGAGATTCTTCCAAACACACTAGACCACAAGTTAGTGAATCTTTATTTTTAGGTTTGAATGATTTAAGAGCATGTTCAATCTGTCTTTACGTAATGACAGAAAGATCAAAGTTTGCATTAATATTTAGAGATACATTTGATCAGATTATGGGTGCTACGATTGCCAATTACTGTGCTCGTTGTGGACCTGACTCTTCAGAAATCATTTATCCAAGCGTTGAACCTGGTATGCCACCTGCAATTGTTAGACGTTATAATACTAAGGGATTTTTAGTTGATGATGCACAAAAGACGGATGAAGAGAAAATGGAACAAGCTGAAAGAAGAAGAAAACAGGGCCAGTTACAGAAGAATGTTGTTCCAAAGAGCTTAAGTCATTTATTGGCTGATTCACCTCCATTGAGGCCAGAAGAAAAACCCCATAAAGAAGAAACACAACCTCAGGTGGAGCCACAAATACCGCAACAGAAACCTCAAACACAAGTGACCGAGCCCGCATCAAAGAGACCAAAATTAGAATATTCTTTTCAATACCCAACTATTTCAGAACCGTCACAACCAACTCAACCAACGGCAGCATCATCAGCATCTACAGTTTCATCACAATCACCACAAAATTTACCAATTTTTGACAACGAAATGACACCTTTCAATGTACGCACGAACACTATGATAAACAATATCTCTGTATGGACTGGAGAAAGTGGTACAGGTATTGCTGGGTTATCAGGTTTAGCACTATTAAACACTGCATCATTATTTGATCATAGTATAAAACCTCAAAATGCACAACGCCAGAACCAGCTACAGCAACAGCAAAGACCAGGAGACAATTACCTATTTAACGTACCAGCAGACGATTTTTGGACAAATAATGAGGATAACTATGGATTTCTCAGTTGACCTCTCTGACTGTATAGTTTTTAACACATGCGATAACATGTAAAAAGACGTAGGACCACGTTGAGTACTGCGTATTTATGGGCCTTACATTTCGTTGTTGTGGTAACTAGTCAAAAAGGAAAACTACCGTATAGGGAAACTCATTTGTTTTTTTTTTGATTATTTTCATTCAAAATTTTCCTTTTTGTTGTTTCATAACTTCTTTTGGAATCAATTAGACGGTTTATTTACAGTGCTAACAGACTACAAACACAAGCGCTATGAGAGAAATCGTGAGTCGTGTGAAGATTGGAGGACTAGATGAGGCTTCAAAGGGCAAAAATGGGCTTTCAAACAGGAATTTTGATTGAAATTGGTAATATAAACAAAGGACGCGTTTTTTTGCCACTTGATGGTTTCAACCAGTTCCAATCAAGAATTCGAGGATAAAATACTAACATTGAACAGATTCATTTATCTGCTGGACAGTGTGGTAACCAAATTGTGAGTATCGAAGTTCATTTGTTCATTAGTGGATGAAACAAGTGATTTTTTTTTTAATTTAAATTACAAACAAGCTAACATTGTTAAAGGGTGCTGCCTTCTGGGAAACCATTTGTGGAGAACATGGATTAGACAACAACGGTAACTACAGAGGTACTGATGATATTCAAAAAGCTAGATTAAACGTTTATTTCAATGAGGCATCATCAGGAAAATACGTGCCACGTTCAGTCAATGTTGATTTAGAACCAGGTACTATTGATGCAGTTAAGAATTCCAACATTGGTAACTTGTTTAGACCAGACAATTTTGTATTTGGACAGTCTTCTGCAGGTAATGTTTGGGCAAAAGGTCATTATACAGAAGGTGCTGAACTAGTTGATTCAGTTTTAGACATTGTTAGAAGAGAAGCTGAAGGATGTGATTCTTTACAAGGTTTCCAAATTACACATTCATTAGGTGGTGGTACTGGTTCAGGTATGGGTACTTTATTGATTTCCAAAATTAGAGAGGAATTTCCAGACAGAATGATGGCGACATTTTCAGTTGTTCCATCACCAAAAGTTAGTGACACAGTTGTTGAACCATATAATGCAACCTTATCTATTCACCAGCTAGTTGAAAACTCGGATGAAACTTTCTGTATTGATAATGAGGCTTTATACGATATTTGTATGAAAACATTAAAACTACCAACTCCAAGTTATGCAGATTTAAACCACTTAGTCAGTTCAGTCATGTCAGGAGTTACTACCTCACTACGTTATCCAGGTCAATTGAACTCAGATTTGAGAAAACTGGCAGTTAACTTAGTTCCATTTCCAAGATTACATTTTTTCATGGTTGGATATGCTCCATTGACTTCATTAAGTTCACAATCGTTCAGATCATTGAGTGTTCCTGAATTAACCCAACAAATGTTTGATGCTAAGAACATGATGGCAGCTTCAGACCCAAGAAATGGTAGATACTTGACAGTTGCTGCATTTTTCAGAGGTAAAGTTTCAGTTAAAGAAGTGGAAGACGAGATGTACAAAGTTCAAACCAAAAACTCTTCGTATTTCGTTGAATGGATTCCAAACAATGTTCAGACAGCAGTGTGTTCAGTTCCACCTAAGGACTTGGACATGAGTGCGACATTTATTGGTAACTCTACCTCTATTCAAGAACTATTCAAGAGAGTCGGGGACCAGTTCTCTGCCATGTTCAAAAAGAAGGCGTTCTTGCATTGGTATACTTCTGAAGGTATGGACGAGATGGAGTTTACCGAAGCTGAGTCCAACATGAACGACTTGGTGAGCGAGTACCAGCAGTACCAAGACGCCACGATTGAAGACGACGACGAGTTGGACTACAATGGCGAGCAGACTTTGGAAGAAGGTTTAGAGTAGTTCTGCTGTTGCACGCACGTTAATTTATACCCTTTGTTTAGTGCTATTATTTGATTATTATTTCTTTATTTTGTTATCGATTTCTCATCGTGTAAACTGTTACTGCTTTACTCCATATAAACGGTGATTGGTGTTATTACTGATCTAATCTATTATTTTATTGTTCTACAACTAATGATTTCCAGTTAATGGGTTATTGTGATGTTGATGATGATCTTACCGTCATTTTCCCAGTTTGGGGTAATGTTCATGTTTATTGTGATGTTTACTGTCGATGGTATTACTGAAAATGGCTATTTCAATGGGATGTGTATAATCTCATGGAAAAGCACGTTTCGACGTATGTGGTGCTGAAGACGGTTAGGATTCAGTTCAAGCAGTTTGTCACGGGGCTAGTACTGTTTTTACTGTCACTGGTGCTTTTACTGTCTACGGTTATTGTCATGGTAATCTGTTCACTTTCAACGTTCTACTGTTAGCGGTCCGTTGTTACTGCCAAAAGATTTACTGTCAATGGTTACTATTCTTGTCCTCGCCAAATGTTTACTTTGGTTGATGGATCTGTCGTAACACACACTACAGACACCTCAGTTATTTTGTAGTATTAGCAAAGTACGCTAAAACCTCTGCAACCTCTGTTCGTCCTTAACAGCAGTACCATAAGCATTCCCAAGTGACACGTCCCCAAAACCCGACCAAAGTACCCTAACACCACTCCTAACACTTCTACAAGGCAGCCTAACAGAATTCTCTGGCACACCAACTGACTCCGCTACAATACCCCAACAAAGTACGCTAACACCACTACTGACTCCTCTACTAGGCCCTAACACACCCTAGCAGAATTCCCTAAAACAACAACTAACTCCTCAACTACTCCCTCACAACATCCTAACAAAGTACCCTAAAACAGAACTACTAACACCTCACTAGGCTATAACCAAGCACCCTAACACAGCACGCTAACAACTAATACACTAACAATTACTAACACCTCTACTAGGCCGTAAGACACCCTAACAAACTATCCCAACACAACACCCTAACACAGTACCCTTATACAAAACCCTAGCAGAACAAACACCTCTATTAGGCCCTAGCACACCCTCACCAAGTCCCTAAACCCTAACTAGTCCCTGACACACCCTAGCCTAGTTCTACACTGTGGTGTCTACCAGCTACTTGACACATTGTCACGGGACCGTCCAGCTACGAACCACTGGTAGCAAAGAGCTGTGAGCCACTGGCAGCAAAGAGCTGGGAGCCACTGGCCACCGGGTGCAAAGACACTGTATCGTCTGGGCAGGGGGGAGGGCTGCCTCAATGGCTGCCCCAGTTGACTCTGATAGCGTTATCGCGGAGTTAATTCCCGATTGGGAACCGCCTTTTGTGTATAAAACGACAACAAGCAAACATTTCAGCGCAGCAGATAAACAACAATGAGCGGAGTGAAGTCGCCGCTGCTAGAGGCGGAGAGCAATGCGCTGGAGGACCCTTCGACAGCGACAGCCGGGCTGATTGCGCGGGACCTGGCGCACGAGGAGCCGCTGAGCACGGGGTTCAGCTATGGGGCCACAGCGGGCCCAGCAGGCGCTGGAGAGGACCTGGAGGCCAACGAGGAGCCCACGGAGATCCCGCAGGGCACTATCAACGTGATCATCGCGTCGCTGTTTGTCGGGTCGTTCCTGAGCGCGCTCGACACCACCATTGTCACGACGCTGCTGTCCACGATTGCGTCAGAGCTCAACTGCGTGTCCAAGATGTCGTGGATTGCCACGTCGTACCTGCTGTCGTGCTCTGCGTTCCAGCCGCTGTACGGCAAGCTCAGCGACATCTTTGGGCGCAAGCCGCTGCTCATCTTCAGCAACGCCTCCTTTGCGATAGGGTGCCTGATGTGCGGGCTCTCGGGAAGCCTGGCAGCGCTGTCTGTGGGCAGGTTTATCACGGGAATCGGCGGGGGCGGGCTCACGTCGCTGAGCACCATCACCACGTCAGACCTGGTCCCGCTGAGACAGCGCGGGCTGTACCAGGGCCTGGGCAACATCTTCTTCGGGCTGGGCGCCGGTATGGGGGGCATCTACGGCGCGGTGTGCCAGCGCTACCTCGGGTGGAAGTTTGCGTTCCTGTCGCAGGTGCCCTTCTCGGTGTTGAGCGCCTACCTCATCTGGAAGAACCTGGTGCTGCCCCGGGGCTCGGTCGGGCTTGGCCTCGCTGGGTCCAGGCTACAGAAGCTGCGCCAGATCGACTTTCTGGGCTCGCTGCTGCTGGTTTCGTCGCTGCTCAGCTTCATGATCGTGGTGTCGTTTGCCGGCAAGGAGATTGCGGTCGGGGGCACCGTGTTCTGGGCGCTTGTCGCCTTCACCACCGCCACCCTGGTTGCGTTCGGCTACGTCGAGCTGTACGTCGCAGTACAGCCCGTCATTCCGGTCCGCCTGCTCACCTACAGAACCGTGCTGTCCTCGTCCCTGGTGAACTGGTTCAACTCGATGGCCGTCTTCACCTACCTGTTCTACCTGCCCGTGTTCTGGAGCTCCGTCGGCAACCTCACGCCCACCCAGATCGGCCTGAGAACTATCAGCAACTTTGTCGGTGTGTCTGCGGGCTCGTTCGCCACGGGCTTCTACATGAAGCAGACCGGCCGCTACTACTCCTTCTTTGTCGTCACCAGCGCACTCACCCTGGCCGGAATCGTCTCCGTCTACTTCACCAGCAGGTCCACCCCGGTCTGGTGGCAGTACATGGAGCTGTTTGTGCCTGGCGCGGGCTACGCGTCCATGCTCACTGTGACGCTGCTCGCACTCATCGCTGCCGTCCCACACGAGCACCAGGCCGCCACAACCTCCATCCAGTACGCGTTCCGTGCCACGGGCTCCACAATCGGCGTCGCGCTCGCCTCCTTCATCTTCCAGAGATCGCTTACCGCCAACCTGGAGAAGAAAGTGTACGCTGTTCCGTCCGATCTGACTCGCGAACAGCTCCAGCACATCGTCTACAACGCCTCCAACAACGCCAAGTACGTCTGGGAGGCCCCTAAGCTGTTCCGCAACGCTATTCTCGACAGCTACGACATCTCCACGCACGCCGCAATGACGTTTGCGGTTGTCACGTGCGTCATCGCCTGGGTTGTAGGCCTGTTCATGAAGGAGCACACTCTTCACAGCAGTATAAACCGGAAGTAGCACCCAGCACTGAACCAGGGGAGCTACTGCTGCACTGCGATACCTCTACATCCGCAATTGTCAACTCGCAAATCTAAGCAACTGCAGTACGATAGCTTGCATGTAGATTGCGAATGTGAACTCGCAAATCTAAGCAACTCCACCACAGTATCACACGTAAACTCGCAAATTCAATAAACTGCATTACGATACCATTGCATGTAGATGCAAATGTAAATCCCCAAATACTTTACAATTAGCTGTGAATACGCAACTAGGTTACAATTAACTGTGGATACGCGAATATGGTACAATTAAATGTAAACTCGCAGCGCACTCCCATTTTTGCATGTAGATTCAAATACTACAATTAACTATAAATATCCTCTATTATCGCAAATACGTGATGCTAATCTGCAAAACTTGTGAAGCACATCCACTAACGACAACACCAAAGCTGAACTCTGTAGTATCAACAGGAAGAGCACTGAGCCACTACCAAGAAATAGAGACTAAGGTCAGGGTCGAGTGTAAAGTTGGTAAATTTTTTTACACGGAATTAGAGTGCAAAGTTTAGGTCGGAAAGAAGCATGGAGCAGGGCGTCGGAACGAGCAAGAAGAGCGGAAAGAAGCCAGCAGTGACGCCCGAGTACATTGCGGCGATGCGGGCCAAGCGGGCGGCTGAGAAGCAGGCCAAGAGAGACGCACTGATTGCGCAGGGCATCGACCCAGACCAGGTGGATCTGCCCGCAGACCTGCGGTTTGTGTCGCGGCCACTGCTTCGCCTGGGGCAGGACGTACCGCACGCCCAGCATGGCCAGCTCGTCAAGATCATGACGTACAACGTGCTGGCGCAGGCGCTGATCAGAAGAAGCCTGTTTCCGACGAGCGGAAACGCAGTCAAGTGGTTCAAGCGGTCGCAGGTGCTGCTGAGGGAGTTCAAGCACTACGACTGCGACGTGCTGCTGCTGCAGGAGGTGGACCACGTGCAGTACGGCAGTTTCTGGCGCGACGAGATGAAGAAGCTGGGCTACGAGTCGGTATTCCATAGGTATGGCGAGAAGAACCACGGAATCGCAATCTGCTATCGAAGCAGCTGGTTCGAGGTTTCCGATCGCATGCTCATCAGCTACGACGACGAGCCCACGGGCGACATCCCCAAGCGCACCATCACCCGCAATGTAGGGCTCATCCTGGCGCTCAAGTTCAAGCCGGAGATTTTGCGAAAGTTTCCTGGTACCGACAAGACTGGGCTCATCATCGGAACCACCCATCTGTTCTGGCACCCTTTCGGAACCTTCGAGCGCACCAGGCAGACGTACATCATTCTGAAGAAGTTCCAGGAGTTTACCGACAGAGTGCGTGTCCTGCAGAAGGGCACCAAGTGGTTCCAGTTCTTTGGCGGAGACTTCAACTCGCAGCCATTTGATGCGCCGTACTTGAGCATCACGTCGAAGCCGATCCAGTACCGATCCCGATGCAAGACGGTTATCGAGTGCTCCACGTCGTTCCAGTACTCCAAGAAGCGAGAGGGAATCGAGGACAATGACGAGGAAGGCGGGAATATCGAGAAGTTTGGCGAGGGCCAGCCCGAGACACCGGTGCCAGCGAGCTTCGAAGCGACTGAGGAGCAGGCAGCACTTGTGCAGAGCATGCAGCAGTTGCACAATTCGCTTCCGATGAAGGCCATTTCGCTGTATTCCGTGGGCTACAAGCACGTCCACCCAGAGAATTCCGGCCTGGACAACGACAAGGGCGAGCCTGAGATCTCGAACTGGGCACACGCCTGGCGCGGTCTGCTGGACTACATCTTCTACATAACGTCATGGGACGGTTCCGATACCGACCTGATCGGATTGGACCAGTACGAGCAGGAAACAGGCACTAGGATCCGAGCGCTGCTGAGAATGCCGCCGGCCAGCGAAATGACCGAGCACGGCCAGCCCCACGAGGGCGAGTACCCGAGCGACCACCTGTGCATGATTGCAGAGGTTGAGCTGCTGATGTAGGCGGGCAGGAAGGGAAGATACTACTGTCGGAAAGACCTGGTTGGAATGATTTGCTCGGAAAGACTTGGTCGGAATGACTGTGTGCATTATATAGACATAGACTAAAAGATAAAGACCCTGTCCTGTCCTTTGGAAGGCATTTCCGCCTTTGGGAAGCCCAGCTGCTCGGTGAACTTGATCATGTCGGTTTTCATGCCTGGCGGACCACACACCAGGATTCTGCTGTTGGCATCGGCAGAAGGCAGGTACTTGTCACACATTTCCTTGGTGACATAACCCACTTCGCCAGTCCAGTTCTCAGGCGGAAAGGTCAAGGTGTAGGTGACAGTAAAGTTTGGGTACTTTTGCGCAAGCTCGTCCAGCTCGCTCTTGAGCAGGATATCGTTCTCGGTCTCGTTAGCGTAGATGAGGGAAATCTTGGTGATGTCGTGAGGAGTGGTGGTGATCTCGCTGATGACCTGGAGGATCGGAGTGATTCCCGATCCACCGCACACCATTCCGATCTCCTCCACCTCGTTAGCAGTGTAGCTGAAACGACCGACCGGGCCTCGGAACTTGACAGTTTGTCCTGGTTTAAGCGATGCAAACTGTCTTGAGACATTACCGTTAGGATACGACTTGACCAAAATGTCAAAGTAGCCCTGTTCCGACTTGGACGAGATTGGGGTGTAGTAGCGGATATCGTTGTCCATTTTGACCGCCACATGGTGCCCGACTGGGATGTCCAAAGACTCTGTTGGTCTGACGAGCTCGAAACTGTAGATGGCAGAGTTGCGCGAGATGACGGTGGACTCGATGAGTTCCAGAGACCGCCACTTCTCTGGGTCCAGGGAATGTCTTCTGTTGTACGCGCCGTAGATTCTATAGGTGAAGAGCACAGCGAGGAAGCCCAGTATGTACGGCAGGTAGGTGTAGTCGATGATGGCAGTTCCCACCAGCATGAGCGCGGTTGGAATGTATATTCCGTGCAACGGCTCCTTGAGCAGGTCCATTTTGTCCTGTGTCCTTTTGTCAATTGAAGACATTTTAACGATTGAATTGTCCAAAGTTGTTTGTCTTGTCTACTATTTCAAATCAACAAATTTTTATTTCACTCAAATTATTTATGCTGCAATTACAAATAAATAAACCTCTTTGGCGGACGCTCACACCACGCCGTTGCGCTGGGGCCACTGGCTGGTGCCCAGAAACACGTTGTAGGGGTCCTGCTCGGCTCTGATTTTCTTGAACAGCGCGAGGTCGTCGCCAAACCACTCGTCTATCTTGCCGTGCAGGCCCACCATCTCGCCGTCCCTGGTAGGCGCGGGGCCCGCGTCGCCCAAGAAGTTCTTGGCCCAGTGCGGCTTGCCCCCCGCGGCGCCCAGGATCTCCTCGAAGATGCGGTACCACTTGCCGATGGGCGAGTTGGTGTGGAACGGCCTGTACATCGTGGCGTTGATGTACAGGGTGAGCTGGGAGTTGGTCACGTCCGAGTGCGGGACGTAGTTGAGCTTAGGCGTGTTGTCCAGCAGCGGTCTGAGGTTGTTGCCGATGATAGGCCCGCTGGACAGCGCGGTGCGGTGGGTCAGGTCCGGCTCGTTGTTGGACTCGTTGGACGTGGTGGTGTTGGAGCACCGGATCTCGACGGGCACGTGCACGTAGAAGTCGTGCTGCTGCGCTGCGGTGCTGATGGAGTGCTCGAGGGATCTGAGAATCTCCGGCCCGTTGTTCAGAGGAGCAGCCCACTCGTTGACGAACTGCGAGAACAGGCAGTCCATGTTGAGCCCCTCCACCGAGTCCTGGACGGCGGTGGCCCCGTGGCCCAGCGTCTCCACGGCGCCGTACTGGCGGTTGAAGACGAACTTCTCGACGTACGGCGTGAAGGGCGGGTAAATGTTCACTGCAACCCACAGCAGCGTCTCATAGAAGAGTCTGCCCAGCCTGGTGCCGTACCAGCTGGTGGCTGGCGGCTGCAGGGGGTCGTGTGTCTTCTCGCCGCGCCACAGGATGCACTTCTTCGCGTAGGGGAACCACCACACCCTGATGAACTCGCTGGAGGTCCACAGCACCTCCCACTGGCTCAGCAGCGTGTCAAAGTGGATCACCTCCTGCGTGGACCTGATTCTGAACGCCGGGACCGTGCGGATGGTGGCCCGCACGATGATGCCTATCTTGCCCAGGCTCAGCAGGCACGCCCGGAACAGGTCCTGGTTGGTTTCCGAGTTGGCTGTCACCTCCTGGCCCAGCCCGTTGACAATGGTGATGTCCACGATCTGCTGGGACACCAGCCCGTGGAATGGCGAGGCCCCGTGCGTCCCTGTCGAGATGATCCCGGCAATGGACTGCTCGCTGATGGAGCCCAAGTTCTGGATTGCCAGGTTTCTCTGGGCCAGAAACTCGTTCAGCTGGTAGATTCGGATGCCCGCCTCCACCGTCACGTCGGTGTACAGCCCGCTGTGGTGCGGTGCCACGCGCAGCACCTGCCGGAACTTGTCCAGGTTGACCAGCCAGTCGTTGGTCATACACAGATCCGACGGCGAGTGGCCCGAGCCCACGGTGGTGAGCGTGTGGCCCGAGTCGCGCGCGCTCAGCACGAGCTGCTTGATCTCGTCAATGGTCTCTGGCTGGAAGAAGAGCGCCGGCTTGCAGCTGAAGATGCCTGCCCAGTTGGAAAAGATCACGTTTTTCTGGCCCTTCAGGCCAATCTGCGAGCCCACCACGTCCAGCTTGGCCCGTGCGCCGTGCGCCGGCCCGCCCAGGGTCCCCGCGGCAGCTGTTTCAGTCATTGGAGCGGTCGTTGGCTGCGGCTAATAGTCTGCTGGGTGATTGTCGAACGATAAAAAGGTTTTGTGTGAATTTTACCTATTTTTTTAGCGGAAAATATGTTAGGCGGTAGCGCTTCAACTTACAAGCAGGCTGACAAACATACAAAAAGACATAAACAGACAAACAGACACAGACAAAAAGACATAAACAGACACAGACAAAAAGACATAAACAGACACAGACAATCAGACACAGACAAACACACAAACAAACACACAAACACACAAACACACAAACACACAAACACACAAACACACAAACACGCGCATGGCCTACCACAAGCGGAGGAGAACTATCAGGTCTGACACATTGCGGGCGCAGCTGGTGGTGAGCCGCCAGTGGAGGAGGAACCACCGCGCCCGGCTGAAAAAGTCGCCCTGGCGGCCGCCCAGCGGCGCGCCCACGGTGGGAAACCTGGGCGGCAGCGAGCTCGAGCCCGAGCCCGAGCACAGGCTGGGCCCGCACGACGTCCAGCTGGACCCGCTGGACACCCAGTGGGAGCACACCAGGGACCCGGCCGGCGCCCATAGTGCCGCCGCGGGCGCTGCTGCTGGGGCTGGGGCTGGGCTCCTAACCCTCAAGGCCATTGTCGCCAGCAGGATTGCACGCCACTCCGACCTGCTGTCCCAGGACCTCTTCACCGCCACCCCGTCGTTCTTTATCTGGCACCCGGTCTGGCTCCACATCTGCTCCCTGAACCAGGACTCGTTCCGCAACTTTGTGCTGTTTGCCAACAACTTTGCCCACGATACCCGCTTCTCGTGCCACCCGGCCACTTCCAGCAGCAGCGTGCACCGGAGGGAGGTGCTGTGCGCTCAGCTCGCCCACAAAAGCCGCCACAGGATCGACAAGTTCGCCTGCAACATCAAAATGTCCAGTTTCATCGAGAAGCTGAACTGCATAGCGTTCCGCCACTGCGTGGTGCTGGAGCTGCGCCTGGACAGAACCTCCAACCACGACCTGTGCCTGCTGGGCAACCTCGTCCACCTCAGGAGCCTGAAAATCGCCCCATGCAGTCCCGACAACAGGTGCATCAGCGATGCTGTGGTCGACACCTGGTGCCGCGCAGCCCACTCCAGCACCCACAGTCCCAAGTGGGGCCACCTGGAAGTGCTCTCGCTGCCCATGATATCCCTGGCTGCGCTCGGCAGGCTGGCCACCGCGCGGCTGAGCAATCTGAAGCTGCTGGTGATCTGCGCAGGCTCCCAGCCGTGTTTCAGCCTGCCCGAGTACCTGCTGAGCTCCCACCGAGCTACCCAGGTCCCGCCAGAGCTCCAGGGGTGGCAGTTCATACCCAGCACGGACCGGCTGCTCAGCCTGCCTAGCGCAAAAAAGCTGCTGAAGCTGGGCCACGCCGCAGACCCCCCACAGGATTACAACACCCGCATCCTCGATCTGGAGCTTGTGCACGCCCCTGGTAGAAGCCTGTGGCAGCCCAGCTCCGCGTCCAGCTTCAGCACCAAGCTGAACTACTTTGGGCTCAGAAAATCAGCACCCACGCCAATTGCCGACAGCCGGCCCAGTAAAGTTCTTGCGACGCGGTCCCGTAGCTTCCTCAAGCTCAAGCCCAAGATCAGCAGGCCCCTAAGCTCGCTCTTCAGCTCCAGTGCCACGGGGATGTCGCCGTCGAAGTGACTCCAGGCGTCCCGAAAAGGCAATTGCTGTTTTGGGATATTTACTGGCACATCCACGTCCCAAAACGGCACCTTCCCGTTTGGGGTATTTACTTACATAGCATTTTGAGAAAAAATCAGAAACTCTTTTGGTAGCACAACAACCATGAATAGCCTGCTCAGAAGACCCGCAGCTCGCTGTCTGTTCAGCACATCCCGCACCATACAGCAGCTGGCTAACACAGCCAAGCCACACACACACGAAAGCCCGGAATTGAAGGAACTGGCGGTATTCAGCGAGCTGAAACCCGCAGATAAAAGATTCAAGTTCAAGAAGCCGCTGAACTCGTTCTCGTTGTTCACCAAGGAGAACTTCAAAACCTGCCAGGAAGAGAATCCGCAGCTCAACTCCAATGAGATATTCAAAGTATTGAGTGACAAGTGGAAGAAGTTGGACGAAGCAGAAAAGTCAATTTACGCTGTAGAGGCTGCAAGCCGGATGCAAACGTATAAAAACTACGTAAAGCGACATGGTGAACCTGGGAATCCGCGCTCGAGGTTTACCAGTGCCAGCAAATTCTTCCAGGACCATTTCCAGTCGATTCGTGAACAAAATCCAAAACTAAATAACAACGAAATATTCACATTAATGGGTAAACTGTGGAAGGAGC
Organism: [Candida] sp.; assembly: GCA_030570575.1. Taxonomy (NCBI): domain Eukaryota; kingdom Fungi; phylum Ascomycota; class Saccharomycetes; order Saccharomycetales; species [Candida] sp. The sequence goes on along the minus strand of JAJLVZ010000014.1, from coordinate 28,320 downwards.
TCCCAGAGAATGACAAGAAGAGGTACAAGCTAGATAGCGTAGGAGCTACCGAAAGTGTATAAATAAAAATAATAAAACTTGAAATTAAAGAGCTAAAAGTAAAAGACAGCTGAGCTTAGTATTCGCCCATTTCCTCAGTATCCAAAGAGTCGGCACCAACTTCCTCGTAGTCGTTCTCCAAGGCAGCCAAGTCCTCTCTGGCTTCGGTGAATTCTCCTTCTTCCATACCTTCACCAACATACCAGTGAACAAAAGCACGCTTGACATACATCAAATCGAATTTTCTGTCGATTCTTCTCCATGCTTCGGCAATAGCTGTGGTGTTACTTAGCATACAAACAGCTCTTGACACATCAGCAAAGTCTGACTGAGGTGGCGCAGTAGGTTTTTGGTAGCAGATTCCGATCTTGAATCCAGTTGGAATCCAGTCAACCAACTGAACGGTTTTCTTGGTTTTAACTTGTGCAACTGCGCTTTGAACATCTCTAGTAACAACATCTCCTCTATATAGTAAACATGTAGCCATGTACTTACCAGCTCTTGGGTCACATTTAACCATTTGGTTACCTGGTTCAAAACACGAGTTTGTGATTTCAGAAACTGAGTTGGCTTCGTGTGATGATCTGGCCTTTGACACAACTGGTGCATAGCCAACTAGAGGGAAATGAATTCTTGGGTATGGAACTAAGTTAGTTTGGAATTCATTCAAATCAACGTTTAATGACCCATCAAATCTTAATGATGCAGTAACTGATGAAACAACTTGTGCAATTAAGCTGTTTAAACTTGCAAAGCTTGGTCTTTGAATATCTAAGTTCTTTCTGCAAATGTCGTAAATAGCTTCGTTGTCAACCATGAAGGTACAGTCAGCGTGTTCTAATGTGGTATGTGTGGTTAAGACTGTGTTGTATGGTTCAACAACTGAAGTGGAAACTTGTGGTGCTGGGTAAACTGCAAATTCTAATTTAGCCTTTTTACCATATTCTAAACTTAATTGCTCTAATAACAAAGAACCGAACCCTGATCCAGTACCACCACCTAATGAATGAGTGAAAAGGAAACCTTGTAATCCATCACACTGGTCTGACATTCTTCTAACTCTATCCAAAACATCGTCTAACAAATCTCTACCAACTGTGTAGTGACCTCTTGCATAATTATTTGCAGCATCTTCCTTACCAGTGATCAATTGTTCTGGGTGGAATAGCTCTCTGTATGCACCGGTTCTGACTTCGTCAACAACATTTGGCTCTAAATCAACATAAAGTGCTCTTGGAACATATTTACCAGATCCTGTCTCACTGAAAAAAGTTGAAAATCCTTCTTCACCACCTTTTGGTCTGGATAATCCCTCTTGTAAGTACCCATCTGGTTGGATCCCGTGCTCTAAGGAGTAAAGCTCCCAGCACGCATTACCAATTTGACATCCAGCTTGTCCAACTGTGCCATATGTTAGCTTTTGTTTTTGTTTTGAAGTGGCAACAGCGCGTTTTATGTTACATCACCTGTTTATCCCAGATCTAGCGGTGTTCTCACGGGACAAATTGGTGAAAGTACATAACCGGCTGCTGCCATGGTCATAGACACGCAAAACACATACCGTTGATACTAATAACCTCTCTCATTATGCTTTTAATCAATAATTAATTAAAAAAACAAGGTTTTCATTTGTTGATTTTTATTTTGTTTTAGGTTTGTTTTCATTTTCCGTTTTGGGAAGATGCAGTTCACGTGAGCGTTGCCGGAGTTACTCATCAACTTCTAGAGAGAGTATCCCAAATAGGCAAGATACCGCAAGCGGCAGATGTTGAAAAAGTGGGTGGATAAAATTGTGCTTGTCGGTTGGTTAAGAGCTGGTCGGAATAGAAAAACAAAGATTTTGAATGTGCTCTTGAGACTTTGGGACTGAATGGCTTTGGTCTGAGGCGGTATTAGTAATGACCTAAGTGGACAGCGGCACACCCCTGTTGGTTTGACGGGTTGATTTCATACAACACGAGGTTGTTAAGTATGCAACAACCCCAGTTTTTTTTTTTGTCCCGGGTTGGAAACCGGCTATTTTTACCGATGACTACATGGACGCGCGCAAACTCACGTCTAGCCGGGGTATACGCGACCGCTTTCCTAATAACACCGGGGGTCATCACTTCATTCCATCGTCTTCACCAATATATAAATAAAAATAATTGCTTTCTCCCTTTTATTTAAACTTTCCAAATCATATAACATATAGAAGATATATAAAATCACTGAAAATGTCACATAAAGCACAAGAAGAACACAACATCGATACAGATTTAATCACATTAACAAGATTCATCTTAACAGAACAACAAAAAGTCACGCAAGCTTCCGGTGACTTGACTCTGCTGTTAAACTCTTTACAGTTTGCATTCAAATGTATTGCACACTATATCAGAAAAGCTGAGCTGGTTAATCTGATCGGGTTAGCAGGTGCATCTAACTCCACAGGTGACCAACAGAAAAAACTAGATATTATTGGTGATGAGATTTTCATTAACGCAATGAAAGCTTCAGGTAAAGTTAAAGTTTTGGTTTCTGAGGAGCAGGAAGACCTGATTGTCTTTGATGGGCCAGGTAGCTATGCTGTTGTGTGCGATCCAATTGATGGGTCGTCCAACATCGATGCGGGAGTCTCTGTCGGTACTATCTTCGGTATCTACAAGCTGTTGCCTGGATCCACCGGTACAATCAAGGACGTTTTGAGACCAGGTGTGGAGATGGTTGCAGCTGGTTACACCATGTACGGAGCTTCCGCACACCTAATGCTAACCACAGGAAACGGAGTTAATGGATTCACTTTGGATACCTCATTAGGAGAGTTCATTCTAACACACCCAAACCTAAAGATCGACGGTAACAAAAAAATCTACTCCGTCAACGAAGGTAACTACACATACTGGCCTGCCAAGATCCAGAAGTTTGTTGACGACATGAAGAAACCACAGGAGGCCACCGGCAAGCCATACAGCGCCAGATACATTGGTTCCATGGTTGCAGATGTCCACAGAACCTTGCTGTACGGAGGTCTATTCTCGTACCCAGCAGACTCCAAATCCAAGAACGGTAAGCTGAGAATTTTGTACGAGTGTTTCCCAATGGCATTCCTGCTGGAGCAGGCTGGTGGCAGTGCCGTTACCGATGCCGGCGAGAGAGTTTTGGAACTGACTCCAAAGTCCATCCACGACAGATCCGGAATCTGGTTAGGCAGCAAGAGCGAGATCGAGAGATTTGTCAACGCCATCAAGGAGTAAGCGTGTTCCTGCTTGCTTAGTTGGGCCAATAGATGCTTCTCTTTGCTGCACTGTAGCCGTAGCCTATGTATTATATAAGTACCTGGTAAGCTATGCCGTAATTGCTTAGTCAGCTATCACTGCAGCGGACCTGGAACTGCGCAGAGTCATAAGAGCCAGAAAAGCAACACGCACTGGGCTGAACGTCACGCATAGCTGCCATGCCGCTTTCCAGTATAGAGACGACACTCACTTTCCACACCAGAGGGTTTCTGCAGCGCACATTCACCAAGAGACAACTGCAGATCTCATCATACTTGATATCATTGATTTCATGTCTTTGCACGGGATCCATCCTGCTGTTTCCGCTGTTCACGCCCGTGCTGCTCCACAGCTACTCGCAGTACGAGGTGAACGTGATTGGGAGCCTGGTATCTATTGGAATGTACTTCCCCCTTCCCGTGCTGGGGTATCTGGCTGACTGCCACGGGCCAGTCATATTGTCGCTAATATCGATCGTGTTGTTCACGCCTGGGTACGCAGTTGCTGCTGTAATAGTTGCTAGCAATGGTGCGTGGAGCTATGTGTACCTGGCTGCATGCTTTAGCTGCATTGGCTGTGCCACCTCGGCCATGTACTTCACTGCGCTGCTGACCTGTGCTAAGATGAGCATCGGCTCGGGTGGGCTGGCCATCAGTGCACCTATCGCTTGCTACGGTGTCTCGTCGCTGCTAGGGTCCCAGCTGCTGAAACTTGACGCGCTGCATCTCGCCAATGGCGACCTGGACCTTGTTAAATGCTTTAAGCTGTTCAGTGCAGTTTACTTAGTGACGGGGATCGTCAACTTCATTACCTCAAGCGTTGTGTCCATTGAGAGGGACATTTTGGACGAGCGGGAGGAAACCCCACTGATCCAGCAGGACCTGGTGCCCAATCATAAGAAGAAGTACTACGATTTCTTGAAAAACTGGTCCACCTACGTGCTGCTGGGGTCGCTGCTGATGAGTATGGGTCCCAGCGAGATGTACATCACCAGCATGGGCTCCATCATTGGGTCTTTGTCGCCGGATAGCTCCATCTCAGACCAGGTCTCGGTCCATGCTGGGTTTTCCACGCTCGCCAGACTGTCGCTGGGAGCTCTGAGCGATGTGGCCAACCGGTACGGCGTCCCTACAAAGTGGCTGCTGCTTCTGGTGCTGTGCGGGACTGCAGCAATGCATCTGGCGGTGGCCAACTCGGCGCTAATAAGCAAGGAATCGTACCCGATCATCAGTGCGCTAAACGGGTTTAGCTACGGTTCTATCTTCACACTCTACCCGATCCTGGTGCTGTCCAGCTGGGGGCCGGACATATTTGGGGCGGTCTGGGGCAGCTTCATGGTGGCACCAGCCGTGGGAACTACATGCTTTCTGCTGCTGTTTGCCAGAGTGTGGGAAACCAGCTGTGGACCTGCCAGCCTGGCCTCGCTCGGCTCCAACTGCCTGTCGCCTATGTTCTATATAATCTCAGCCAGCTTCGCCATGAGTGCAGGGCTGCTAACAGCCCTGCGCATCAATAAAAGCACTCGCTAAGTGACGCAGTCGTGATCTGACCGGAATTCAGTAATTCCGATTCGCTTTCTTGCTGCGTTGTTCATTTTACTATTTTGAATATTTATTTTTTTCCAATTCCAACAATTAAACCACACAAAGAAGAACAAAGATGAGTTGTAAGTGGACAGCGGCTGCGTTTAGAGTGCCAGGAGCAGAAGTACTAACAGGACAGTTCGTGTATTGGATTTGGTTAAGCCATTTACCGGCTTTTTACCAGAAGTTGTTGCACCAGAGAGAAAGGTTGCATTCAACCAAAAGTTGATGTGGACCGGTGTCACATTGTTGATCTTCTTGGTTATGAGTGAGATCCCACTGTACGGTATTGTTTCTTCAGAGTCCAGTGACCCATTGTACTGGCTGAGAATGATGTTGGCGTCGAACAGAGGTACCTTGATGGAGTTGGGTATTTCCCCAATCGTTTCCTCAGGAATGGTGTTCCAGCTGTTGCAAGGAACCCAGCTAATAGACGTCAACATGGAGTCCAAGCAGGACCGTGAGCTCTTCCAGACTGCGCAAAAACTATTGGCCATCTTGTTATCGATTGGTCAAGCAACTGTTTACGTGTTGACTGGTATGTACGGTAGACCAAGTGACTTGGGTATTGGTATCTGCTTGCTATTGATTTTGCAGTTAGTTTTTGCCGGTATCATTGTCATCTTGCTGGACGAGCTACTGCAAAAAGGCTACGGGTTAGGTTCAGGTATCTCATTATTCATGGCTACCAACATCTGTGAACAGATCTTTTGGAAAGCCTTTGCACCAACCACCGTCAACCAAGGTAGAGGTTACGAGTTTGATGGTGCAGTTGTTGCAGCATTCCACTTGCTCTCCACCAAAAAGGACAAAAAGCGTGCATTGATTGAAGCCTTCTACAGACAACCATTGCCAAACTTATTCCAATTGCTGGCCACATTTATTGTCTTCTTTTTAGTTGTTTATTTACAAGGATTCCGTTACGAAATCCCAGTCAAATCAACTAGACAAAGAGGTCCTCATGGATTGTACCCAATCAAATTGTTCTACACTTCAAACACTCCAATTATGTTACAATCAGCTTTGACCTCAAACTATTTTATCATCTCACAAATGTTGTTCCAAAGATTCCCACTCAACCCAGTCGTGCGTCTGTTTGGTGTCTGGGAAGCTCAACCAGGTTCCTCACAACTCTTTGCTACAAATGGTATTGCTTACTATATCCAACCACCATTTTCATTGTCCGAAGCTTTGTTAGACCCAATTAAAACCGTCATTTACATTGTTTACGTCTTAGGATTATGCGCAATTTTCTCCAAAACATGGATTGAAATCAGCGGTACCGCACCAAAAGATATTGCCAAACAATTTAAAGACCAAGGATTAGTCATTGCAGGACACCGTGAGACCTCAGTCTACAAAGAACTGAAAAGAATCATCCCAACTGCTGCTGCATTTGGTGGTGCCTCAATTGGTGCCTTATCGGTCGCTTGTGATCTGCTAGGAACCTTAGGTTCAGGTACATCTATCTTGCTGGCTGTCACAACTATCTACAGTTATTACGAAATTGCTGCAAAGGAGGGTGGATTCCAAAAAAATGTTGTTAGTGGGTTCTCTGATGCTTTATAAACTCTTTGACTATTAATCCATTAGTACACCAACTCATTAAACTCATTCATTAGATAAAACTATTAAAATAATTTAGCTGCCTGTAGCGCTGGTTATGTAACGGCTTAGTAACATCCACTTATCTAACTGCTTAGCTAACTTGGCAGAACTCTGTTTCCTGAGTAAACAACTAATTTGACACAATTAGCGGGTTACTTGATTTGAGACCGGCAGGAGAGTTCAGCTGCTTGGTAGTGAGGTCCTTGGAGTTCAATAAGTGTCGGTACCAGTTTCAAGCTGGAAAACAGCGTGTTTCAGGTCAACATTGGGTGGCAAATCGTGGTAATAGACTAAAAGGGGTGAAAATGAGCAGTCTGAGGTTTGACTCACTTGATGAGTTGGAGGATTGGTGTAGTGAGAAGCGTGATGAAATTGAGCTTTATGTGCCGAGGGAGTCGATTGAGGACTACACCAGAAACAGAAAAAAGGAAACTGGACTGCAGTTAGTATTTTGTCACGACTATAGGGGCAACTACCAGCAAGAAGAGGATGAGAACCCACAAGGATACTTTCCTCATCCGACCGGCACTCACTACTTTGCTCAGTTCCCGCAGCTAGTTGATTATTTCATCTACTTTTCGCACCATCAGGTTTCAATTCCGCCAGTTTCATGGATTAACTCGCTACACAGGCAGGGAATTCCGGTTTTGGGGACCCTGATCTTTGAAGGGACCAACTACAAGCATCTGGATAAGCTGCTGGAGAAAACCAGCAATGGCGAATTCAAGTTCGTGAGGATTCTGACTGATTTATGTAAATTATTCAAATTTGATGGCTGGCTGCTGAACATTGAAACACACTTCACCACGCCCTCAAAGGGGTTCCAGCTAGTGAACTTTATGGAGCTGCTGAAGGGCGAGCTGCACCTGCATTTACCGAATGGGAAGCTGATCTGGTACGACTCATTTTTGATAGGCAAGAACAGAGTGGCGTACCAGAACTGTGTGAACAGCTGGAACTACCAGCAGTTTCTGGCTGCAGACTATTTTTTCACCAATTACTGGTGGGACAAGGCGATGCTGCAGACAAATATCGTGACGTGTGGGATCCAGGGCACCAGGGAAAAGATATTTAGCGGAATTGATGTGTTTGGCAGAGGGTCGCAGTTGCACAACGGTGGGTTCTCAGCACCGGATGCCATGCGGTACCTAACGGAGATGGGCTCAAATGTGTGTCTTTTTGCGCCTTCCTGGACGTACGAGAACCTGGACAAGTCCAATTTCATTTCCAATGATAGCAGATTCTGGACAGGGCTTGACACCGATAAGAATTCTGTGGCAGAGTACGTTACGCCCTACACCACGAGTGTCCGCTCGTACCAGAACAACATCCAGTTTTATACAAACTTCTCGACTGGTGAGGGAGCAAAGTTCTACAGCCAAGGTGAAGTTGTTTATGCAAAGCCCTGGGTCAATGGGAGCCTACAAACCAGCTTGCCGTTTGGTATCAATAAGTGCGGGATCCGCATCAGCAAGAAGGATGCGTTTGTGGGTGGCGGGAGCTTGAGCGTCTCGGCAAAAGAGAATAGCAGAGTCAGTTTATTCGAGTTTAACAGCGAAATTAGGTCACCTAAGCTGGAGCTGAAGGTGAGCTTCAAGTACCCTGAGGCCATGAGCGGCCAGTCGGAGCTGTTTTTCCAGCTGGAGGTGAGGTACTACCTGGAAAAGCGGTACAAAACAGTGGCCAGAATAGGGGAGGGTGTTCTGAAGCAGGACCTGAAGTGCAGTAACCACAGTACAGAATGGGAAGTGGTTGATGTCGAGCTTGAGTTGCCCGTGATGAGGATGAGAGAGCACCTGGTACTGGATAGCGTGGACATTGTGCTGCTGGATGGTGCGCAGCAAGCGCGAGAGGGCGGTGACGACGACTGGGTTATACTGCCTAACGAAAACCTGGAATACAAGATCCTAATTGGGGACCTGTACCTGAACTCGATAATCACAGTGGAGCCCGACGTGAAGCCTGTTGAGAGCATCACAAGTACTGCAGTCAATGGCGGACGGCTGCTGAAATGGAGCAACGACAAAAGAGTTCTTTTCTGGATTGTCTATGCAGATGGAGAGTTCATTGGTGTTTCACATACAAACTGCTATCTGTCGGCCACTGCAGGATGCTTCAGAGTTGACATTGTCACAAGGAAAGGTGAGCTGATCCCGGGGTGCGACTGAAACGATCCAGCTAGTTCAGATTGGCTACTAAAGCGTCCAACTGTGGTGAAACCTGCTTTAGATGAGTTCAGCTCTCAGTATAGCTAAATGAGATGAGAGGCAAGCCCAGTCCATCAGGTTTTGAATGCAAAAAGCTGTGACTGTCATCAGAAAGATGTGTCCCACAGAACAAGAGAGATCCGTTTTTAAGGTATAGAGATGTCTGTGCTGGTTTGATATAGACAGTTAGGTATCTGACGAAGACCAGCGGGTTTCTTGGAAAACATAAATCAGGGTTCATTTATGAAAATGCAGAAAGGCCACTAGCTTGAGACATAACATTGTGACATGTGATGAAATCATAAATTACAGAAAATCCATTCGCTTGTGAGACTTAGCACTGTGACTTGTGATGGAATGTCAAATGTTGATAAAACTGCTTTGCTTTCAAATGCAGAACACTAACAATGGTGATAACAGCAGTCAACAGATTGGAGCAATTAAGTGAGCTTTGCCAGAAGTCCATCAGAAATGTCAATGACCCAGTCAATCTGAGCCAGTTACGTGTTGGGGTGAGCAGGCGGTTCAAGTATCAGCAGTGATACTCAGTGTCTAGCTCGACTATGATAGTTGTGTGATGAATAGGAGAGGAGCTTAAAGTTGGGTGGAACCAGGCTGTGATGCCCCAGATGTCCGGAAGAAGAGCTAAAGATACAAATAAGCCTAGCGAGGGATCCACCACGATTAAGATCAATTCCTGATAGATTAGGAGGAGTTATTGCTATGTTTGGAGGCGAAATCTGGGATGAGCAATGTTTTGTACAGTTGCAACGAGCTCAAGCCCTGGTGTTTCGTACTGGATCGATATGACAGAAGGAGACTACCTATGGCAGGTTCAAGAGATCTCCCAACCACGTTATGGCTCTGTGTGTGCCATTATTCGATCAACACATTGGTCTTACCACTTGATTTGTTAAGATACATCTAGCCTGTTAAGTACTGGCCTTTAACCTGTGTACTGTGGTATATAGCTTCTATATACACCAACGTGGTGTACAGCAGTTGTGCACCATAAGTAATGTATATGGTTACGCTATGTATATGATGTACGCTATGTATATGGTTACGCTATGTATATAATCTACGCCATGTGAATGGTCTACGCTATGTATATAATCTACCATGTATATGGTCTACGCTATGTATATAATCTACGCCATGTACATAATCTACGCCATATCACACTGCTAGTACTGCTAGGGTGTTAGGGTGTTAGGGTGTTATGGTGTTAGGGTGTTAGGGTGTTAGGGTGTCAGGGTGTCAGGGTGTCAGGGTGTCAGGAACACAACACCCAGCTAGTACTGTTCATCACACTGCTTAGCCCTTAACCAGAGTGCTCTGTACTCCTTCTACTGCGCTGCGAGTTGTTTGGTGTTATTCGGTATACAGCCACCTATTTGATGACAAGCACTTCCAGCAGAGTCTCAAAGATGTAATGTAATGTACAATCAGTCGAAGCTGCTTTTGGCGTCGGCGCGCGCCGCCTTCTTGTCCAGGGTGTCCCAGTCCTCGCCCTCGTCGTCGTCGTCGGACCCAGACCCGGAGCCCGAGTAGTCTGAGCCCGACTCACTGTAGTTGTCCTCGTCGCTGGGCTCGCTGTCGACATCCTCGTCGCTCGGGTCCAGGTCGCTGGCCTCGAACTCGGACTCTGCGTCGCTCTCGCTCTCGTCCTCCTGGTCGCTGTCGCCGATCAGGAACGACCACCCACCGTCCAGGAAGAACTGCTTAGGGTCTGCCTGCAGCGTCTTCATGATCTGGGACCAGTTCAGGTTGATGGTGCTCTCTGTGAACGGGATGTCCACGTCCGTGAGCCAGGACTTGATGTCCTCGAGCACCTCCATCGGGATGGTGTTGATGTGCACCACGGGCTTGCTAAAGTCCTTGAACACGAACACCAGGTCAAAGTTCTTGAGGCCGAACTGGACTCTTTCCAGCTGGACAATCTCAACCTCCTCGAGCGTGACAACCAGGAAAGGCGGGTCGATCAGCTGCACCAAGCAGTCTCTGGTGGGCATCAGGAACGTCGAGGCCCTGGATGGCACACCGGTGAAGCCCAGCTCTCTGAACGGGATGTCCAGGTCGATCAGCCCGTTGGACGAGTCCGCAATCAGCTCTGCAAACCTGCGGTACTCCTTGTCCAGCGCCGCGCGTCTTCGGCGCTCCTCCTGCTCCTGCTCCAGCTCGTCCTCGTCCCCGTACCGCCGGTGGCCCCTTCTGTTCCCGCCGGTCTCGTCAATCGACATGTCCGACGCCTCCCGGTAGAACTGCACGTCCAGCACCTTCTTCTTGCCCACAATGATCGGCGTCTTGAGGTGCACGTGGATGATCACAATCAGCTCCTCCTTGCTAGGCTGGAAGAACAGGTGCTTGATGTTGCTGAACAAAATGTCGATCCGCGACTCCTGCTTGAGCGGCGACTGGTATCTCAGCCCGTTCTCGTGGATCGACAGCGAGCCCTGCACACGCTTGGTGTCCGGCGACGGTCTCACAAACACATTCTCCAGTCGTCTGAGCCGTCCCGGCTTGGCCTGGATCAGCTTGGCCTGCTCCACCACGTCCGCCATCGTCTTGCGCTCCAGCTCTCTCTTGACGCTCTCCTTCTTCAGGTCCTGGATGTCCTTGAACGTCTGGCTAATTCTCTCGCCGTCCTTCGATCTCAGCGTGATGGACCGCACAAACTCCTTGGTAGGGTCGTCCTCGTACGGGATTTCCCCTTCCTTCTTGGACGCCAGCGACCCACCGGCCCCCGGAGAGTGGAAGTTCAGCCGGATGTACGTGTACTCGCCCTCCTCGTTCTTGGACCCGTTCTTGTAACTGTTGATGTGGAACGGAACTGGCCGGCCAGAAATTGGAATCAGGATGGTTTGCGCCTTGAAGTCCACGTGCACTCTCAGATCCTTCACCATCGATGGGATCTGCGATTCTCTCACATACGACTCGTACTTCTTGAACACAACCTTGCGGTCGTTAGGGTCGATCGCCGTGGTGTCGCTGAATCTCTGCAGGCCTTCTCTCTGTCTTTGCTCGTGCAGCTCCTTCTGGATCTTCTTCTGGCGCTGCTCCTCGCTCTCGTCGTGGCTCTTGGACTCGGTACGCAGCTTGGACTTGAGGATCTTGGAGTTGAGCTGGCTCTGTGCTGCTGACGACTCCTTCTTGATCAGTTTCTTCGAGTCCTGGCCGTCGTTCAGGTCGTCAATTTCCTTCTTGATGCTCTCGTTCTCGTCCTTGAAGTAGAACGAGATCTCAGACTTGGTCTTGGTGTAGTCCGACAGCGTGCTGACCTCGTTGTTTTCAATCTTGACGGTATCGCTGATCAGCAAAGCATAGTTTTTCAGCTTCTCCTCCTTCACACTCTCACTGTTGGCCAGGTTGCTCAACCCAACAGACAAGTTGAATGTTGAGTGGTCCGGAATGACCCTCTCATTCTTGCCGTTCAGCACAAACGTGGAGTCTCTAAACTCCAAACCAATATTCCAGCCAATATTTTTGGTAAAGTTCTTCTCCAAGTCTGGTCTTTCCGCCCTGATGTACTCTTGCACTTTGCCAAAGATATCCTTGCTCACTTGGCCCGGCTTCAAGATGGAGAGAATGTACTTCTGGATTTGGATCAAAAAGTCGTAGTTTCTCTCCACTTCCTTGGTTGGGTCAATCAGAAAAGTTCGCGAAATGTTAGAGCAGTACGACTTGTACCTGATTCCTAGAGACGCAATGATCACGCCCCCGTGCAGCTGCTGGTTGTCGGACTGCGCGCTTGGTCTCAGATCGTAGTTACCGCCACTTTGCACGATCGGCGTGTAACACCAGTCCAACTGGTCGATATCAATGTCCAGGTTTTTCTCCTTTTTGAGCCTGTTGATGAACTTTTCGTCGTCAATCTTGTTCTCAATCTTCTCGCTCAGCTTGCTGTTGGACATCTTGAGGTCCTCATCCACAATGGTTACCATCTCGTTCGAGAAGTACTCCATGAAATTTGAGCTGATTTTAGACGCCAGTCTGATGTTCTTGAGCTCGTTGTCGTCCTTGGCCTCAATGGCCCTGGAAAACGGAACGGCAATGTCCTTCTTCTCAATCTTGTCGTCGGCATTGATCTTGTCCCAGAACGGGGTCCACTCGTTGATGAATTTACCCTGGTACTTGTCTTTTGTCAGCACCCCGATTCTGGAGATGGATTCGGCAGACAGCAGTGCCACAAAGTCCTCAAACAGCTTCCTGTTGTGCTCTGGGTCCTTGTTTCTGGTCCACACCAGCACGTGCTCAGACTTGAGCGGCTGCAGGTACTTTGCCTTTGCCACTGAGGTTATGAAGATGGTTTTCTCCTTGGTCACCGCAATCAGCGTGGCCGGGAACTCGTACCCGAGCAGCCAGTTGTGGAAGATGGTGGACTTCTGGTACGGGTTCTCCTCGTCTGTGGAGCCCACCACCACCAGAAGCAGCTCCGAGTCGTTGAACTCGTTTTTGCCCAGCTTGTCCTGCAGAATTGCCACCCGCTTGCTGAACGTGGCTGCGTCAATCTTTGGTTCCGACATCTCCTCTGTTTGCCGCGCTGTAAGCTTCCTCTCACCGTTCGCAAAACACGCTTTAGCCTGAAAATGGGCAATTCACTTAAATTTGCCACTTTTGATGTTTCGCCTCTGCTCGCTGCTTATGTAATTGCGTTTTCGCGTCTGGTTACCCGGTCTGCTAAGTCAGTGCTTAGTCAGTAGGGCAGCACGATGGTTCGTCAGTAGTGCCCCCGGGGTGGTTGTAGTGCCATGCTGGTGGTACTGTAATGCTGGTGGTGCTGCCAGTTCTGGCTGCTGGTAATGTTGGCCTCTGCTATTGCTGGTGTTACTGCCATTCCTGGCCTCTGGTACTCCTGGTGATACTGCCATTACTGGCCTCTGGTAACCGTGGTGGCGCTGCCCATCCCGGCCTCTGGTAAGCCTGGCCTCTGGTAGTGCTGGCAGCTGGCATGCGGTGACCCCAGACACAGTCCGGTAGGCGCACACCTCCTATTTTGTTGTCTTTTTCACAAAAACTCCTAAAGGCCCAAAAACTGGAAAGAGCTAAAAACAACAACAACAGCCGTCCACAGCCCCCGCCACTGTCGCCAGCAACCGAGACCACGCCTGTTGCCGACTTCTGCCACTGAACAACCGTGCTAGACGCGTCAGAACCGAACAACACCTGCAAACGAGCGCAGCAACACCACTAAATGTCCACAGACGCATACTCATACGACTACGACCTACTCTTCAAGATCGTGCTGATCGGGGACTCTGGGGTTGGCAAGTCCAACCTGCTAACACGATTCACCAGAAACGAGTTCAACATGGAGAGCAGATCGACCATTGGGGTGGAGTTTGCCACCAGAACCACCGAGATAGATGGCAAAAGGATAAAGGCGCAGATCTGGGATACTGCGGGCCAGGAACGTTACAGAGCCATCACCAGCGCGTACTACAGAGGTGCTGTTGGCGCCATCGTGGTGTACGACATCTCCAAGTCGGAGTCGTACGAGAACGTGAACAACTGGCTGAAAGAGTTGAAAGAGAATGCCGACGCAAACATTGCCGTCGAGCTAGTTGGCAACAAGTCCGACTTGGCCCACCTGAGAGCAGTGCCAACCGAAGAGGCCAAGAACTTTGCCACCGAGAACCAGCTGCTTTTCACTGAAGCCAGTGCTTTGAATGCAGAAAACGTTGATAAGTCCTTTGAACAGCTGCTCAAGTCCATCTACGACATGGTTTCCAAGCACCAGCTTGATCTCTCCGACTACAACCCAGACAAGCCTTCTAACGGGCCAACCATCTCGTTGACCCCGACCCCAGGCCCGGAATCCAAGAAGAGCAAGAGCAATTGCTGTTGAGCTGACACCCTCCACAGTCCCAATTATAGTTTGTCGAGTTGCTGATTTGTAGTTAGTTGAAGATGGTCTCTTCCTCCAAGTGAACTCACTGTAGCCCAGCAGACTCGAAGCCAGACCCTGAAGCTCTGTAAACTCACTCTAGCCTTAGGAATCTGCTGTGGCCCAGCTGGAGACCACCCTGTCTCCCCAGCCTAGTTTCCTAACACAGTACAGGAAAGTAGAACTACTTGTACTTAACACTACCTAGCTAGCTTAGCATCCTAACTGCTTAGACGCACATCTTATTTGTCACTAAACCGCTAGAATTCAGGATTATATACCCAGCTGTCCCTAATCACAATTAACATAACAGTACATCACATCCTAACTGAAATGTAGAGCTCACTTCTAATACACAGCTTTAAGAGTACTGTTCTGGCCAAACCAGCCTGCCGCAGCTCAAGAACGTATTTGGAGCCTATAAAGAACTGCCTAGGGCACAGTAGAGCCCACGGAAGTCATTACAGCTTGTGCAAGTCTCCTAGAGACTAGTAAACCTGCCTGAAGCTTATATAGCCAGCTTAGAAGCTAAATAACCTGCCTGGAGCTCATGGAGCCTGTGGCGCCGACAAGCTGTCTGTTTATCTTTCTAGAGCCCAGCTGGGCGCCCTGGTATACTCGCTAGGCCCAGTTAAGGTCTGCATAGCGCCAGAATACTCAGTGGGGCCCGAAACCTGCTGGCCAGGTCAGTCGCTAGCCCACTCTACAGTCGCTAATTACACTCAGTTACTAACTATTTAGGCTCTGTGAACTCCTCGTCGTCATCGTCGTCGTCCTCGCCGTCCGGCTTCTGGTCAGCCTTGCCAGCCTCCTGGTCCAGCTTTTCAGCCGTTTTAGCATAGTCAATCACCTTGCCCCTGGTTCTTCTGCCCGTGGTGATGATGTTGGTGGTGTCAATCTCCAGCAGGTCGTCCTCCTCGTCCTCCTCGTCCTCTTCCAGCTCCAACTTGGCCTCCAGTTTGGCGTCGTCCTCGTCGTCGCTCTCCTCTTCCTCCTTTGGCACGTCGTCGTAGTTTCTTCTGCGTCTCTTCTTGTCCTTCTTAGGCTCGTCCTGCTTCCGCTTCAGCTCACTGCCGGCTGTTGGGGCGGCCTCAGCTGGCTTTTCACCCGCCTCAACTTCAACCTTTTCGGCTGCTGCTGGCTTTTCACTCGCCTCAATTGGCTTTTCACCCGCCTCAACTTCAACCTTTTCGGCTGCTGCTGGCTGCACCACTGGCTCTTTCTCACCGCTAGCTGACATTCTGGCTTGCTTCCTAGTAAACTAACTGAATAAAATGAAAAAATAACAAAATAAAAAAATTAACTACTGAAATACTAGAGAAACCTGCTCAAAACAGCACAACATGGTGAGTTTTGCGCGTTCTGGCAGTGCACCCCAGTGCCCCGAACTAGCCAGGCAATGCCCATAGCACACGAACTAACACACCTTGGCAGACGTCCGTTTCAGTGTCGAAAAAAACAAGATTGGTGAGTAGCCTGGAGCCCAGCTCGCTGGCCGTGCCCGTGCCACACCGGCAGTATACTAACAGCGAACAGGCGGACCTGATAAACTACCGCGTCAAGGTGATTTGCCTCGATGGGCGGGAAATAGTGGGAGAATTCCTGGCTTTTGATAAACATTTCAATATGGTTCTAGCCAACTCTGAGGAGTTCAGGCTGACCAAGAAGTCGCTGCTGTCGCTCAAGGAGCGCGCCCAGTCCAGTGTGCTGCAGGCGGAGCAGCCTTCGGAGGCTCCTTTGATAACAGAACAGAAGAGATCTCTGGGGCTGATTATACTGAGAGGCGAGAACGTCATCTCCGTCACCATAGACGCACCGCCATCCGCAGCCAGCCAGAAACGACTGAATGTCAAGCCAGGCACCGGAACCGTCAAGGTGCTCAACAAAGCGGCAGCTCCAGCTGCGCACCTGTCCAATCCCGTCAAAACTGGCAACGTGCCGGGCATCAAGAGCTTCAACCCGCCTCCGGGCTTCAGAAGATCGTGAGCCCTGCCAACCCCTGCTGTAATATTACGTGTACGCTCGCCCTTGTAGTGGTGCCAGCCGGTGCCAGCATCTCACACGCCGTCACGTGACAGCGTTTGAAAACACAGCGGTAGGGACACGCGTAATCACGTGATATCGTGTCCCTACCGCCACCCACGCTGTCTGACTAACCGCTGATTAAGATATCACCAGATTCCAAATTGGACTATCAGTTTTTCCGGGTTCAAGAAAAATTTTTCCGTGATTTGCAAATCAGCCAGGCTATCCAACCACAATTGACACCGCAGGGGGAGACAGAACACATGACAAACAGCAAATCAGAGAGACCATTCAGCTGCGACATCTGCGGCAAGTCGTTTCAGAGACAGGAGCACAGAACAAGACATATCAGAATTCATACAGGTGAAAAACCGTTCAAGTGCCTATATTGCCCAAAGAAGTTTAGCAGAAGCGATGAGCTGACCAGGCACACGAGGACACACTCGAGCTCGAGCTCGCAGCTCAGCAAGAAAAACGACATCAAACTACCAATAACGTACTACGTTTCACCAAACTTTAAGCAGGAGATTATACCAAATAGAGCTATACGCAATAACATAACACTACCAAGCATAAAGGCATTGAAACTCCCAACAGTGGTTTGAAATATTATATGGAATAGTATATAATACACAGGTTTATTTTATCTTTTTCTTTTCTTTTATTTATTTAAATCTTTAATGATTTAATGAACTCATTGAATCATTTGTCCTTGTCATCGTAGCCCTGTTGATGGTGCAGGTATAGGCTGGAGCCAGCGGAAGTTGCTGTGGATGGGATAGCAGCGGAGGAGGATGCGGTGGATGGAATCGAGTACGCGTATTGAGTGTAACTCTGCTGCTGTGGAGGTGGCTGCTGCTGCTGCTGTTGCTGTTGTGGCTGCTGATAGTACGTGGTTGGGTAGTACGAGTACTGGTTTGGCGTCGAGTAGTACGACTGCTGCAATGAGGATATGCTTGGGCCCGAGTTGGAAGGCTGTCTCTGCTGTGGTTGCTGAGGCTGGGTCTGGTACTGGGTGTACTGCTGGTACTGAGGGTATTGGTACTGGCTCTGGGTCAGCGCAGGCTGCGGCAGGGGCTGTGGCTGGGTCTGCGGTGGTGATGGCACCTGTTGTTGAGGTGTGGTGTTGTTAGTTGAGTTATTGTTGGTGGCTGGGTTAGAAGCGGTGCCGTTCGTAGTGCCAGCGTTGGAGTTGTTGCTCAGGTTTGGCTGGCTGGTGGAGCCCTGCTGGATCACCTGTTTGATGTCTCTGACAAATAACGGATATAGCAGGTCGACAATTCCCTCTCTTTGGGCCATGGCTAGAGCTCTATCGAAAGGAATCCAGACGCCCTTCAGGTGCATTGAGCCGATTTTGACAACGTCCCTGGTCTTTTCAGCCTTGAGAATCCCGTCTCTGCGTCCTCTGGTCATGTGGGACACGTTCAACAGCTTGGTACCATTGATCATGTTGTTATCCGCTCTTCTCACCACGGAGATTCCGTTGGCGTCCACCTGGTAGCACAGCGTCTTCTCGTCCTCCCACATGGTTGTGGTGACTCGTGGTCTGGACCCGATCGGCTGGATTTGGCCGACGGACGAGGACGAGCTAGGGGTCGGGATGTTTCTGCTGGTGTATGCGACAGGGTTTTGTGGGGCGCCGGACGCGGACTGCGTAAGCGGGTTGGTGTAGATCTGGTAGCCGGACTGTGCGTAGCTGACGCGGGAGGCGTAATTCTGGAACTCAGGCGTCGAGGAGACTGCTGGGTAGGACGAGTAGTTTGAGTTTGTAGCAGCGGCTGCGGGAGTTTGCTGGTAGTAGTAAGGCTGGTACTGCTGCGTCACCTGCTGGGGCTGCTGCTGCTGCTGCTGGACCTGGAGCTGCTGGGGCTGCTGCTGCTGCGGTGGTTGTAGGGGCTGGGAAGAGGCTGGTGCGTTTGTGAGGTTGGAGATAGCGGGGGTTGCGGCGGAGCTTGTGGCGGCGGTGGTGCTTGCGGTGGCGCTCTGGCTCGTGCCCGCGGCTGCCTGGCTGCTGCCGGCGCCCTGGTGCGAGTACAGGGGCTGCTGGTAGTAGTATGTGTTGGCTGGCGGCTGCGAGCTGTATCTCTGCTGCTGCTGGGGCTGTGGCTGCTGGGCCTGGGCCTGCTGGGACTGCTGGGACTGCTGGGATTGCGCCTGGGGCTGCTGTGCCGGCTGCGTTTGCTGGCTCTGCTGGGACTGCTGGGACTGCGCCTGGGGCTGCTGCTGCTGGTAGTAGTAGGTCTGGTCACCCTGCTCGCCTTCTAGCTGTTTGGACATGTCTTGTGCTGGCTTGTCTCGCTGTGGTTCTCGAAATTCCGCAATCAGTGTGTGCGATACGCTCCTGGACAGTGTGCTCGTGCGTGTGGTCTCTAGCTGGTGTGGTCGTTAGCGACAAATAAGCACTTAATCCAGAAAATATAAACAAATGAAAAGGTTGAACATCAACTTTTTTTTATTGCTTTTGCCGGTCGGCAGGGAGCTGCGTTGCATTGCGTCGGTGCACAGCTGGCGGCTGTAGGCTCGTTTTTTCGAACCATCGAGGGCTTAGGTGCATTAGGGGGTACGCTTTGGGCCGTAGGGGGTGGCAGTTGGTGAGCGGCGAAGGGCGTAACCAGCTGGGTGTTGTGTGCTGGGGCGGGCCTGGGGTGCCTGGGGTGGGCCTGGGTGCTGCCCACAACTGCCACGCAGGCGTTGACAGCAGGGAAACCTACTGCATAAGCAGAGTTAATACAGAAAGCAGTTCACTTGCACATCGTACAGTGCAGTGCATTTCAGTTTCAACGGTTGAAGCAAGGTGGGTGCACAATACGTTTGCATCCCTTAGGTAATGTGTGGTGGGTGCACAATACGTTTGCATCCCTTAGGTAATGTGTGGTGGGTGCACAATACGTTTGCATCCCTTAGGCCATGTGTGGTGGGCCGCAACAATGTGCTAGGAGGATGTGTGGTGGGCCACAACAATAGCTAGTTTTGTGCAATGTGCCGGGCAGGCAGCCCCTACAGAGAAGCCGGGAGGTGCCGTGGGGTGGCAACCGTGTGGTTGGCCGCACCGTGTGGTTGGCCGCACCGTGTGGTCGTTTAATAAGTTTCTGGCTATTATAGTGCGGCCTAGTGCTCTACCACTATCATCACATCCAAACTGACATTGTACAGCAGCTGCAGCCAGCAAGATGTCGACAACATCTGCTCTGCACGACAATCGGCAGCTATCATCGTTGCGCAGTGCCGTTACTCGGCGCATGAAACGCTGTTAAAACCCGACATAATGATTGTCACGTGCTGCGCATCTTTATTTCCATGCAGCGCGCTGCCGCGCACGGCGTGTTCCGGCGTCCCGGCGGTGCGCCGCGGTGCTTCCGCGGGATGCGTGCCTCACTGCTGAGTCAGCTGCGCTAAAGGTGTCTGGGTGTTTTGATGCTGAGTCAGCGGCTTGTCGTGTCCGGGTGTTTTCCAGACGCGTAAAAATCAAGACGCGCAACCACAACTACACACAACCACAACACACAACCACATCACATAACCACAACACACAACCACAACACACAATCACAACACACAACCACATCACACAACCACAACACACCACTACACAGTATGTTCAGACAGACCAAGAGAAGAACAGCGGGCAGAAAAAACTTCGAAACCGGCGCGGTGGTGAGTGCCGCAGCCTCAGACAGAGAGCTGTTCGAGTCGCTCTACCACTCAAAGCTCTCGTTCTACAGCTCCCCACCAGTGGGAGAAATAACCCTGGACGAGTTCGAGACATGGGGAATCGACAGGCTCAAAATACTGAGCGAGATCGAGTCGTGCCAGGCCAGAAACAAAACTTTCAAGGAAACAGAGTCCATCATAAAGCCTTTATTGAACAACCTGCTACCACTGTCGTCTAATCCAAGCTCAGCCAGCAGTAACAGCACCACCTTGGAAAAACTCGTCAAAGAAAGAAAAAAGGACTATTACTCCCACTTCATCCTAAGACTGTGCTTCTGCAGATCCAGCGAACTGAGGGACAAGTTTCTTAAATCTGAGATTTTCCTCTTCAAACTGAGATTCCAAAACTCCACAAACTCTGAGCAGCAAAGCTTCATCAAATCTCTGAATTTGCCCTGGGAATTCATCACTGCAGACGAGAAGGCTGAGTTGTCAACAAAACTGTTCAACGCAATATCACCCTCCTTGTCTTACCAGCTAAACCTGGACGAGCAGCAAAAGAAAACATTCTTTGAAAATGAGAACTTCATCAAAATCCCCTTTGAGTTGGTCTCAGAGCTGGTTTCCCAGCGTTGCATCTTTATCAAGAACGGAACAGCATACGTCCCGCAGTTCCAGCAGCTCAACCTACTGGTGACGGAGTTTTCTAAAATTTTATCAAACGATTTAATCAAAACTTCCCATTCGCTACCAAGATTAGATGAAGATGACAGACTGTTGCCGATATTGACCCATTTGAGTACTGGCTATTCAAGTTACAAACCTGTGGAAGACTACAACTCCCTAAACCCAAACAACGAAATCAATGCTCAGTCTGTCAACACCAAAAAGATCACAAATAACTTCCCACTATGTGCTAGAAATCTGATGAATGGTCTGAATATCAACCACCACTTGAAATATACTGCAAGACAGCAATTCTCGCTGTTCCTAAAGGGGATCGGATTGTCGCTCGATGATGCCCTGGAGTTCTGGTCTAAAAAATTCACAGAAAACAACCCATCAATCTCACTGGATAAATTCGATAAGGAATATAGATATAACATCAGACATACATACGGTAAGGAAGGTGGTAAGATCAACTATAAGCCCTGGGACTGTAAGACAATTTTATCCAAACCAAGACCAACAAAAGATGAATTCCATGGGTGTCCATATCGTGACCTAAACATTGAATCGCTAACTAAAAACCTGAATGAGATGGGGATTAACGATAACCAGGATATAATCTCCATTGTTGACCTGTCCAAAGTGGGCAAATACACCACGGCCTGCACCAAAGTGTTTGAAATACTGAATAAGGACAAAATCAGTGAGCAAACAGAGATTACTCATCCTAATTTATACTTCGAGAGATCTAAGCAATTGAACTCCACACCAGCTTGAAATTAATCCAACCACTTTGGATCTTCAATTATTCAGTTCCGACACCCATTGGTTGAACCACTTTGAATCTTTAACTATTCAGTTTTGACACCCATTGGTTGAACCACTTTATATGTTCAATTATTCAGTTCCGACACCCATTGGTCGAACCACTTTAGATTTCCCAGCAAATCATCGTTGATTCCACCATCGTATAGTTCCATATCAATTCCCATTAAATTATCAACTTCATTAGTTGTATTTCCGTTATTTGCCTGGTTGTTGTTACTAGGTGTATTGTTTCCGGTGTGGCTGTTTATGATATTGGTAGCAGAATTGGCCTCTTCCTGGTCCACTTTCCCAAACTGTAAAAACTTGACTTTATTAACATGGTCACTGCCATGATCAATACCAATTTCGGTCAACTGCTGCATTGTAAACTTGAATCTTGCGACCACCATATGATTCAGCATTTTGAGAGCCCACAGGCACTCTTTAGCCATTCCAGCGTGGTCTTTCAATGAATTTAAGTACCCTAAGCAGATTTTCAAGTTGTTTTGGCATTCAACTCGATAGAGACCTGTGTTGATCAAAATGATATCGATCAGTGATAAATTAAACAGTAAAACCAAGTTCAGCCACCATGGCACCAGTAGCAATTTTGCTTCATTGATTTGATTGAATATTTTCAAGACTTCACTGGAATGTCTGAGAATCTTGCTGAAATCGTTGTCAGATTCATTTGAAACCTGTCTATCCAGCAACTTGAACAGTGTCTTATTATGGAAGCTCAGATAAACATCATGATAGGTCAGCCACAGCTGGTGGAGTAGCAGCTCATCACCTTCCACGACTCTTGCGGTTGTCTCCTTTTCCCATTTACGCATCTCTGCCTGAATGTTATTAAAATTCTCATTGTTCATTGGATTTAACATGAAAACTTGAATTTTACCAACAATATCCGCGAGCTTAATCATTGCCAGTGCCGGTTTCTCCAGCCAGTCATCCTCCTCGTCCCATTCGGGCAACGGCATGCTGATAATATCGTCAGTAATCTCGAAATTCTTGCCACTTTGAAACCCGTAGATTCTGTCCCAAGTGTAAACCAGCCAAAAGATCCGTTTAATTTTCAGCTGCTCATAAGTCTTCTTGGAAAACACTTCTGGGATCCGATTGAGATTCAGTGACATTCCCTTGGTCATTCTCAGCGCCACACCCAGCGAAGACCATGAAGAGTTCTGTCTGTGTGTTGTGCGTAAGTAAAGGGTTATCAAGATCCAGCTTTGAATCAGTTCGAACGATTGCCATTCGAACGACAGCTTTTCCGCGACTGCATGGCCGCTTTCAAACAGCTTTTCCTCGAGTCTTGGATACAGCTTGACTTTCAGGTGCGGTGGCAGTGATGGGTGGTTTTCTGAGAATCTGATCGATATAGCAAATATCAGGTACAGGATGGAAGTGAAAAGCCTTGAGCTCTCATTCAGTTTCTGGTCCAGCTGTTTCAGGTAGTTTACTAGCTGGTCTCTGAAAACCGACTCATGAATAATGGAAAACAGAGGATTGATCTTTTGGAAAAAGAAGTCAATCAGCCAGTCTGCCAGCTCCTTGTCCGCGGTTAGGTCGATCAGCGGCTCGAATGGAGGCAGCTTTCTCTGTTTCAAGTAGTGCATGCCGCTCATATTCCAGCCATAAAACTGAATTCTTGGAATAATCAGATCTTTTCGGTAGTCTTCAGGAAGCGAATCAAAGATCGTTTTCCCAAACTCATAGGGCAGCAGGTTCTGGTACCGCCTCATCACCCGGTACTTGTCTCTGGAGAAGGCAAACAGGTTCTTGTTGAACATCTCGTTATTGTAGTCGCTCGACACACTTACACCACCTTGTGCCAGCTGGGTTTCCAGGTTGCGGACTCTGCTCTCCAGGTACTGGATGTAGCTCGAGGAGTTCTTGAGCTCCTCGGGGCGCTTGGCCGAGTGCTTCTTTCTGTCATAGTCCAGCTTGGTATTGTCAACATGGGCGCTGTACTCACAGTGGTGGCCATGTCTCGAGCACGTGAAGCACGGGAATTCACCGTCACACTTGGTTTTCTGCCTCTTGCAGCGGTCACACGCCTTCTTCACCCTCAGCCGCGCATTCTGCGGCTTTCCGCTGTCCGGAGACTCCTCCAGAGTGTGCTTCATCATCGTATTGCACCTCACCTCACAAATATACCTTTGTGTACAATTTTTGAGCCGTGTGCCTGTTATGTAATAGCATTACGTAATATTACGGTAAGCGGGTGTAAATTTTGGAATTATGTAATCTCTGTGCAGATGCTTACTAATCAGGTGGCCAGCATGGCGTTCATTGCGTTGTTTGGTATGTACAGTCAGTTCGGGGGTGTCGCGGAAAGCATCACTTTTTCTCCTCGAACGGGGTTTCCTCTCTAGCCTCCTCCAAGGCTGGCAAAATGCCCTGCTTTACGAGAGCCATCTGTCCCAGTTAGTTGTGTCCGTCCAGCCACAGCAACCTCCAAATACTCACATCCACGCAGGCTTTGTAGTCATGCCACAACTCGTCGCACTCGTTGTGCAGAGACTTCCCCTTGAGGAATTCTGTTGACACGCGTTATTAGTACTGTGTTCGCTTGACATCACCCCTGGCTCCAAAAACTATCACTCACTCTCAGTGTACCAGTCGTTGAAACAGTCGTCGTACTGCTGCTTGGCCTTCGTGCACTCTGGTGCAAAGCTTGTGGACATGATGTTTCCCATTAAAGTGTACTATCCTCAAATAAAGGATCAAAAGTGGAAAGTGAAATAAAAATTAAAAATTTTCAGTTCTGGGAATCATCAATGTCGTGCAAGAGATCCTTAACCATTGACTTTGCTGTGATTCTTGTTTCGTTCAGCTGCTGGGATATTGGAATGGCAAAAGTGGTGGTGATGGGCGGCGAGATTGATATATCTGCCGAGTCGTCTGCAATTTTGTTTAGGATCCCAGGAGTTCTCTGATTATACTTGGGTGTGCTGGGGAACCTCTGGGTGTCGTCGTTCTCCTTGTCCCTGGCTGTAGCGGTGTCAGTGTTGGCGTTTGCACTGTTTGTAGACAATTTGTGCGGAGTCAGCGAGTTCAGTTGCGGCACCTCTACCGGTGACGAGTCGAACTGCTCATATGTCTTCTTCCGTTTGGGTGTTTCAGTCCCGGCACTGGACGCTGGCCCAGTCTGCCTCTTTCTACCCGAGGACGACGGCACCCCAGTCACGTGGTCGCTCGCCACAGACTTGACCGATTTCACTGGGCTCAGTGCTGTGTGGGTCTGCGTTTCGGTCTCGTTCTCGTTCTCGTTCTCGTCTCCATTCTCATCCTTCTCTCCCTCTGTCTCAAGAGAGGTGAATTGCATCGCGCCTACGGGCGGAGGACTGGACGGCTCTGTCAGGCTGCTGTTTTGCTCCCTGCTCTCCACTGTCGCATCCAAAAAGCTCTTCCAAAAGCTCACGCCCTCCCACACCTGCCTGGAGTTGGCCTGGTAGTCTCTGATCAGCGGAATCAGCCTATCATTGATGCTTCTGTTGGCCCTGGACAAGGCTTTATCTATAGCCTGCAGAGTCAACGTTATTTCCTGCTCCAGCTGCTCTAGCTCTTTGGCACCCGCGTTGTGCAGACTGCTTGCTGCCGACGTCACGTTCGACCCTATGAAGATCGACTTTCTTCTACTCATTGGCGCGCTTCTGCTGTTTGTTTACCTTTGTTTGTTTACTTTGTTATTTATTTTATTTTTTTGTTTTTTACTTATTTGGTATAAAGGTGCCACTGCTTATGCCATGAAAGCTCATGTAGCTGTAATAGACAAATAAACCATAAAAGTACAACTTAGCTATAAAAGTGTAGCTTCAACCATAAAGGCACAACCTATAAAAGTGTAGCTTTAACCATAAAAGCACAACTTAGCTATAAAAGTGTAGCTTTAACCATTAAGGCACAACTTAGCTATAAAAGTGTAGACTGTTAAAGCACAACTTTAGCTATAAAAGTGTAGACTGTTAAAGCACAACTTTAGCTACAAAAGTGTAAATTGAGCCATCAAAGCACAACTTATTTAGTTGTAACAGGGCAGCTGCTCATTTATACACACACATCTCATTTAACATAAAACTACACTGCTTGGTTGACTATAACAGTAATCACCCATTTAGTAGGATACTTATCTAACATAAAGAGCAACTGCTCACTCAGCTATGAAACCAAAATCTCAAACGTAAAAGCACAACTTACCTAGCATAGAATAGCAATTGTTTATTCAGTATTTGTACAAGCTATCTGGCATCAGTACAACCTACAACCTATTCATGAAAAACTACTGAATGCCATTATTTAGTTATAAAGGTCAGGATGGTAACCAACACAAAGGTTGAGATCAGCAGTACCGAATGGAAAATGTTGAGATTGAATATTAGCGCGTGCACAAGGCAGATTGAGCTCATGAGTGCGGTAACTGCTAGAAAAACTGCAATGAATGGCTCAAAGAACAGTGTCAGGCCGGTCTTGGGGTATTTGGAACTAATAAACTGTATGATGGGCAGCACAAAGCCAATAACCTGGTTACTGCTGCCCACGCTCAAGTTGACTGCGAGGTCTGTGTCTCCGCGGTAGGCACTGGTAACGGACGACAGGTGCTCTGGCAGTGAGCCAGCAAGCGGCAGGATGATCAGTCCGATAAACACCTTGGAGATCGGCTTGTCGTCGGTGAGCTTCTTCAGCGACTCCACGAAGAAGTTTGCGGTAGGCCCCAGCCCCGCAATGGCGACTGCCAGGGCCCCAAAGCACACAATCTTAGGCGGAAGATCCTTGCTCTCTTCTTGCTCATCCTCGTCCTGCTCGCTCTCTGCCTTGTCCAGCTCGTCGTCCTTCTTCTTGAGCTTGCCAAACTCCTCGTTCGTGCTTAGCACCAGGTACACGAGGTAGTTGACGAACACAAACGACGCGCAAACCTGCGAAATGTTCATCTTGAACTGAATGCTAGGGTTGAACCCACCGAGCCTCTCGATCCCGCACATCATACAGAACAGCACTGATACACACATGAAGAACACAATGTGGCCGGTGATGGACTTCTTGTTGACGAGCGGGGCACCCTCCATTCCACCAAACACTGCGCAGGAGCCAGTGACAAAAAGGTTATTGGAAATGATACTGCCAATCAACGAGGTGATGGTTAGCGTGGCGTCATCTTTGGACACGGTTGTTCCGGAGATGATGAGCTCGACTAGGTTGCCGAAAGTGGAGTTCAGCAGCGACCCAATGACGGGACCAAAGTGCTCAGACGCCCATTCAGTTGTGTTGCTCAGCACTTTGGCAAAATACATCAGTGCCAGGAACAGAAACACCACAGCCAGGACGTCATTGTCTCTTTTATAAAATACTAGTCCCACGGGGAAGAACGGCAGCAGTAGCACGCTTCTGGTGTCCAAACAACACTTGATAACCTGCAGAACCGTTCCAATGATGAATTTCTTCTCCCACCTGTAGTAGTGGGTGCTGCACCAGACAACAAGCCTCAGCTGCCAGAACCAGTTGTAAATGGCGTCTGTACGCTCAAACGTTTTATCAATGAGCTCGTGCTTGACACCGTCACAGTAGTCAATAAACGTGTAGAATGCATTAGCTTCAGCTTTAACGCTTGGTTTCTTCACTAGCACATTATTGGAAACGTCAAGCTCCTCAACTCGGGTGGTGGATCTTCGAATAAGTCCCATGAGAATTCCCTGTTTATTCAGCTTGATCCACCTGTTCTCTATTTTTGGAGAATATTGACAAATTTGCTGAAATACATGAAATGGCTGAAAAGTGCCTGCATATTTCCCTTTTCGCTAAGGGTCTATGTACATTTTTACATCAACAGTTTCTTGGTGCTAAGACATTTCCTGTAGCCGTTTGATCAAACAATCCGGCAAACGGTGCGTCTACTTGACCCAGCTGCCTTGTTCTCGCTGTGAGGTTGAGCTGCGCCTCAAATGGTTTCCCAGTCACACGCCTTCATGCGCCACAACAGCTTCAGCCACGCGCCTTCATGCGCCACAAAACGTATTGTCCAATGGGTGGGCAGAGCGCAGCCATTTGCCACTACAAATAAGCGATGCGATGCTTCTATTGATCCTGTGATGGTGGAAAAAACAGCTATCTTTATCATATGTTGAGAATAATCATCCCTGAATCCACATGTTTTTTTCTCTGGATCTAATTACTAGCCGTCCCAGTAATTACACCAAATTACAATATAGCATTTACTGAAATATTGCCATGTCATCTTTTCTGAGCTTATGCACGATGCAGCTTGTATCAAACTATTTCACTAGAGACTATAACCAATAGACAAGACAATACTAACTTAGGATTTAATAAAGCTGCTATTAGTGGGCTATTCATGAGTTGACTGGGTGTTGTGTCATCCAAATTGGCGGACCACATACATTAACTGAACGAAATGAGTAATCAAAGTAGTGTCAACACCGGCAGACCACATACATTAACTGAACGAAATGAGTAATCAAAGTAGTGTCAACACCGGCAGACCACATACATTAACTGAACGAAATGAGTAATCAAAGTAGTGTCAACACCGGCAGACCACATACATTAACTGAACGAAATGAGTAATC
>JAJLVZ010000013.1:185938-289703 GCA_030570575.1 [Candida] sp. | reverse complement strand
AACACCCTAACACAACACCCTAACACAACACCCTAACACAACACCCTAACACAACACCCTAACACAACACCCTAACACAACACCCTAACACCCTAACTAACACCCTAACACCACCCTAACACAACACCCTAACACAACACCCTAACACACAACACCCTAACACAACACCCTAACACAACACCCTAACACAACACCCTAACACCCTAACACAACACCCTAACAACACCCTAACACAACACCCTAACACAACACCCTAACACAACACCCTAACATAACACCCTAACATCCTAACACAAACACACTCTAATACCCAGTTTGAAAACTTCGCCCGTAACCAGTTTTATCTCCGAAATGGACCATCTGTTTGCATTCAAGTCACAGTTTAAGAAACTTCGCCCGTAACCAGTTTTATATCCGAAATAGATCATCTGTTTGCATTCAAATCAGCTAGCAACCTAATTTTGATTGAACTAATCACGCTATCGGTTTTTATCCTTTAGAAGATATAAAAGGTTTCTTATTTCTCTATCTTTCTAACCTCAATTGAAAAAAAAAAAAAACTATATTTACTTTCAAACAGCCAATTTTTAGCAATGAATGATGACGCCAAAGCAAATTGTACTTCAGGTAGGGGTAGAAATATTAGGTTCCCATCAGAGAGCATGTTGAATGAATTCATAAAAGCTGATTCAAAACTTACAAATGACCAGAGAGATCTCCTTTCAAATAAATTTAAATTTCTTTCAAGTGTTAAGAGATTAACTCATTTTGTCTCATTTGTTGGACCAGCTATCTATTTTTACAGATCAAACCCAACATTAAGCAGATTAAAGCTTAAAACATTTGGTGTTGGCTTGCTATCTTCCTTAGTTACTACAGCAGTGGTTACAACTTTAACCTATAGATATCAATTATCTGTTACAAATGATCCGGCAGTATCAAATGTTCTCAAATTTTCGAAGGGTTTTCACTTAGAAAAGCTTGGTTGGTACTATAGACTAACCGCGCAAGACTCTCGTTTTATCATTAACGAGCCTGATGATTTCTACCGTTTCAGAAATTTGATAAAAAAAACAGTATGGTAAAAAAGAAAAAAGTCTTATTACACATTTTTAAATTTTGATCTTAATGAACTTTATTTTACTGTAGATATAATTTATTTGTTTATTACTTAATAACACAGTAAGGAAGACAATTTCCAATTGTGATGGGGTTCACAACTGAGATTACTATTAACATTGAAAGAGCCAATATTATGCAGACCAGTTGAATCACTCTTAATCAAATAACAAATCTAAAACTTATACTGATGTCCTCTTGCATACTAAACGACAGTTTGAAAGAGACCTCATCAAGCAAAAGAAAATACAAAAACCTATTTAAAATTGATCAAAGAAATTACCCAGTTCATCATGTATAAATTGATATCATCAATCCAACAAGTCCGCAGCCAGCTACAAATTCGACAAAAAATCATATTTTCTGCTAAACGTCCGCCATTATAATCCTTAACTCTTTGCTGTCTTTTTGATCCTGCTAAAACATTTCAATATATGACGCACCTTATGTTACCCTACCCAGTTTTGAAGCCAACCAATTTTCAATCGGCTCAGTCGCCAACGGGGTCAATGCTTGTTATTGATTATATAAACCAGACGTTTCAGCTCTTATTTTGAAGGCAAATCAATTCTAACTTTTAAATCCGAGGAATCAAGTATTCATTTTTATTGATTGTGGTTCAATTAGTGGTTTACTGCTTGGATTAGCATATATTTGCTAGATTATTTTTGTACAGAAGCAGAAAATGAATACTGCAGTTGTTTTAGCCCTAGAATTATTATATTGTAACCCACTTGTCCGCCTTATAGTCAAGATGTACAGTAACACCAACCTATTAAGTTTAATATATAAAATTTCTATTATAGTGGCCCAGCTCATCAACCGGGGTGTGTATTTTACTAAAATGATGTCACAACAAAAAAGTCACACATTGCGGTTTATTTATCTGATCAACTGTAAAAAAACAGTATATTGTTTCACCACTTTCAACAAATTGCTATATAAAGTTGAATAATGGGACTCAATTCAGAATAAGATAATTTGAAATTTGGCTTGCGGAAAACAGAAGACATTTAGTTTTGTACAGGCTTTAATTACTAAGTCACAGTTGTTATGTAATTCCAAAAGAGCTAGTAAGCAAAGAGCTGTCAGATTATTTTCTCTATCTGAGGATCAGAATATATTTTCAACTTGTATACAGGAGCATATAATGAAGAAGAATAGCGGCAGATCAGTCTTACACAGAAAGACATGGGTTAAATTAAACAAAATTTTTTATCTGGTAGCACACATAACTGGGCTCATAACTAAAGTGTGATAATTGCGAAAAATGCTGGAACCTTTGTGAATCCTGGAATATACCTGTCACATTCTTAGCAGTGTAGTTGCTGTATTTAAAAAGCACATGTTTGACTTTTGAGTTCAGAGAAAGTTCATTCTTAGTAGAACGTGGTTTATAGTTAACCATAATTGCCGTAAAGATAGCAAAAACGATTGATATTCAATTACCAGCAGGTCTTCAAATGGCTTGTTAATATAATTTATTTCAATATTACTAGAAATGTGCTGAATAATGGAAACCGGTCAATTTCTAAATGTTGAGCAATTCTCAAATTCTCTCTAAGAAGTGTAACTAACGTGCCGTATATTTAACTTAGTTGAATTATTTACTGTCTAATGATTTGGCAATAATCTAATCAGTTATGGTTAGAAGTTTCATTATTTAGTTATATTATCACTGTTCAAGAACTTTTAAGCTGTAAATTTATTAAGTCTTGCGCCAAATTTGTCACACAAATTCCTAATATGACTAATCTTGGTACTATGTCAAACTTTAATCGACATTTTAGGACAAATACTCATGTTAAAAAATGCAGCTGACGTTCTATGCTTTACTTAGACTTTCACGAACTGTCCAATTATTCTGTTTGGAGCAAAGATAATATTGTTATGTATGACAAATTATATTGATCTTAACGCTTAGAATCACACACTCAATTTAAATTTGATGTCCTCACCTAACTGAAAGCAAGAGAAATCCCCCAAAAACCATAAAACAAGAAAACAGCAAAAGTATTTTATAACGGTAATAAGATTCACGTAGGTTTTCGAGGTTCAGATTATTCAATTTATTGTGGAAGTTGTCACTCAGAGTGTCTTATTTAAGCAAGCCACCAGTAAATTATCATGACTAACTATTTTTCAAAACATGAATAGGGAGCTATTGGTATTGTCGTTGCATCATATTTTAGTTCAAATACATACGCACGCAAAAGTAATACTCAAGAGCTTTTTATAATAAACTATTAAAGTACAAAGAGGTAGACCAGACCTGTATTATCTAAGACGTCAAATACTCAAAACTATTTAGTTAAGTTTTAGACTTATTTATTGTTATGAGGACTGCTTAACCGTAGCTGCACTTAAAGCAATAAAACAAAATATATCTAGGCTAAAGAGTTGAGCAATAGCTGATATATTGAATTGCTTCGAAACTATAAGTGATATTTAAGAAGAGTTAAATTTTGGCTAATCTAATCGTAAACCGTAACTGACTTCAACAATTGATACACAAAATCAGCGCTGTTGTTACTGAAATACTGAACTCAGGTTAGGATATTTTCCAATTTTGTGCTTCTGGGTTATTCCAGTTATGTAATCCTAATTGGGTCCACATTTGTGGGCAAAGGCAATTTTTAATTGATGCAGCAGCTCTTAACAATTCCCGTAAGTTTTTAGAAGAGTTCTACCACTCGAGGGTATTATCAGTATTTCTGCCGCTCGTATGATTCAGCAGCAAAAAGTAGTTCGTCTTGCATACATATAAGTAAATGTTCAAACATATAGCAAGATTTTATTCATGATAAGCTGTTAGTTTGTCTAGCATTCTACTTCTTTGCAGAATTTTAAACTTTCGACGCCTGTGTTGAGACAAAGTTTCTTTTACAAACCAATTTCTACTGATGATTACTTTATGAAACCAAACTCAAATTGACAAAAAAAGTTTACTGTACGACTGATTTGAACGCATCACTACTAAGCTTGCGTATATCAATCTTCGATTAACTTATCCGGACCAGTGTTTCACTATTGATAGGAATTATAGTTTAGTAACATATTATATCAGTCAAAAAGTTTGCCCAAAGCTAAATTTACAACATTTTAAAGTTTTATGCTTGTATTTTTGCAAGGAACAACTTTGCTAAAGCTTAGCTTTCTTCAAAATTCCTTCTTTCGATTACCTTATTATGTTGAGTCTGCAGAGTATTGAAGTCTGAGGCTTTTCTAACCCAAATTATAAATTCTATGCTTGCTGTTAATAAATAAAACCTACTGAGATCCAGCGTAAAGATTGCATCAACTAACATAGCCTTAAATAATAAACAGATTAAATTTACATAAAAATGACATAATCCTAAATTTTTCAATTCAGTTTTCACCACATAGAAGGAGTCCGTTGAAACAGCCCCCAAAATGGTAACTCCAATGAGATAAAAGTTGCTAGTTTTATTTTTCTATGTTTTTTACACATGACATATTGATTGAAAGACATATAAAGTTAGTTGTTAACAAGAAGAGTTCAATCTTTTCTTGTAGCTGGAATCAGGACACTTCTGGCCGTGCGACTAGTGTGAACTTTTAATCCACAAGTCAGTTACTAGTACTACATGTACTTAGAGGACACATCAGGCGGCTTCGCATTGCAGATAAGCAAATGCCATACTGTTATGAGTCGGGTAATGCGCAATTCTTCACGATGTTCATTCAACCGTTGTATCAAATCTATTCCTAGGTTGGTTAGACGATAGCATTATTAGAGTATTTCCCGCTATCTGGTGGGCAAGTGTTTAGATTATTGTTGTTTGTCGAACAACCAATATTTAGAAAGATCATATAACATGATTCAAATGTGAAACTGGTAAATATTGAAATTATCTCCTTGAGGGTCCTTAATTACTAGACGAATAGGCGAATACCCGATGTTTTAGTCGACCAGCGTCAAAAGTTTTTCATCGTAGATCCTTGTTTAAAACTCAAAAAATGTTCTACTGCATTAATTTTGTAGGTCATCAAAAACCGTTTTTTTCGTTAACGAATTGAACAAAAAGTTTTTTTCAATTTTTCTTGTAGATAGCAGCTCCGGGCACCAACAGCCATGATGATTAACCAATGATCTTTTCTCAATTTCGGAACTCACATTACCTTAATAAATAAAATCAGTAGATTTCCTAGTAATATGGTTATAACTGGCTATTCTTAACATCTAGATCTAGCTGGGTAGGTAATCTTGGATTTTAAAATTTTTTATTTGTCGTTGGAAGACAAAGTTCAAAAAAACCTTAATTACTATCGATTTAAGTTTATTATTTGTTGCTAACATCGCGATTCAGCAAAAACGCGTTACTATTTTTAGTAGGTTCAAATCTACGAGAACTTCTCCGCCTGGATGCAACGTTTTGTAAAAAAGGTCCGTAAGTTGCTGTATTTTTTCAAGTACTAACGTGGCCTAAGATTATCGTTTAAGACTCAAAGAACCGCTAGCAATGTCATCGGAAACCTTGACAGACTTGTTAAAATTGAGATTGTATTGCTTACATCGCAAAAGAGGTTATTTATTTATAGACCCTAAAGGCAATCGGTGGCCTGTATGGCATGCATCAGCAACAATCTACTCTCAGATTTTACTCTGTTATTTAGTACGTCGCTCGGCGTTGAATTGAGTAGACCTACCAGCAGGAACAGTTTTGCTTCATGTTGACGAAACATTTGTTATAAAACAGCCTAATAACTCCAAATCATCTGGCTGCGCTATTATACCTCGTATATATTTATGATAGTCACAATTCTCTTTAGTAACTTAAACTATTCCTAAACTGAAATATAATACAGCCAGCCAAACAAAGCTTGCATAGAGGAAAAATTGAACTATCCTGCATAGAGGAAAAACCGAGCTATTATGTTTTTAAGCGCCACTTGCTAGGAAATTGTTGCATGATTACTACTACCGTCCTGAAAACTTGCATTGTGTGACATATCGACGTATTTGGCTAGTTTTATGCAATGGATGCTTCAATTTGCCCTAAAAATCAACAAGAACTAGGACAATGAACTAAAAACGTTAACCACTTCCAAAACTTTCTTCTAGAGTGTAGTTGTCCTAAACCTGGCATTACTAGTTATGACAAAACTGACTAGATTTCAAAACTTAACATTGGGGAGTTACTTTTCCAAACCAGATGTAGTTCAAGATCAAAGCGAGAGTTTTGTTCCTAGCGCTAACTGTCCTGGCAGATGAATCCATAAATATGGAAAGTTCATAAATAACAGATTCAAAAAAAAAACCATGTTGATGAACTTGTTACTGTGTCGGTTGAATAATTTACCATGAATTTTTCAGAGAGTATTGAACTAAAATGTGAACCATATCTCAAACTCAATTGCTTTTAGCTTCACGCCAAACAATTTAGAGCTACTTCATAGAACATAGATTCATGCATGTCCTTTCTGAACTTTAATATAGTGCGCTAATGAACGAAAGTGGAACAACCTATTCAATGAACTCGACCGACTTGAACTGTTGATGGAACAACAAGACACATGGACAATTACAGTTTAAATAGTGACAACTTTCTCCATTTGTTATTGGATTGCAGAGTAACAAACTCAAAATGCAATATATTTCATGTTTTTCAAGTGTTATATTAACACTAATAACAGTTGTATATTCCAAACAATTAACAAATGTGTTCACATCCTTGGACTCAATATCACTGTACGATGGGACTGGAGATCCATATTCTTTCTATACTGTTAGTCTTACTTGGGCCTTGAGTTCATCTCAAAATGCAGAAACTGGTGACACATTCAAATTAGTTATGCCTGGTGTTGCTGAAGTTAGATTAACAGGTGGATCTGGATATCTTCAACATTTTGATCTAACTGCCGAAGGATTTGTCGTTGGTAGCTGTAATATTGATCAATCTGCATGGGCAAAAGATTATACTCAACTTGATTGTCAAATAACCTCCAGTGACGTCTCAAAATATAGTTCCTTGACTGGTACCGTTAGTTATATTGTTGTGTTTATTGGCGGTGGAACTCCTGAATTTACCAGTTTTGCAAACTTATACAAAGCAGGAAGAAACACAATCACTTTCAATGATGGTGCTGGAAATGAAATATCAAGCTCAGTAACATTCTCAGCAACTAGTTACAACCAGTATAGTTCTGACATGATGAGTAGATATACAATGAGCGGTACTGGCTGGCTGTACATCATTCTTCCAAAAGCTGTTTGTAAAGCACAAGGTGGTATCAAATCAGCCAGTTTTTCCGTCAGAGTATATTCAAATGTTGATGGTATTGGAGCTATTGTGCAGTCTAAAACTGGTCTGTATTCCACAAACTCAATCAATTCATTTTTCTTTCCAGAGTCATACACCACTCTTGATAGTTCAGCTCCTGTTTACTCGCGAGGCGGTAAGAAAATGGACATATCTAACATTGGATCTGTGCCAGAAGGCTCATCTTTTTGGATGACAACTCAATTTGACATGTCTGTTTACGCTGATGCTGATTTCTCAATCTCTTACGATTTAAGCAACATCAGATGTCAGTATGGTGGTTATCCAGACCAATATTCAACCGAGACTTTTCATCTAGTTAAAGGATCTTCAGACGGATCTGGATCCGGTGACGGTGAGTAGAATTTTGATTTTTGGAAAAAAAAACAACTTTACTAACATTTCCTATTTTAGCAATTCCAATAACAGTCACCAAAACAATTACTACAACAGGCTGTTATGCTTCAACTGCCTTTGCCACTGGAAAAGATAACACTGTGACTGAGACAATTTATACTCCAGTCAGTCAGTGCTCCACTACCTACATTACTAAAGTTTCAACCTGGGGTAGTGATTTTGCCACCACAACTACTGAATCTCACACCTCTGGTGAGTACACAATCACAGTGGACGTTGATGTACCATCTGTAAAAACCACAACTGTCGTCTCAACATGGAATAGTCCTTACACAACTACCATAACTGAGTCATTGACTTCGGGGTATACACAGACTGTTGTTATTGAGGTTCCATCATTAACTACAACTACGACGACATCAACCTGGCCTCAGAGCTATACAACTACAGTAACACATTCCGGGATAACTGAAACAGTGATTGTTGAGGTTCCATCACATACTGATACCACTACTACTACTACTTGGGGTAACTCATACACTTCAACTGTTACGGAAACCAACAGTTCTGGATTGACTGACACTGTCATTATCGAAGTTCCATCACATACTGATACCACAACTACTACCACTTGGTCAAACGGGTACACATCAACCACTACTGAAACCAACAGTTCAGGATTAACTGACACTGTGATCATTGAGGTTCCATCACATACTGATACCACAACTACTACCACTTGGGGTAACTCATACACTTCAACTGTTACTGAAACCAACAGTTCTGGATTGACTGATACTGTCATTATTGAAGTTCCATCACACACCGATACTACAACTACTACCACTTGGTCAAACGGGTACACATCAACCACTACTGAAACCAACAGTTCAGGATTAACTGATACTGTCATTATTGAAGTTCCATCACATACTGATACTACAACCACCACCACTTGGGGTAACTCATTCACTTCAACTGTTACTGAAACCAACAGTTCAGGATTAACTGACACTGTGATCATTGAGGTTCCATCACATACTGATACTACAACCACCACCACCTGGGGTAACTCATTCACTTCAACTGTTACTGAAACCAACAGTTCTGGATTGACTGACACTGTCATTATCGAAGTTCCATCACATACTGATACCACAACTACTACCACTTGGTCAAACGGGTACACATCAACCACTACTGAAACCAACAGTTCAGGATTAACTGACACTGTGATCATTGAGGTTCCATCACATACTGATACTACAACCACCACCACCTGGGGTAACTCATTCACTTCAACTGTTACTGAAACCAACAGTTCTGGATTGACTGATACTGTCATTATTGAAGTTCCATCACACACCGATACTACAACCACCACCACCTGGGGTAACTCATTCACTTCAACTGTTACTGAAACCAACAGTTCTGGATTGACTGACACTGTCATTATCGAAGTTCCATCACATACTGATACCACAACTACTACCACTTGGTCAAACGGGTACACATCAACTGTTACAGAAACCAACAGTTCGGGATTGACTGATACTGTCATTATTGAAGTTCCATCACATACTGATACTACAACCACCACCACCTGGGGTAACTCATTCACTTCAACTGTTACTGAAACCAACAGTTCTGGATTGACTGATACTGTCATTATTGAAGTTCCATCACATACTGATACTACAACCACCACCACCTGGGGTAACTCATTCACTTCAACTGTTACTGAAACCAACAGTTCTGGATTGACTGATACTGTCATTATTGAAGTTCCATCACATACTGATACTACCACTACTACTACTTGGGGTAACTCGTACACTTCAACTGTTACAGAAACCAACAGTTCAGGATTGACAGACACTGTGGTTGTTGAAGTTCCAAGCTCCACCTCTATCAGTTCTACAGTTTCCTCTATTTCAAGTTCAAGTTTGACTTCACAGTCAAGTGATTTATCGAGTTCCGTTTCATCCTCAATAAATACTAAGAGCTCTCTGTCATTGGCGACCTCAAGCTCTAGTCTTTTCTCCCAGACTTCTGTGTTGAGTACTTCAAGCAAATCTTGGTACGGAAATTATACGTACAATCCTTCAAGCTTAATTAGCTCTACAACAGATGTGAAAAGTACGAAGTTAACTACTTTGGTGGTGTCTTCAGCTACCCCAGTTCAACCAACTAGTAACGTGTTGTCAACTAGCCCATATGCTAGCTCTGTTACTAACAAAGGTTCTATTCCAGCGCCAACATCAACTGTGCTGAGTGTCAAAACGACCACCGCTACAGCATTTCATACCAAGTCGATCAAGCGTGTTACTTCCACAAAAGTGGGACCAAATCCTACAGGCTCAGTATCTGTTAACTCTGACACGAATACTGTGACGACAAATCCAACAGGAAACACACCTACTCCTTTGACATTGAGTTCAGTGTCACTGGACACTGCACATCAATCCCAGAATGTTGGATCAACCACTGTTACAGAATTACCAATTACAACTCTATCTGGAGTTGAGCCTCCACAAAACCAAAATTCAGAGCCTATTACTACATCCAAGTTTACTAGTACTTTCCCAACAGTTAAACCAACTGTAAGCAGCAGCACACCTACGTACTCTAGTACCACAGAAAATACTACACCAGAGGGTTCTTCGATCAGCATATACCAAGGTGATGCTAATAAATTAGCATTCCAAGGAATTTTGATACCAATGCTGTGCATGATTTTAATTTAAATCATCTTTAATTTTCCAGCTTTAATGTTGTTTTTTTGATACATTAACTTCAATTATTCAATTCTAACTCTATTTGAGTTCATAACCTTTGCTGTTTTAACTTGTTGATAAAAGTCGGTAAGCCAGGGGCCCTTTCACCCTTAGGCTTTATAAACAGCTTAACTACTATATATCATCTTCATATATATTATCCATTCCCAAAATGTTAACTCCTTTGTTTACCTGTAACCATGATAATTCATATTCCTTGAAAAGGATACCGAGACGCATGCATTACTATCGATGTATGAAAGCTTTGGTATAGAATTTCAGCTGTGTAAAAAGCTTGATACCTTCTGTCATCAATTTCACCAGTTTGAGCATTTATTGCACAAGCTGTTGTCACTGATCAGTCTAAAAAAACTTACCAGCCATAAAAAAATACAAAATTCTATATTGCACAAATTTTAAATTTTTCTCTAAAACAATTTGACACAAAGTGAGTTTGTCAACGAATATGTTTAGTGCAAATTAGCAAGTTTTTCAGAGAGCTGATCAAGCTGATGGCTAGGGAATTGAAGGATATTATTTTAAAGTTGTTATTGAACCTGGAAGCCCTTTTGAAAATAGTCTAACAGCATATTTCCATATGATCCTCAAAATTGAAACCCAGTAATGTGCTCGCATCACTACAGCCAAAGTCTGTCTCTATTAGATTATTGATTCCCTGAAAACAAATATTATTATAAACTTTGCAATTTGAAATGTCTGCACCAAAAACTAAACTGGTTTTGAAGCCTGTTTGAGTACTTAGTCAACAGATTTTGGGGTAGAGTCCTTTTGACTGGTTTTTGAGTCCATCAAGAGAACAATTTGAAAATTTTGGAAGAAGTAAAGTCATTCTGAAGCTTGAACCAATACCTCAAAATTAAAAGTCTTTCTACTTTATTTGAATCTTTATCATATCATTTAGCGTTTACTCATATAGTATTTGCATTTTTTTATGTTGTGGTGTACAGTTTTTTTCTTTTTACATTAATTCTAAAGTTCTGAATGTCATTTTTTAAAAGAGTACTCTGATAGAGAACTACTTACTAATTACTATAAAAGTTCTCAACT
The DNA here is from genome assembly GCA_030570575.1 of [Candida] sp. NCBI lineage: Eukaryota > Fungi > Ascomycota > Saccharomycetes > Saccharomycetales > [Candida] sp. The sequence continues at coordinate 278,098 of JAJLVZ010000013.1, read as the reverse complement.
AGATGAACATTATAGACTTATCGTTGAGTTAAGCACGACTAAACAGTTTGACGCTATTCATTTATGGGACGTTTTTCAAAATATGCGTTCAATAGAGTCTGACTTTTATATCTAGTAATGTCATTTTACTTGTCGTTGAATGCATACACTAGCTAAAAGGTTGGTTTTTACCAAAACTGATTAACCTTATTTTATCATTTTCCGGTAACTCTTTTGAATTTCAAATGGCATGAATACTTTTAGTTTTACAGTGTCATACCATTCAGTCAAGCGAGAAAAGTAGTAAATTAACTTTTCATTTAAGCTCCAAGCAAAACAAACTTATGAAACCAAGATCTAGTAACCTCATGCTTGACCGCAGTACACATAAATCCTATTTACATTTGAGATCAAAAACCCCGAAATGTGGTTTATTATTATCTCACAAGCACACTTTTGCAATTGATAGTAACAAGTAACCCAAGTTTTTTTCTTTGTTAAATTTTAATAGACGTAAGTTAATTCGTCAGTCGACGATACCTAGCGTCCAATTTATATTTTTAACTCATTGGAAGATGGAGTGGTTGCACGAAGAACCAGCAGTTAAAGTTACCACAGAAAGATTTACCAACCCAGTAAAATTCCCATTTGTGGTCATAATGAGGTCAAACTGAAGTATAAAAATAGTTGGTTGACTTCCATCAATCTTTTATGACTTCTCATCAGAATACATAAAAAACCCACGAAGAACAAGGTAATAACGTTAATTAATGGCGTAAATTACATAAGTAGTCATGACACATGAGAGAATTTGATTGCCTAATCTCTTGAACGTAACACCTTTTAATTAATGTGACACAAAAATGTTGTTTTTAAAACCAGCGTTGTCATGATACTAATTAATCAAATTAAACGCTTCTCAGAATTGTTAACGCTTAACTAGACATCTGATAATCAAAATTGAAAACGGAAACCACACACACTTTCCAGTTTTGATATGAAATAGATAAGACATTGAAATTTCACTTAAGTGGACAATTACTCCATCGCTTTTAGGAGTAAGTTTTTAAGAGAATTTTAGTTGATAACATCAGCATCTTGGTTCATTCCTATTGTAGCGCCCACAATGCAGTTAAACCAGTAATTTATGTATTCTACATTAAGGGCTTTCATAGATCCATCGATTTTTTTTTCCTATTGCCAACGATTGTTGTTATAGCTAGCTTCAGCCAAGGAGGGCTTTTCTGGGGTGTGGTTTTCATTTAACCGAGCAACTCTCCACTATTGGTGCTTACGACAAACGATATGCGTGGTTTTGAAGAGTTCATTGGAAGAGCTGTCGGGTAATTTCTTGGAAGAAGTTAGCCCGAGCTTATCAGTCTGCATTTTGACAACATGATTTCGTTATCTGCATGAGATGCTAAGAATTATGTCTACAATTCTTAGATCTATTGTTTCAAATGACATACCAGTGAACATAAATCAAACAATTTTAGGTTTTATGAACATGGGGACGATGGAAGAAAGGTCTGTTAACGGAAGAACTATTCTATGGGGGTGTCCCACAATATGTATGACAAATCATTTAGTAATAATTGTCGAGTAACTGAAAAAAATCTTAGTCGAATAAAAAAGCTGTTTAAGGAACATATCGAGTGATGTGCATATTTAACTTATCATCGGTTGAAATACATAGAGAATTAGTGATCTAAGAATTTGACTGCAGCAAAATGCACAAACAGCCGATATTATTAGCTTAGGTACTAGTCAAAGATGTATCAAACTTCAATTTGTCAGTCAAAAGGTTTTATGACGTCGTGTATTTGAGCAAATCAGTATTAGAGACAAAAATATCGGAGTATCTCACTTGTTGCAAGACTATTAGTTAAGGACATTACCTATCAAACTACAAATGATAATGGCTACTAATTGATCACCCTCTTAAACACTTAAAGCTTTATACGATTCAAACCATGATTGCTTTAAGTAGGAATGCTCATCTTATCTCGATAGTTTTGGAGTCCATTTAAGAATTAATAATGCCTTATTTAAAGATTTATCAGTGAAATATGTACAGCTAACCACCCGTGATCTGCAAGAAGATAAAAAACATGATCGAAGTCAGACTTTCCTGTTTCTTATCGTCAACGATCATAGCAGTGGTTCATATAAAATCACATATTTTCTACAATTGAACTGTTGAACGGTATAGAATTAGATTAATTAGAAGAGGAGAAATGTCAGAAGCGCACTCAAATAGTGATGTCGATGAGAAAAATGTTGGACAAGTGAATATTCACCCAATTGTATCTTTCACCAAAGAAGAAATTGGTACTGATCAAATTTTAACAACTTTCATGTCTCCAACAGGACGTGAGGTTAAAGTTACTGGTGATGTCGATGAAGCCATGGCTTTAGCTCTTGAGGCAGAACAGAATCATGTTGAGTATGATCCTGTTTCTGATAAGAGTTTATTGAAAAAAATTGATATGTATTTACTTCCACTATTATGTCTTCTTTATGCATGTCAATTTATGGATAAAGTTACTAATAGTACAGCTGCTATTATGGGATTGAAAAAGGATTTAAAAATGCATGGAGATCAATTTTCGTGGACAGGCTCCGCATTTTATTTGGGTTATTTAGCATTTGAGTTTCCAGCAAACGTTTTATTACAGAGATTACCAGTTGCAAAACTGACTTCATTTTTTATTGTTTCTTGGGGAGCTATTTTGTGTCTTCATGCAACACCAAATTACGGTGGGTTCATTGCTTTGAGAACTATTCTTGGGGCTTTGGAATCAACAATCTCGCCTGCCATGATTATTATTACTGGTCAATGGTATAGAAAGGAAGAACAATTCCTAAGAACAGGATTATGGTTATGTTGTAATGGAGCAGGAACTATTATGGGTTCAGCAATTGCTTATGGCTGCTTGGAACATGCCCATGGCTATAATATCGAACCATGGAAAGTTTTATTCATTGCCACAGGTTTAATGACTGTTGTTGTTGGGATATTATTTGTGTTTCACATTCCTGATGACCCATCAAAAGCATGGTTCTTGACACCGGAAGAAAAATTAATGGTTGTTGCAAGAATCAGAACGAATAAACAGGGGTTTGGTAATAAACACTTTAAACTGTATCAGTTTAAAGAGGCAATGACAGAACCCTTAACTTGGTTATACTTTTTTTTAGCAGTTGCTGCGAATATTCCAAATGGTTCAATTGGTAGTTTCAAGTCTATTTTGTTACATTCTGATTATGGATATAGTACAAGTCAGGCATTGTTAATGGGTATGCCATCGGGTGCATGCGAAATTGTTGGCTGTTCATTTTTGCCTTGGATGGTAAAATTTGTCCGTCATAGAATGATTTTGTCAGTTTTTACTCTTGCTCTTATGATTGTTGCCAGTTGTATGATTGCATTTGTTAAACATAACAATTCAGCAAGATTGACCGGTTTGTATTTAATCGGGGTTTCCCCTGTTGTTATGGTGTGTGCGTTTTCGTGCTTTCAATCTAATACTGCTGGCCATACTAAGAAAGTTACAACTACCGCAATTTATTTGATTGGATATTGTGTTGGTAATCTTGTTGGCCCTCAAACATTCATCGCAAAGCAAGCACCAGGATATATTGGTGGTAAAATTGCGATGGTTGCTTGTTATTCTGTTGCCTTTGTTTTAGTTTGCCTAATTTATCTGAACTACTATCTGAAAAATAAAAAGAAAGAGAGACTGGTTTCTCAAATGGATCTAAGTGACTTTGAAGCAATTCAAAATTCTGAGTTTGCAGATTTAACTGATATTGAAAATCCAACTTTCAGATATTGCTTATGAACGTTGATAGTTCACATTTTTGATCAACTACAGCTAAACCAAGGAAAAAACATTGTTCATTCTAAATCAAAATTATCGAAATTTCTAATCAATTCGTAATACCACGCGACACCTTCAATGTGGCCATCGAAAGAGATTCTTTCATCAATGGCATGAAAGTTGAAAACACTTTCCATTCTTAAGGGCGTGAATCTAATAATATTGTCACTTAATCCCCAATAGTATCTAGTATCAGTGTTTGCACTCATTGTTGAGGGAGCAACAATAACTTCTTCTTCATTATCAAGACTAAATTCTTCAAAGATACGTTTAGTTGTTCCACTGAAAATATCCCAAGTTGGATTGTTTTTTGTGATTGTCAATGGAGCAGAATTCAAGTCTGATGCTGATGTAATCTCAAAGTACCCTTCACCTGTAATTTCAATCAAAGTTTCATTGAATGCAATTAAACCTAAACTGAATTTATCTGACATTTTTTTAACTAAATCTGTGATAATAGACTTAATCTCATTAACTGAAGATTCAGGTGCAATTCTGAAGTTTGTTTTAATGACAACTTTTTCTGGCAGGGCATTGACTTTCAACCCACTGTTGAAAACATCAACGGCTCTAGTTGTTGTGAATAAAGAACGAACAAATGCATTTTTAGATAGCATTGAAATAACACCTTGTTTTTTAGCTGGATCAATATCCATGTTTAAGATTGCGTCCTTCAGTTTTGGATTAATGTTTCTGGCGTGTTCACCAACACATTTCAATTGATAGTAAACAGGATTTTTAGTGCTGAAATCAACACTAAACTTATAATCTTCAATTAAGTTAACTAATTGAGATCCAATACCAATACCTGTATGCTTTGGTGGAATTGATGAGTGGCCTCCCTTTGTATGCAACTCGATGATAATATCCATATAACCTTTCTCACTAACTGCAGGCATTGCAAATCTTGTACCAAAAAGTTTTTGAACTGCTAGACCACCTTCATCAATTACCATAATCATGGATTTTTTACCAAATTCTTTCTCTAAGAATGGTGCAATTTTAGCCGCACCTTGATGCCCACTGATTTCCTCATCAAACCCAAACGCCAAAATAACTGTTCTTTTTGGTTGAAATCCTTGACTCAATAAAAACTCCAGAGCTTCTAAAGATCCAATTAAAGTATCTTTGCAATCGGCAGATCCACGACTCCAAATAAATTCACCATCAAAATGTGCTGAATATGGCGGATATTTCCAATCATTCACCGTTTCTTCAGGAACTGGTACAACATCTTGATGAGCAGTTAGCATCAACGGTTTCAAAGTTGAATTGGATCCTCTCAAAATGTAAACTAGTCCATAAGTATTAATCTTGTGTAATTCAGCAGTTGAGTGAACTTTTGGAAATGATTCGTATAAATACTCATGGAACTTTCCAAAAATTTTCCATCTATCATCTTCTTCAATACTCCCTAAATCATCAAAAGTCTCTGTGGCAATCTTCAAAGAGTTCGAAAACACATTTAGCGAATAATTTCTGAATTCATTAGATTTAAAGTGCTCCTCCGAAGGAATAAAATCGTCTTTTGGGTAAAGTTTCTCAGCAATTGGACATTGCTCGATGTATTCTCTCTCTATATCAAAAAAATCATTATCAAATAAATTTGGGGTGTTGTTTCCCTGCAATGGATTATTCAGCCATACTTTGTAAGCTTCGGAATAAAAGAGTTCCCAAACATTATTTAGAGTGCCTGGAACAAATATCACGAGTAATAAACCCACCAGGCTAATAACTGGAAATATCATAATGCAATAAGTCCTTGATAGTCGTTGTGAGAAAGAAGGAAAAAGGGTTGGACAATTTGCAGTCCAACCAACCAGCCAAGTTGTGCATGTGATTACGTAAAACGGCTCATATTTCCTTTATTTTGACTTAGTGATTACCTTTCTTTATTAAATTACATAATCAAGCTGAATGTTAACAATCAAATAGCCACTTAAAATTCAGCATTGTCGAAGTTCTTTATGAGCTCATAGTAAAACGCAACACTTTCGATATGTCCATCTAATGAAACTTTCTCATCAACAGTATGATAATTCATAATGGATTCATTTCTCAGGGGGAAGAATCTAAAAATGTTGCTGGTTAAATTCCAATAATATTTAGTATCGGTGTTACCAGTTTGTGAGGCTGGACTTACAACAACTGGGGACCCGTCTGCAACATAGCTGTAATCTTCAAATATGTATCTGATGGTACCACCAAACACTTCCCAAACTGGATTACCAACTGTTTGAGTTAGTGGTGCAGGTTCTAAATCTGATGTTGATGTAATATTGAAGAAACCACCACCTTGTGACTCTAAAACATCTTCTCCAAAAGCTGTGATACCAGTACCATAAATTTCAGAAACCTCTTTAACCAGTGACGTTATTGTTTCTTTAACTTTTGAAACCGAATCTTCATAACTAACTCTATGATTAATTTTAACTGTAACTTTTTCTGGTAATGCATTAATTTTTAGTCCACCGTGAAAGATATCAACAGCACTTGTTGTTGTTAGCAGTGCATTCATAAATGGGTTTTCAGCTAGACTTGAAAATAATCTTGATTGTGCTTCCGGATCCAAGACATTAGTAATATCAGATTTGATCGATTTTGGCAATGATTTTGCATTGTCTGCTAAACATTGTAACTGGTAAAAGAGTGGATTACCTTCACTTATCTTCAAACCATAATCATGCTTTTCAATTAGTGTGACTAAATGTGATGCAATACCAATACCAGTATGTTTTGGTGGAATTGACGAATGGCCACCGGTGGTAGATAATTCAACAGTAATATCAACATAACCTTTTTCACCAGTGGAAACCAAGGCAAATTTAGACCCATATAGGTTCTGGACCATCAATCCACCTTCATCCAACAAAGCAACAAATGAATCTTTACCAAATTTTTCTTCCAGAAATGGTGCAATATTTGCTGCACCTCTATGACCACTTATCTCCTCATCAAAACCAAAGGCTAAAACAATAGTTCTTTTTGGCTTAAATTCATTTTTTAATAAGAACTCAACAGCTTCTAAAATACCAATTAAAATTGTTTTACAATCACCTGTACCTCGGCCATATAAAAATTCACCGTCAAAATATCCTTTGAATGGTGGATAAGTCCATAAATCAATGGTATCTTCCAGTACAGGAACAACATCTTGATGTGCCGTTAACAATATTGGCTTGAGATCCGGATTGGATCCTTTAATAGTATAAACTAGGCCATGAGTGTTGACTTTCTCAACTTTTGCTTTGGCATAAACATTTGGAAATGATTTTTCTAAAAATCTGGCAAATGGATAAAATACATCCCATCTCTTATCTTCACCAACATCCCCCATATCATCAAAGCTTGGTGTATAGATTCTAACTGAATCTCCCCAAACCGATAATGAAAAGTTTCTATATTCATCACTTTTAAAGTAATCTGATGAAGGTAGCTTTTTATCTTCAGCTGGAATCACTTTATCAACAATTTCACAATATACTTTATGTTCAGCTGGTTCAGCTTGTGCCTCATTCAGATTATTGAACAATGGTGTACATGATGAATGATTATAAACAGCATAAATAACAATCACTAACAAGACTGCAATCAAAGGAGTTTTTCTACTTGAACCACTAGAAGTGGTTATAGAGAGCTTGGAATTCATAATTTTCCCTTACTTTATAGTGATACCTTAATTGTTTTCAGACCCTGGCTCCCCTTTTATACTTTGCTGATATTTTCTGGTTAGCATTTTTGAATGCGGGTTTGGTGACGAAAACGGAAAGTAACCGTATCATTATCAGAAATATTTACGGGGTTTAAAAGGCGAATGACACAAATTTGCAAATCTTGAAATGAAACAAGAGATACAACATATGTATAACATTTCATGATATTAAACTGAATAATTCACACATCTGATGAATCAAAATTTCTGATTAGCTCATAAAAGAACGCAACACTCTCAATATGACCATCTAATGAAACTCTTTCATCGACTGCGTGCGCATTCAGTACCGCTTCTGATCTATATGGGAAAAATCTAAAAATGTTGCTGGTTAAATTCCAATAATATTTAGTATCGGTGTTACCAGTTTGTGAGGCTGGACTTACAACAACTGGAGACCCGTCTGCAACATAGCTGTAATCTTCAAATATATATCTGATGGTACCACCAAACACTTCCCAAACTGGATTACCAACTGTTTGAGTTAGTGGTGCAGGTTCTAAATCTGATGTTGATGTAATATTGAAGAAACCACCACCTTGTGATTTCAAAACTTCTTCCCCAAAAGCTGTGATACCAGTACCATAAATTTCAGAAATCTCTTTAGCTAGTTCAATAATAATATCTTTGATTTTTGACACTGAATCTTCATAACTTACACGATAATTAATCTTAACTGTTGTTTTCTCAGGTAAGGCATTTATCTTCAGGCCTCCATTAATAACATCAACAGCTCTTGTCGTAGTCAGCAGCGCCTCCATTAATTTATCTTTTGATAACTCCTTAATTGCTCTTGAGTGTGAATCTTTATCTTTGAGAATATTATGAATATCATTTCTTAATTGTTCATCAATTGACTTTGCATTGTCTGCTAAACACTGTAATTGATAAAACAATGGATTACCTTCACTTAACTTTAGTCCTAAATCATACTGTTCAATTAGAGTCACTAAATGTGATACAATACCAATACCGGTATGTTTTGGCGGAATTGACGAATGTCCTCCTGTGGTTAATAAATCAATAATTATATCAACATAACCTCTTTCTCCCGTTGAAACTAAAGCAAATTTCGATCCATACAGATTTTGAACCCTTAACCCACCTTCATCGACCAATGCAACAAATGAATCCTTCCCGTATCTTTCTTCCAGGAAAGGTGCAATTGTAGCAGCTCCTTTATGTCCACTAATTTCTTCATCAAATCCAAAAGCTAAAACAATGGTTCTCTTTGGCTTAAATTCATTTTTCAGTAAAAACTCAACTGATTCCAATAATGCAATTAACACTGCCTTGCAGTCTCCTGCACCTCTGCCATATAAAAATTCACCATCAAAGTGCCCTTCAAATGGCGGATATTTCCATCTTGAAACCGTCTCTTCTGGAACCGGAACAACATCTTGATGCGCAGTTAATAATAATGGCTTCAAATTCTCATCAGATCCTTCAATAGTATAAACTAAACCATGAGTGTTGACTTTCTCAACTTTTGCTTTGGCATAAACATTTGGAAACGATTTTTCTAGAAATTTGGCAAATGGATAAAACACATCCCATCTCTTATCTTCACCAACCTCCCCCATATCATCAAAACTTGGTGTATAAATTCTAACTGAATCTCCCCAAACCGATAATGAAAAGTTTCTATATTCATCACTTTTGAAGTACTCAGAGCTTGGCAACTCATCTTCAATTGGTATTGATTTATTAATCAGTTCACAGTAGGTTTTTTGGTCAGTAAGTTCACTTGTAGTGGTACTGATAAGTGATGATAATTTATCAGAGTTTAAGAAATTACAAGACTTATAGACTAGTAAACCAACGACAGCTAATGCAATCGTTGTCTTGAGAGGTGCCCTCTTGTTTTTTAGTGTTGTTTTCGAGTCCATGCTTATACTTCTTGCGATAGATCTCACAAAACTAGCCAGTAGTACTCAATTTATACAAATATTACCAATGCCTTATTTTCTTCTTTGAGCAATCTGACCGATTTTTTTACTTTTTTTGTAAATATAATCTGAACCACAATTTTTTTGTAAAGAGGCACACCTTACATAATACAAAAATAAGAATTTGGCTCGAGATAAAAACTGGAATGTTGCTAGTTCGAGTCTGGCAGAGCACAAAATGATAAAGGAAAAAGAAAAAGAAAAAAAAATGAATGGAATTGAAAACATAGGACTTAACCTCTGATATTTCTACTTGATTTTGCTTTCAAAGCTTAGGAGTAACACAGAAGAGCATACGAGGATGAATAGAAAGCGTTCGAAGTATTCTAGAAACGGCTGTAAGGAATGTAAGAGAAAAAAAGTTAAAGTATGTTTTCATCACTGTGAAGATATTCCAAGATTTAATATTAACTAGTCTAAGTGTGATGAAATAAGGCCTATTTGTACTAGATGTACCAGAAGCAAAGTGATAAGCTGCAAGTATTATGAAGAGGATGACGACAATAAGGAAAATGAGAATATTAATGATGATTTAAAACATACAATACCATCAAGAGTACCGCATCGTCAAATTAATCATGAAATAAATTTGTCGTATCCTATGTCTACTGCCTCAAAATACTCGCATATAGTAGATATGGAAACACCAGCTGTTGTTGATACTCCAAAACTATTGAATAACGCAACACCCCCTTCAAACACATCGCCAAATGTAATCAACCAAATACCCAGTGCCTCTAAAGGAAATTTAATAGAAACGAAAAAACCTTCACCAACAAACTCAAATCAAAGTCCCAATAGTGCCACAAGTTCTCCATTAAGCTTTAATGCATTTTTAAAACCAAGTACAAATGAATCAAGTTTCCTTGACAGATTAAACAACGATGTTACACTCAGGATTGATAAAGTTATGGATTCCATAGAAGTTTATTCTGATTTATCCTCTAATACGGAGAAACAAAATGATCATGGAAATCTAGAAAAGGAAACTGAAAATGATAACCAGAATGACAATCCAATAATCAATAGTGTGAATCAAAATATATTGAATAATCTTGAGCAGTATACATTCAATAATGACGGTAATGAAAACAATGAATCACATATAGGTACCATTCAAGAACTACTAGAAACTAATAAATTTTATAAAATACCCTTAGAATTATTTGAAATCAAAGATTTATCAGAAAGAAGATATTTTGAAGTTTTTTTCTATGAATTTAGTCAAATTTTACTACCATTAGTACCAGACGTTTTGCTAAATCCAGTAAGAGATATTTTGATTTTGTATTCATTAAGAAAGAAATATCTTTATTATTCAATTTTGGCTTCAGGAGCAAGATATTCATATAAACAAACGTCGTTAGATGATGACCAATATTGGTGCTCAAAATACATGAAAAAATCCTTGGAGATGCTCAAAGATTTAATGATTGTGAAGAATTTCAACCCAACAACAACGAATCAACAGAAGATAAAACAAGTCTCCAAAATGATTGAGCCATTATTATTAACTATTTTAATGTTGACTTCGGATAATGCATCAAGCATGAATCAAAGCTGGAGGGGCCATTTAAAAGGAGCAAAAGACCTTTTGTCAAAAGTTTTCATTCAAAATCTTTTTAATAAATCACAAGTTTTAATTTTTTGCAAGATGTGGTTTACCTCATTTGAAATATTAGCAGCATTAACTGGGACAATTGGAGGGACCTTAGTTCAAGAGGTTGAACTTAGTAAGTTAGTATTGGATGTTGATAATGTTGAAGAGATCAATTCAATGAAGTTATTAAAACTAATCACAAATGAAGGTTTTAACTTACTATTTGGATTTCATTTGAGTTTAACGAAACCTCTTATTAGTTTGGTGGAGGCACTAAGAATATTTGGGAAAGGCTCCGAAGATGAAAAGTTATTTCTAGGTAATTCAATATTTGACTTGATAACCCAATTTAATGAAACTAAAAAAATAATCATGATTTCAGAAAGTGGGATTATACCACAGGATCATAAATGGAATCCTTTAAACAAACATAGCATGGAAAGAAACAGATATAAACATTTCATTTCCTCATACAAGAATCTAAATACAAATGAAATAACTTCAATTCTTTGGCTGGATATTTGTCATCAATCATATTCAGATGCCTGCCTTCTGACATGCCTAACAAGAATACTCAATGTACCAAAAGAACACGCATGCGTTCAGGCGAGCGTAAAGAAATTATTAACAAGAGTACACTTCCTGGATAAAAGTTTTGAATTATTCACAATTGATTCAGCTAAAATTGAGCATTCAAAGTCTTTCAATTTAATGCTTTTACAGTGGCCAATGTTTGTTGCAGGGATAAATTGTAACTCGAGGGACGATATATATCAAATTGATACATTTTTTAGATATTTGATTCAGCTGGGCTCAGGGTCTGCTAGATATTCACTAGACAGAATAAAAAAAGTGTGGAATAATGAGAGTAATGTTGATGATGTGGATGTTGTGACCTACTGAGCTAAAGATATATGTAATGATTTATAAATAGATGAATTTTTATTTTCTTCAGTACAAACAAATGAACAAACAAAAAGATAAGTAAATTAGTGAATTTAAATCAAAAAACCACAAAGAAAACAGAATGTCTCTGTTTTCAAGCTCAATTGGAGGACAGAAAAGGAAAAGAAGTCCATACTCTTTTGGAGGTTGTCAGGAGTGTAAGAGAAAAAAAGTTAAAGTGAGTTAACCCAGCAATTAAGTTTATGTGGCAAATCTGAACTAACCCCGAAATTATTGAAGTGTGATGAGATTAAGCCAGTTTGCTCCCGCTGTTCTAAATCCAAACTTAATGTTGAATGTGTATATAGAGAATCCAACTATAGTGATCTAGATAACTTAGATGGTAGTACAATAGTTGAAGAAATTGAAAAAGAAGAAGAAGAAGAGATGCAAAATGAGATTATAATTTATTCAGATCCACTTAGTTCACAGGATCGGATGGAAGCATATAATCCACACAACAACAAAAAGAGTTTAGCTAGCTTCCTGAATGAATATGAGCAACAAAAGAACTTGAAAATTGAAGCCCTTGAAAAAGAGAATAAAAAGTTGAAGAAAGAATTGTGTAAGTTTCAACAACAAAAGACAAAGAATCAAATCAATGAAAAAGCAATTGAAGAATTAACAAATGAGCTATTTGACTTAAATGAAACCAAGCTTTCAATGAGGATACTTCAAGATGAAAATGGCAAACTTAAAAATGATATAATTGAATTGGAAAAAGATATCAACAAAATTCAATTTCTTGAAAATCAGAATATGAACTTATATAATCAATTCAATGAATATAAAAGACAAACATCAGCCAAAATAAGTTTGATTGAGCAAAAAACTAAGTGGTTTGAAGAGGAGTTAAAGAACTGTAAAAACAAACGGATAGATGATATTTCGATGGTATTGTCCGAATCGAGAGTTCTGAAAAGATCAATTGAAGTTCTACAAAATAATCTAGAAGAGATATCAAGAAAATAGCAGTGATTTATGAAAATTGGTGCTAAATAAAGCTAGCTGAAATTAAAGGTGATATCGTTCTGAGGAACTACCTTGAGAAGAAAGGTGGAAGCTGAAAATTATCTAGGACCAGTCGATTATTCGTTCCGCTATTTTTTCCTGCCTTGCAATTTGGAGTTCATTTTTTTAACCCATCTACGGCGAAGAGAAAATTTTGACACAAAGAGTCGGAATAAAAAATTCCGATTCGGTAAAATTCCGACTGCAATATTACGACGCCTTGATTTAAAATTTCAATTCCGATCGGAAAGCTAATCAGTATTATTGAACTAAAAAATTAGTTTGCATATTTTTAAAATTGATAGTTTGGGAAACTAATACTTTCCAAATGTTGCAATCTTACACCCATCAAGAAAAAAGCAAAAGGAAGTTTCTTAGGTGGAATTTTTTAATTTTCTTTTACAACTTTTCAAATTTGTTGTCTGTTTGAAGAAAAATGTCTCCTATTAAACGTAATGTGTTGCTGAATAGCGATGAAGAGTCATCAAGTTATGGATCAGTTGAACAGCCAACAACAGTTTTGAAAGATGATCCTACACCTTCAACAACCTTTGAAGAAGAATTTAAAATCATTGGTAAGAATTCCATACCAATGATTATAACATTTTTTTTACAGTATTCATTAACAGCGGTTTCAATATTTTCCGTTGGTCATATTGGTAAGACTGAATTGGCAGCAGTTTCACTGTCAACAATGACATTCAATATAACAGCATCAATTTTTAATGGTATGGCTACATGTTTAGATACATTTTGTTCTCAAGCATATGGAGCTGGAAAACCAAAACTAGTTGGTTTACATTTTCAAAGATGTACAGCTATGGTCTTTTGTATTGCAATACCTGTTAACTTAATCTGGTGGTTTAGTGGCCCAATATTGAATCTATTTGTCCCAAATCCTGAATTAACAAGACTAGCTCAGCTATACTTGAGAATTATCTCAATAGGTTCACCAGGTTATATCTTATTTGAGACTGGTAAAAGATTTTTACAAGCTCAAGGAATTTTCCATGCTGCTCAATATGTTTTATTCATCTGTACACCATTAAATGCTTTATTAAATTATTTGCTCGTTTGGGATCCGACTATTGGTATCGGCTTTATTGGTGCGCCATTAGCCACTGCAATTAATTATTGTGTGATGGCTCTCTTACTATTTTTATATGTGATATTTATTGATGGCAAGAAATGCTGGAATGGTTTAAAGATTAGAGAAAGTTTTACAAACTGGGGCCCAATGGTTGCACTAGCTTTACCTGGTGTTGTTATGGTTGAAGCTGAATTTTTGGCTTTTGAAATCTTAACAATCAGTGCATCAAGATTTGGTACTGAGACTTTAGCTGCTCAATCAATTGCTTCAACAATGGCAACTCTCACTTTTCAAATTCCGTTTGGTATAAGTGTCGCAGGCTCAACAAGAATTGCGACATTTGTTGGTTCTCAAAAATCACGGAATGCCCAAATTGCAATAAAGGTTTCATTATTTTTAGCAACAATAACTGGTACAATAACTTGTATTTCAATCTTTTTTGGAAGATCCAAAATTGTTTCATTATTTACTAGTGATAACTCAGTTAAAGTCCTGGCTGTACAAGTCCTACAAATCCTTGCAATCAACCAACTATATGACAGTATTAATGTTATGGCAGCAGGTTGTTTAAGAGGTCAAGGTCGTCAACAAATTGGTAGTAACCTGAATATTGCATGTTACTATTTGATTGCAGTTCCATTAGCTTTATACTTAGCTTTTACTAAAGAGTACAGACTGGTTGGATTATGGATTGGTTTAGGTACTGGTATTGTTATACTGGCTTGCTCAGAAGTTTATTATGTATTTAAAGCTAACTGGCCCCAAATCTTGAAAGATTCTTCTGAAAGAAATGAAATTTAGCCTATTTTTGAATTATTATTATGTCTATTAGTGTGATTTTTGTAGAAATAATCAATAAGAAGCTTAAATTTTAGATCATTTTTTTAAAAGATAACCGTTAGCGCAAAACTTATACAAAACTACCAAACTAAAGAACAAAAACACAAACAATAAATATTTACGACCCTTTAAACTAATTTTTCATAACTGTTTGGACAGAAACATCTTCAATTTTTCCCTTAAAAGAAGTTATTGAGCTGGAACTTCCAACATTTTCTTCATTAGTTAAGTCTTCCAAGACCACAGCATGATCTAAACTGACACCTGAATATGGAATTAAATCTAAAGCTTTACATTCTTCTAATGTAAAAGCTTCATAAAAGTCTTCACCAGAGTAGTCGTCCAAATTTTTAATTGGGAAAATGTAAGCTGCAATGATATAATAAAGAACAGCAGGGAAAACAAATGAAATAACAATTGAACAATAAAAGTAGTTTACAATTCCTGTTTTGAGAACAATTTTAGGATTAGCACCTTGAGCTAAACCTGGTAAACCTGGAGCAACTGTAACGATGAAAACAAATATTGCTCTCCAGTTGACACCATAAGTATAATAAAATGCACCATCCTTTGAAGCTGAGTACAAATCATTAATTTTCAGCTTATTCTTTCTAAGAAGAGTGAAGTCTGTAATCAAAATTGCAATAATTGGCGTGACAATAACACCAAATGAACTCATGACAGTTAAGAAGGCTGAATTTGTGTTATAAAAAGTCCATGGACAACATGCCCAAGATAGTAAAGCAATCAAAATATATCCTCTTTTAATATTAATAGCCCTTGGAAAACACGAGGCCAAATCAATTGCACCCGCAAATCCATTGGATATAACATTAAGGGATAATTCAGAAACCATGAAACACAAACTCAAGAAAAAACATGCACATCTTGTTCTTGGTGTATAGTGATCTCCTAACCATTGCATACAAATATCTGTTGGTAACCAATATTGTTGTCCGTATAATTCTGTTGAAACCGAAGCACATAATAAACCGGCTAAAGGAATCACTTCAGTAAAGAAAATACCAATGAACACACCAATGTAAAGTTTTCTTGGACTTTCAGCAAATCTTGAGAAATCAGATTGATTGGTGATATCTGGGGACAATGCACCATACCAGACAGTCATTGCATAGAGCCACATATAACCCGTTTTTGAAGGCGATAACTCAACTTTTTCATAGTAGATTGGTCCAGGGCCTTTGTTAAGGACCATCAAATAGATCCACATTGCCAGCATTGAAACCAGACAGATAAGACAAGCAAAGTTATTAAACCTGTTCATTCTCTCTGGTTTAATCCATGCAAATGGTATTTGAATCACTTGGAAAATTAGAAATCCAATGAAGTCTCTCGTAGTCATGTGTGCACTTTCAGGAAAAGTGTTTTTCATGTTCATGTAAGATTCTGACCATGAACTGAAAATCACAACAAAACATAAACCGCCCAGCCATGCTTGGGAACCATAGTAAACAATTGATAAAATGATACGAATCAAGATTCCTAACGCTGATCCATAAATACCAAAAACAAATCTTTGACAAACAGTGTATCCAATATGGTAGACATTACCAGGCTGTGAGTTCAAGCATGTGTATAAGACAATGAAAATATTACCAAGAGTTAGGGCACCCATTGCCTGTTGGATATTTAATCCCAACGAAAGTAAAGAAGCACCCACCGACCAAGTCCAGATGGAAATATTCAAAATAGCCCAATAACCAGCATAAGACCAAACACCCCAAATTCTTCTTTTAGGTGGCATAGGTTCTAAATCAGGGTCTGAACAAAAAAAAATATTGTTAGTATTTGAGTTATAGCTATTGAAAATTCAAATACCTACTTATTAACATTGAGACACCATGTGAGTTGGGGACCTCCAACTTCTCTAGAAGTGTACGAAATGTGTTTTCACTCATTATATCACTATGTCTGTTTCTTTCAAACTCTAAAATGACCAACACTATAATTTATCTGAAATATCAAATATTTAAACATACAAAGAATGCAGATGGGTGGTGTTTTATATGAATGTCAAATTATTTTGATAAAAAACTCAATGAAAGATTAAATCAGATTAAGTCCAATGGATAGGAAAATTTGTAAGTAAGCTGTTAACGAATATTTTCCAATAAGCAATGAGCGACTGCAATTCCGATTGATATCTATGTGAAAAAAAAAAAATCAGGGCAAAAAAACAAAATTACCGTCAAAGTGACATGATTCACCGTAGTTTTACTAGGAAAGCAGACGATCAATTCTGAGATCAAATGCAGAAAAAATTTTATATGGGCAAACCACAAAAAAAAAGAAAAAAAACTTGATAAGATTAAAAAAATTTCAATTCCGGTGCTTGATAAGCGTTTGATGCGGACACTTCGCCTTGCACCGTTTTTGTTCACTGGATGAATTAGGAAATAATTGGGAATTAGATTTAATTCGTCGCAAAATACAGTTATCTAGCATGATAAACAAGGCTGGTACTGGAAGCAGCAATAGCAGCACTGGAAAAAAACGAGGCTCTTACTCTAAAGGCAGATGCAGTGGATGCAAGGAAAAGAAGATCAAATGTGATGAGCGCAAACCTGCTTGTTCAAATTGTGTCAAATCGAATAAAGTTTGTCATTATGGGACTACTGTGACCAGTCTTAACGCCAACAGAGGTGCTAATACTGATAGCAGTGGCATAGGAAAGGACCAAAGATTAAAGGAAAATGCATACAATCATGAATTTTTGACTAAGGCGATGAATGGGTTAGTTCATTCCATGGGTGTTAATAACAATCCAAATATGTTGCTGGATCTCATCTCGAGACGCGTTACCAACACTGAAATAGCTTCAGATCGGAGTTTAGAGCAACAAGATGCTGCTGGTGGGATCTCAGAAGAGCAATACGCCGGTGCGGTCAGTGAAAACGGCCTTGAAAATAACATTAACAAACACCCAATAATCACCCCACCTTCTTCTACATACACCACAAGCTCGGCAGAAACTATTGGATCCAGGAACTACATCAGATGTTCCAACATCATGAAAGAGCAAAAACAATGGGCCATACCAAGATCACCTTTGATTACTGATCCCAGTATTGACCCTGCCACTAATAAATTAGCCACCAATTTAGTTCAAACGGTTGATCTTCCAAATGACAGCTCCATCAATACCCAAACTGTATTTAATTTAAGATCTACAAACAACATAAACAGCACAATCACTGTTGTTCTACCTAAGTCTATCAATCGAAACAATATAACTATCGACCTATCAGGCTTAAAGCAGAATGAAACTGTTCATTTGAACATAACAGACCAAGTTTTTGAGTCGTTAGATGCCTCACACGCTGATTAATCAAATAGGTATATTGAATCAAAACTAGCCATGGACCATCTAATTTTGACTCTAAATAATGAAGCCGTGTACTGAAATATAACTTTGCATAGAAAAATCACTCCATTTTGCACGGCTCTCAACTATAAGTCTTACTAATTTATAGCTAAAGCTCTTATTGGCGATCTAAAGCAATAGATGTCAATTAGCTAATGATTTGGCTTCCATATATAATATATTTTCCGTCTAATACGTTTTGCATTATCCAATCAAAATCGCTTATGCAAGTTCTCAAAGTGTGCGAGAAAGAGTCAAAGTCTGCGATCGATATTTGTTTAGGGTTGATTCAATAAGGTATTTAGCTATATAATTTTTTGCCATTCAGAGACTCATATAGTACTTTCCTGATATCTATTTCCAAAAACTTTGACAGTAAAATTGTAGGCACAACCTCAAAAATGACGATCGGAACCAAATTGCGATCTACCATTTAGTCGAAAATAACGGGGTTTAATTTAGATTTTAAGCATGGAATTAAAATTAGTTCAGTTTTAATTTAGCGATTATCTCAAGTACGCTCAAGCCAAACCGTTGAGTTAATTGACACATTACGTACTTTTTTTATGGAGTTGAAATTTTTCATCCTCGAAAACTGATTATCTGTCCTAAGCTTTTTTTTTACTTGAGTAGATATTAGTGGCATATTTTGCAGGAGGCTACCATTATTGGCAAGCTTAACAGACTACTTCCTTTTTTTTTACCTATCATAATTTCTCGATATGTTCAATTCCGCTCTAGAATCGGAATCACAATTTGAAAATAGTGCATTACTTGCGTAAACCGCAAAACTAAATTGCGAGTCGGAACTTCCTCCAAAGAGAAAATAGGAAATTGTTATAATTATTGCGCTCCAGTCGCAAATGATCGCAATTTTTACTATACAAATTTTCAGAATCGCAAATTTCAACTCCTAAATTCCGACTGGAGTTGAATTTTTCTTGAAATTAAACAATAAGCTGACATTAGGATCGCAATTTTTGTTATTTTTGAGAGATCAGTTAATCGAATTGACTTTAAACCATCCCTATTGGTAAGAAATTAAGGCTATTTTGGGTTAAAAGATGTACCACTAAATTTAAGTAATTTTAAGTATAAATACGACATGAAATCTCCCTCCTAAAACTATTATTTCAATCATCAATAATTAAGTTTAACTAAAAAATGTTACCAATAACAGTTTTACAAACTTTAGTTGTTGCTTTATTCTCAACTCAATCAATTGCTGCACCAGTTGCAGAAGCAGAACAATTAGTTTTGAACTGTGAAACTGCATCATCATTCTCTTCAAAATCTAATGTTGTTTCAACTAAATCAAGTGACAAATTAAACAAATCATTCTTAGATGCCTACTACGGACCAATCATGGATAACTTAGGTGTCGCTCAAATTGAATCTGTTGGAGGTGTTGCTAAAAAAGCTGCTGTTCCAATTACTGACCCAATGTCAACTTTATTAGTTAAAGATGACTACAACTACCCAGATCCAGATGACTTAAGAGACTTGAATGGCTCATCCGTTTTGTACAGAGGTGGTGAATTTGGTGGTATTAACACCTTTGCTCACTTACCATACGGTGACTGTTACAACCCAGAAACTTTCGAATCATCAACTTTTGATATTGCTGTTGTTGGTTCACCATTCGATTCAGGCGTTTCTTACAGACCAGGTACCAGATTTGGTCCTCACGGTATTAGAGCTGGTTCAAGAAGATTGGCACCAGCTTACTCAGTTTACTCATTCTTCAACCCATACGACAGTGGAGCTAAATTAGTTGATTGTGGAGACCCACCAGTCACCCCATTAGACAACAGAATTGCTTTAGACCAAATGTACAGAGCACAAAGAGCAATTGGTAAACATGCAACCACCAAATTCAACAAATATAAAACACCAAAAATCTTCACATTAGGTGGTGACCACACAATTACCTTACCATCATTAAGAGGTGCATTCGAAAACTGGGGACAAATTGCAGTTATCCACTTTGACTCACACTTAGACACATGGAACCCATACTACTTTGGTGGTAACGTTACCGAATATCAATCCATTAACCACGGTACCTACTTACACTGGGCTCACGAAAAAGGTTTGTTAGCACCAGACGCATGTATCCATGCAGCTATCAGAGGTCCTTACCCAGGTCCAGAAGATGTTAAACACGATATTGAATGTGGATTTGACAGAGTCTTAGCAAGAGACATTGACAAGATCGGAACCGAAGGTATAATCAAGAAGATCAAAGAAAGAGTTGGTGACTGGCCAGTTTATATTTCTGTTGATGTTGACTCCATGGATCCATCAACTGCTCCTGCATCAGGTACCGTTGAACCAGGTGGATGGACTTCAAGAGAACTATTAACCATCTTGGATGGTTTGGAAGGATTAAAAGTCATTGGTGGTGATGTTGTTGAAGTTGCTCCAGCTTACGACACAAATGCAGAAATTACTTCAGTTGTTGCAGCTCAAGTTGCTGACTCCATTATTACCTTAATGATCAAAGATTCTGAGAAAGAAAAATCCAAATAAACTTACTATTAAATCAAATCGAATTAATTAATTACAAATTAACAGTTACAACTTGTAGAATAAACAAAGAGTCAAATTAAGTTAGAAATATAAATATATAGAGCTCATTAAACTATCATCATCAAACTGTTATCATTATTATTATCATTATCGCTTTGAGTAACACTTCAACATAAAAATTAAACAGTTGGTGCACCTGGCATTGGGCTTGCTCTAATTGTGACATAGGAGTTTTCGTTAGTCGCCACACCTGCAAAGATAATAAAGAACCCGGTAAAGGTAGCTAGTAAGCCTAAAACACCACCAGCTTTTAAAACACCAGAGGAATCAATAAAGTAACCAATAGCTAAAACCATCAAAAATGTCCAAACAAAGGTGAATAAAATGAAAAATGGCCAGGTTGATTTAAAGGTACAGATCCACATCAAAAATGCAAAGATGACCCAAGGAGTTATATAGAATCCTAGTGCATTATTTAACTCTCTGGTTGTACTATAGCTTGAAACAATTCCAAACCCATCGATTAAAATAGTCCCGTAACCAAACCAAAATCCACCAAATGAACCTAAAGCTGTCGCGGCAAATGTGTTCTCAATAACTAGACACCAAAGACCTGCAACAGTTTCAACAATACCACCAAAAAATAAAGCTTCACCCGCAATAATATTAACATGAGTGACACTTCTAGCTTGTAGAAAAACCATTGAAGCAACAAAACAACAAATACAAAATCCACTTAACCCCAATGGAACAGGATTGCCCATTGGACGGTGAGGTGTGGTGTGCAAACCGGGATTCAAGTCACCAGCAAATGCATTTCTCAAATCAGCCTTATGGAATGTCTGATTACCTAAGTGAATAAGATCACCATCTTGGGAAGTGGTAACCTGCGCCAAAGAGTGGGAGACCTCTTTCATTGGAATTGAGCTCGCGTCATCGGATCCATTGCCCTTTGTCGACTCACCTTCCCGCACATTCGAGTTTTGAATTGGCTGTGGATCATATTCTGTGGAGTTTGAATTGGAGTGAGAAAACTCGCCCTTCTCTAAATCTAAATTGAAATCACCTTGACGAGACATTTTTTTGTGTGTGCTTCAGTATAATATATTAATCAACTGGTTAAGTGTGCTTCTCAATTGCTTAATCAACTGTACACCAACAGCAACTAAACCAATACTTCACCAGGAAATTGAACCCTTTTTATATGCTACTAAGCTAACAGCAAAACATTCTTCACAAAAACGTAATTAAGGCAATTGGAGGGGTTGTAACCCACTTTGGAGTGATTGAAAACTGAGATGTACAAAAATAAAACCCAAAAACCACACTAATTGTTTTCTGTGTAAGAACTTAGGAAATGTGCTTGGATGGGGCTATTTCAGTGAAAATCCTACGTGGAGTGCAACAGATGATTGGTCATTACTGAAGTTACATAGTTCTAGTGCTCTACTGATAGTTGGGAGTGTTAAACGGACATAATAAGCATTTATTGCTAGCTAATAGTGGCTAAATAAAGTTTTATTCTGACACTAAAAAAATAATTGAGGAACAGCATGTTTCAGCCGTTCAACTAGCATTTTGGCGAGTAGAGAAAACTATTTACTCATTTAAAGTCAGTTTTCTTGCTACGTTTCGCGGAGCCCAACAATTTAGATGTGATTTATCAGGAAATTACTACTGTATTAAGTTCCGTAGATGATTGATTTTTCCCTTCCATTCAACCATTATTCTATCAACTCTTTTTATATCCAAATTCCTTGAGTAACGTCAGTCAGTAATGTGGGGCAGAAGTGAGGAAAACCAATCATTGTATCGGTAGGGACACCTTATAGATGTTCGGAAATCGGAATGGTGCAGTTTCCATTGGCTTAAGATTTCCATAATCAATGAAACCGAGCAAGAGAGGAGGGCAAAATTATGGGGTTGCCCACTTTTCAAAAGGGCAAAGAACTAGAACAAATAATTTGCGTGGGAGGAGAAATCCTAGTTGTCGGATTTAGTTAAGCGGAAGGAAAAAAGGTCGGAATATGGGTGAGCCGGAATGAATTAGGGTCGGAATTAGACAGGTCGGAAGGTGAGTGAGTCGGAAATTCAATCATGAAGTCAAAACACAATTACCTAATCACTGACAACTCCGAGCTACACACCAAATTGTTATTATGGATAAGTTCACTTTATTGAAATACCATCCAACACAAATAACAGTTAAAAACAACCCCAATCAACCAAGATGGAACGAATGAATATTATATTTCTCATAATATTCTTTATGATCATTTTTTCAGGCCCAGATTCTGGTCAAATAGCGACAGATGAGGAGCACCACAAGTTGAATATGTTCAAAAATGAAATTTATAATGATTGGGAAATTTTAAATAACTCAACATTCAATGACAACTTTGGTAATATAACTGGCTTTAAACTAAGTTACCAAGATGTGCTCAATGGTGAAGTCAATCAAACGTTTCCACTACCACATAAAAACTATAAAAAATATAAAAATAACCAAAACTATTCAATACTTCCAGATTTCATAATAAAGAAAGCACAAACTTTATGGTCATCAGAAAACGACAACAATGATAACAGGGTTGCCGACACAGAACAAAATTACTATACCAATATTTCATCAACATTAAGAGGCACTTTCAATGTAATTGATAAGCTCAATGTTAAAAAAATACCCTTAAAAACACCAGATTACCTTCTGAAAAAAACATCCTTACAGTTCATAAATGAGGAGGGACAAGCAGTTGATGACGATAATGACAGCAATGACAATGACAATAATGATGATAACGATAATGGAAGTAATAAACACAAAGAAGGAAATTTTACCACTGATTTGAACGGTACTATTTCAGTTCAGTTAGGGTTGATTGATACAATAAACAATGAATATTTCAATCCATTAGACTCCAAGATAAAACTACTAGACTTAGATTTTGATATTAAAAACTTTGAAGAATCAAATAAACACTCGATAGAATCAAAAGGATTTTATTTTGTTGAAACTGGTAATATTATAACAACAACCAATTCAGCAAAATTTCAAAGTTTTTTCAATGGAATTCAACACTTAACAATGAGTGAAGATCTATTTGAACTAAGCAAGAACTTATCGATTAACTACTTGAAAAGGAGAATAATAACTAGTGAGAATGCAGATAATAATGTTGATCTCAATTTCAACTATATGCAGAACTATGTTGACAGAGCACAGGGTTCATGTGAATTTGTTTCCTACTTCCATTTAAACAAAGTTAATTTAACGAAAACCCAAATTAAGGAAATTGATGATGAGTTATTGAAACCAATTGGTAGACCAATTGATTTCAGTAAAGTTCCTGAACTTAACTTAACTGGGTTCATATACTCACCAGATTGCTCAATATTGTTAGAAATTGATAGTATTACAGGCATAAAGCAAGAGTTGAATACTATCAAAGCGCACAATATCCTACTTTACTCAATCCTGCTACTGCTTTCACAAATATTCTTGATATTGAGACAGATGGCACACTCTAATACTCCTTCTACCATTGCAAGGTTATCATTTTGGACCATCTGCATGATAAGTTTAGTTGATGCATCACTGGCCACTCTGTTCCTAGTGGGATCGGCAGCTTTAACTGACTTATATTTGCCTTTAACAGTTGCAGCATTCTTATCGTTTATACTTGCCTCTGTGTTTGAAATGAGGTTTATGATTAGCATATATACCTCACAACTAAACGAGAGATCTATAAACTTATTTGTGGCATTGCAAGGCAGACCGATTGATGAGACTACTGCTGAAGCAACCGCAGAACAGCAACAACAAGAAAATAACAACACAGCAACAACAGCAACAACAACAACAACAACAACAACACCACTGGATGAAGGTCAAGTTAGTGGAACAGTCTATGCCAGATTTTATATTGCGATGTTTGTTTTTGTATTCATCATGCTAAATTCAGCCATGTGGCCTAAAAAGTCCAGAAGAACATTTGAGTACGCTGTTTTGCTTATACTTAACTCATTTTGGCTTCCACAGGTTTACAGAAACATAGTTAGAGGGTCACACAGATCTTTCAAGTGGGAATTCATTATTGGCACAAGTATTTTACGATTGATACCACTTTTCTATATGTTTGTCATACCAGGTAACATATTCCATCACCATTACGATCTCAAGTGGTTTATAGTGTTGGTTTGCTGGTTCGGATTTCAGTTCTTTTTACTGGTACTACAGGATCTATTTGGAGCCAGGTTCATGCTGCCAAACTCAATTCTACCAAAGTTATTTGACTATCATCCAATTCTCAGTAAATCAGATATTGAAGAAAGTTTTGGCCTGGAAAATTACCAAGAGCAAGAGCAGCTTGGAGAGTTCACCACTGACTGCTCTATCTGTATGAATGAAGTCAAACTGCCTATCAAGACTTCGAACTTTGACCCGAAACTATTTCAAAGAAAGAAGTATATGATAACGCCATGCCACCATATTTTCCATACTGCCTGTTTGGAGTCCTGGATGAAGTACAAACTTCAATGCCCAGTCTGCAGAAGCTCGCTGCCTCCTTTATAAGCTGGTCTTAGTGTAACGAATATAACGATTTTCAGTAGTTTTTATGTGTTTTGTGGTGGTTTTCTAATTGCGCAGGGTATAAAATTGGTCACTAATTATTTTAATTTCTTCTTAAACAACTATTTCAACATCTTCGATATGGTGCAAGACAGAAAGTGAGTGGCAAGTCACGCGAAATGTAGCCTGGCAAGACAGCTAACAAGTCAAGATTCAGAGCATGTCTCTTTGATATGGACGGGTTGTTGATCAACACCGAAGACATTTACACTGAAGTAACTAATGAGGTTCTAGCTGAAAATGGTAAAGGACCCCTGAGCTGGGACGTTAAGATCCAGCTACAAGGACGCCCAGGGCTAGAAAGTGCAGCTATTCTGATCAAAGAGTACGACTTGCCATACAAACCGGAAGAACTGGTGGCAAGAAATATTGCAAAGCAGGAAGCTACCTGGCAGAAATGTAAATTTCTACCTGGGGCTGCAGAGCTACTGAAGTACCTACACAGCAAAAAGATCCCAATTGCACTTGCAACATCATCCAATAGAATCAACTTTGAGAGGAAAACTGGTCATTTGAAAGACATTTTCAACCTATTTGAAGGACACATTGTCACGGGAGATGATGAAAGAGTCCCAAAGGGGAAGGGGAAACCATTCCCAGATATCTGGTTAGCAGCTCTGAAATCACTCAACTCCCAGATTGATCTGACCAAGGAGCCAGAGATCAAAGCGAACGAATGTCTGGTCTTTGAGGATTCATTACCCGGTTTGATTGCAGGCAAAGCAGCTGGTGCCTTTGTTATTTGGGTTCCAGACAGCAGAGCCCTGAAGGTCATGAATGGTGAAGAGCATGACCATATTGAAGATAAGGGGATAATCCTAAACTCCTTGACTGAATTTAAGAAGGAGCAGTATTTCCCATAGAAACCTTAGAGTATCACTACAACAATGAAATTGAATTAAATAGATGACTTAAATATGTATTACTTAAATATGATTGGAATATAGATAATAAACTTCATGCTGGTGCGTTTCTAAACAGATAAGAAACACTTTCACCATTATGCAAACGACGAATACCTTCAGCCAAGACTCCACTAATATCAATAGTATCCAGTTTTGGACATAGCTTGAGTTTCTCCTCAAATGGTACAGTATTTGTACACACCACTCTGTCTAATTTTGAGTTATTTATATTATTAATAGCATTTCCTGACAATATACCATGGGTGACAATTGCGATAACCGATTTAGCTCTGTTTTCTAGCAACACTTCGGCAGCCTTTGCCAGCGTACCACATGTGTCAGCCATATCATCCACAATAATACAAATTTTGTCGGTCACATCACCAACAAGAACCATTCTTGAAACTTCATTAGCTCTTGCACGCTCTTTGTGAATTAGTGCAAAGTTCAAGTCCAAACGATCGGCCAATCCAGCAGCTCTCTTAGCTCCACCTGCATCAGGGGAGACAATTATCGCTTCATTGAATGGAATGTTTTCTTTGATATATCTAACAACACTTGGTTCTGCATATAAGTTATCAACGGGAACATCAAAAAACCCTTGGATTTGAGAGGCGTGAAGATCCATGGTGATGACGTGGTCACATCCTGCTGTGGTTAGCATGTCTGCCATAAGTTTGGCAGTGATTGGTGCTCTTGATTTATCTTTTCTATCCTGTCTTGCATATGGGAAATTTGGTATAACTGCAGTAATTCTTCTAGCACTAGCCGTCTTACATGCATTAATCATTATCAGCAGCTCTAAAACTCGATCATTCACAACCCCGGAACCAATTTGGACAATAATGTAGATGTCTTCGTCTCTAACTGACTCTCCAATCGAAAACGACACTTCTCCACATGAGTCCCTCTTCAAATATATATCTGTGAGCTTTAGTCCTAGTCTCTTGGATACAAGTTCTGCAAGTCCTCTATGGACATCACTTGAAAGCAGTTTGATTGAGTTATTAGCCATTTTCTGAACTTGTATTTTCTCCTTATATTATGAAATAAATTACTATGACTGAGATGTGACTGGCTTTGTTGTCCAAGTTTTGTAAAGATTTTCGACTGAAAAAAGACACAAATAACCAATATAGATATGAGTACCAAAGGTGTGCCAAAACACTTGTTAAAACAAGGATTTTGAGTTGATTAAAGCTGTGGAAATTTGGTGATTTTTTAACACATCTTTAAAAAAATTTTTTTTTTGTTAAAAAAAATCACTTTTTTATTATTATTCAATCAAATTTTAGCAAAAAAAAAAAAATTTGCTGGAGCGAAGGCCCCCCAAAAAAAAAAGAAAAAAAAACTTAAAAAATGTTCGGATTTTTTCTTTATCTCCAGAACTGGTTGCAACTTATCTGGAATTCCAACGGATTCATTCATTCTGTCTGTTCTTCATCTTCTTGATAAAGAATTTTTTTTTTTGAAAACAATCTGAGTGTTTTGACGTTCATTTTCGGACATGTTTTCAAACTTCTTTTGGTTCTCAACGTAGAACATCAAGTCGTTAATCTGATCTTGTAGGTCTAGGTTGTTTTCGTTCAGTTTCTTTTTCTCTGATTCCAATTCGCTTATTTTATTTGACAGCTGAGTTGATATCAGTTTTTCTTCTTTGTACTTTTCTTCAAACTGCTTTGCAAGTTTACTTAATTTGGACTCTTTTGCTGACTTGTTATTGGATTTTTGTTGTTGTAACTCAATGGTTTTGTTATTTAGCAGGTCGATATTCTTCTCCATTTCAATAAATTTTTCTTCAAACTTTTTGTTTCTGATTGTTAGTTCTTCATTTTCAGTTTTCAGTGACTTGAAATTATTCGACAGCTCCAACAATCTAGACTCATAGTATTCTCTTTGAGATTCTAGTTGAGTCAGTAGAATATTGGAATACTCCACGCCATAATCTCGGTTTCTATCTTTTTTCAAATCGTAGTCTTTGTCGTTTGAATCCATTTCCAAGGTTGCAGAGGATGACGTACCTGAAACTTCAACCAATTTCCCATCAGACTCATTCTGCAATAATCTATGAACATAATTATCTGAAGAATAATCCCAGACTCTCTGAGTTTTCAAATCCATTGCAAAACAATGATTTGTCGATTCATAGTGATTGATTGCATGTTTGGAATTGTATCTGCCACAGCCAATATTCCCACAAATCAGACAGATCCATAAATTGTCTGAGATATTGCAACTAAAGCATTTATTTTTATTTCTTAGTTCTTTTGACCTCTCAATAAGTAGGTTGTTCGGGGATAGGTTTGAATACCTACACACGGGACAGTTATCTCTCCAATTTTGTAAGCAGCTTGAGTGGAATGTGTGTTGGCAAGAAATTGTCATTAACCCCGTTACATCTGAATCCATTCTTTCCAAACAAATGGGACATGTAGGCAGTTCTTTGATAATTTTTGAGTTAATCTTCATTGTAAATGGATCTTCCAATAAATAAGGAATTTTGTTATCGTTGTTTGAAATCAATGGCTTGAACAAAATAGATTTAACTGAAATTACATGGCATAATTCATTTTCAAATGAATTAAATTTACTGCCATTAAATTTTTCTTTGAATTTTTTGGTGATTTCACTATTTTTAAATTTGATCAGAACCATGAACCTATTAGGATTGTTAGACCTTAATAACCTTATATGAGACATATTGCTTATGAACTCTTGAGTTAAAAATGCTAGTAATTCCGTTGGTGAGAAATAATTTGGGACAGATATAATTGAAACCACTGTGTCATCACCCTCAACCTCAATTTCATCTTTGGCTTCTTCCTCTGTTATGGACTCTCTGTACAGTCTGACAACTCCATATCCCATGAACTTGCCTTTCAGTAACTCGTTTGATGAGTTTGTCAAATTTGACGTCATTTTCGATTCGATTGAATTGTCAATGCTAATAACTTCCACTGTGCTTGCCTCACTGTGTTCCCCAGGTTCCAGGTACTCTTGATCAGTATCCTCAATAAACAAATCCTGTGTCTCGATAACCCTCGTGGCCCAGTCTGTTAATTCGATATTATGATTTTGTGTTAATTTCAAGTCCAAATCAAACACCAAGTAGTAGTTCCCGCTGCCCAACATATACAAATAGCTGTGTGGCTGCTGTGCCAAAAAATATAGTTCACCACTATGCACGCGTATCTGCTACTTCAATCCTAATTGAGATTTGTCCTAATAGCAATTTCTATGGTCTAACACTATTTTTATTATTCCATTCCATTTTGAATAATTCAAATTCCACTCCAAATTATCCAATCTGGGAATGTTTCCTAAATAAGGTATATTATATAATACACTGCCTTTCCATTACGAGATTCTTATGTAAAGACAGCAACAATTACCGCCGCCTTTGACCATTTTGCTGGCAGCCAGCGCATCGCTTTTGTTATTTCAACAATAACGTGGAAAACTGACATAAAGTTTGACAAGAAATTGGTAATAAATTAACTAAATTAAGCCTAGTGGGTCCAAAATGGTCTCAGAAGGCACTGACCCAGTAAGCTCCGAGTGAACACAGGCTGCGTATATCTGGTTAGCAGTGCTTCGATAATATATATATGTATATCTATATTTAATTACATTTATATATGTCTGACGATCTGTAAATGTCCCACCGTGCATTAGAATAGATTAACGAACCGCAAAGCAAAACAGTAACTTGGAACAAACTAACAATACTAGTGCCCCCTAAACTCCCGACTATTCACCATGCTCTCGGTTACGCCTGAATAAAAAGACAAGGTGCTCTAACGAACGCATGGTTTCTTAAATTCGCTGTACGACAGAATTTCTCACTAAAAATATCCTCAAAACTTTTTGAAAACTTGAAAATTGTTGAAAACTTTGTCATTAATTTGCATAAATTGACCCAGTTTTGCATCATCCCTCTTGCACAACCGTAAGGCACCAAGTGACTTTTTTCTAACAGCACTAAAATTACGAAATTTCCTTCAAAACTTGTTCTCTGCAAAAGTCGCTTGCATGCAGCATGCGGATATATGTAATTACATGCAAATCATGGAATGGAAACTATTTGGCTCATTTGTACTGCAAAAATTTGTAAAAAAAATAAACACGAATCAACAGTTCAATTCCATTCTCCACGTCCTCAAAACGACTTTAAACTGTAATAGAGTCGAAGAGTACCACGCCGAAGAGTGTATTGATGAGTTCTAGTGGCGCACGACTTTCCCATCAGCCAGAATTCTTGTCAGAGGATAATAAATTTGACTGCATTAACAATAATAGAAATATTGTTAATAATAACACCAGTGACAATCAGCTAATAATTCAAACACCAGACCCTGTCCATTCAACTCCGGCAGCATCACAGCAGCTGAGACCAGTGCAGTATCCTTTGACTTATCCACCTCTTGGAATGATCAAACAGGAAGAAGCCCCAATATACATACCTTCAAATATCCCTGAAAATGCCAGAATAATAACTCTTAAAGATGGAAACCAAGGTGTCTACACGATATTGAGAAAGTTTTATGAGATCAATGAAATCGATAAATTCAAGCAATTGAACAAAAACCTATTGATTAACAAACCACTAATTGATATTTTTAGCTATGAAAATAACACCAAAACTCTTTATTATAAAAATTATCATTTTAGGTGCATGTTATGTGAGGCAAACCATAAGATTACAGACTTTTTCTTCAATGAAGTATTTGTTAACTCAAAAAACAAGTACACCCCACTGAAAGTTCACTTATTCAAGGAACATCCAAACTGTTTGAATTTTGAAATGGACTATTCTACAGCTATTTTTTTTTCAAATATTGATAAAATTACTCAAAAGTTTGAAATAAGCAACAAATTGAAGGAAATCAAACTAGAAAAGATAAAAGAGAGGCAATCAGTCATGGGTGAAATTCAAAAGAAATATGGTTTGAGTGATGAAAAAGAATCGCTAAAAACATTGCACATATTACCACCACCTCCACAACAACTACCGCCTCCGCAACAATTGCTACCTCCGCCACCACTATCACAAAGACCACAGCACCAGCCACAACTACTACAACAACTGCCAGACTTTATACTTCCACCAAACTCAAATTTTAAAAGAAGAAAAACAGTAGATTCAATTACTGATTTCTCATTCAACTCATCCACGTCATCAGGATCAACTACATCATCGGCTAGAAGCAGTAAGGGTAGTATTGCTGCTGTGTCTTTAACCTCAAACTCTGCCAATAACAGCCCAATTTTAAACTCATCCGCAATCAATGAATCTCCACTAATAGATAAATTCGATGCCGAGAAACGTTCCCATCTGAGAAATCATATATGGGGTATTCATGAAGAGAAAAATATTGAGCTGAATGACAGTAACATTGACAATAGTAATAGCTCAACTAGTTCCAGCGCGACTGGAACTCCTAAAGTTAAAACTACAACTACTACTAGAGTTAAACAATTGAACAAGAATGTGAATATGAAAGTAACCAAAAATCCAGATACTATCAAAGATTCCAATAACTCTACTAGTATAAATACCGCTGAAAATAACAACATGGCTGATAGCCTTACGAATGCAGATAAGACAAACACTTCACATGACCCATCAGCCACCATTTCAATCAATAATCTTGACAACAGAGTTACTGCTAATGAGAATGATGATAATGAAAACACTCAGAAGCGCAATGATAATGATAATGATCAAAATAACAATAACAATAACAATAATACTGAAAGTGAGGAAGTAGATGAAGAGGTCATTGAAGAAGTTGCACAGTTATTGATTGAAGATAATAGAATTTTGCCAGTTATTGAAGAACTTGAATCAAAATTTGATCACATCAACACATTGAGAAATCAAACAGATTTTTTGGCATTATTAGTTTTATTAGCAGTTGACGCAATTGGATTAGAAATTGTTATAAGTCGAATCTTGAACACAAATGTACTATTGGAGCACTCCAAAATTCAGTCAATTTTACACCACCTAAAACGATACGAAAACTTCAAAAATGTTTTTAAATCAAAATTTATGTTTTACAAGACAGAGTATTTATCCAAATTTTTCCATGGTGATAATTTTGCATATGAGAATATTTTATTACGTTCAAAGTTCCTGAGTGATAGAACAAAGCAATTGTCAATTGAATTTTGTGAATTGGATGATGATTGTATTGATATCTTGAAGAACATTTTAATTATGAATGTTTTGTTCAAGGAAGATGCATCACAAGAGCTACAGAGGTTTATAGTTACTGGGGTCACGGAAGATTATATTAGAAACAAGTTTGAAGTTTACTATCTTAGAAAGTTTAAGGGGTTTGTTTAAGCTTTTCTTTGTTATTTACCAATTTATCTACCCTATTATTTTTTTTCAATTATTTAATCAATTTATGGCTCAATCACATGGCACTGGTGTTGTCTTGAAGCCATATTATACTTTAATTCTGTTAATTTTCACATTTTATTTCAAACTTGATATCTAAATAATAAATTAGTTATTTTAACCATGAATATGTAAAGCAAAACAACGATTAGTAGGTGCAGAAGTTGTTTCAAATGCGATAACAACTTGAGATAAAATGTTCTGATAAAAGATAGGCTTTCATTGAAAATATATACCATCGGGAGACATGCAGGATGCAGGTCACTTGAATGACTCTTTGCTTGGAATGATTAATATTATGACTGTTGAAAAAATAGCAAACTGAAAATAAACGGTGCCGATCAGCTGTTAGAACTACATTTGTGAAGTGACCACAGAAAGAGCATTTCGAAGTATCCACAAACTTACCCAATCTCGACTTTCAAAAACATAAATCTTTAGCTTTATAAGATAATAACGATGACTTAACCAAAATCAGATGTAATCAGTACTTTACAAAAAATGAGAAAAACCCAACCAAAGCTATGTCAGATCTAGAATCACTACATAAAGAGCAGATTGTGAAGACTAAAATGTAGGGTTGATTTAGGACAAAAGTCAATGCTGGTCATACTGTAAGGATTGAAACAATTACTGTCAAGGTTTTTTACTTATAGCAATACACGACCACTCGGGTTAGCTAAGAAGAGTATCTAAAACCGAGGCAAAAACTTAGTAAAAGACTTAGAACATAGAAGTTGATTCAAGTTTTTCTGTGCTGAAACTACAACTAAAAAAGTTATGGTAACTATTATGTCTTGGGATTAGTTTGTAATAACAGGTTTCTTATACAACAAAAATATATTTACTTACAATGTACAGCTATTATAAGTTCACAAACAGTTTTGAAAGAGTTATGGCAGAGTAGAATCATAAAGCTTCTTTTAGAAAAATATTGGCATTAGATATTGTGCCTCATATCATACACATATACACAACAAAGTTTCCAGCAAAGGAAGAGCTGCAAATCATTAAGTGTACCTACAACAACCCATTGACTCTGCTAGTTCTTGTTTTTCATACTATTCAGAAAGATTGTTTAGCAACTGCGCTCACAGCATAAGCTCAATCACATGAAAATCTACCAAGGCATGAGGGCTAAGCAAAAGACCTCAACTCTAACAACGAACCAGCTACTGGGAAAGCAATACTCTTTTATCAAAGTAATGTAAATTTGAAACCGTAGAAGTAACGCAGCAAGTAAATTTCTACACTACAATGCTACCAATAGGTCCAAAAACGCATCAATCTTTTCATAATTTTAATGTGCAGAGTGATATGCCCATAATTATGCTATATAAGGCTCTAATTGTTCAGTAGCGCCAAATTCCATACAATTTTTGTCGATCCTACCTAATCGGGAAACTTGTTTTGTTGCAGTGGTTACAATGCATACAATTCGTGCATAAGCCACTAAAGTCCGGAAATTGAAAATTGACCAAATACTTTTCTCATGTTATGGCCTGAAAAGATATCGAAGCAATTAAATGTTTTAGTGCATGTTGAAGCCACAGACTTTACGACCGTCAATTCAACCACTGCTACAACCGAGTTACTAATCATAGTGCAGATGATTTGCTCATTTTATAGATTAGTATGGTGATATTCTGGTGGGTTTCGTGTTACCAGGTTCATTATCATTTTCGCTCAAGTACCGCATTAACTCTAATCTCTCCTTTTCCAGCACCTTCAAAGACACCCACCCCCTACCTGGTATGAAAACTCTCTTAAGAGGTCTACCGTTTCGATCATATTTTGGATGGTTCAAAACAGAAGGGACTGGTTTGTTAGGGTCATGAATATTAATATCACATCTTGCTAATTTAAAGGGCTTGGTGTCTCCTTTTTTAGTGGGCTGTAAATTCTCTCTGCTTTCAATTTCTCTTGATTGCTGTCTCCTCATGCACGGTGAATCTGTTACTTTTATAATGGTACCAGTTGAGTTGGTCGTGGAGATTGTATTAGTAATTGCATTGTTTGTATTCGTTGAGCTGTGCTTAGTATAAAGGTCGTAGTCTTTGTTATCCTCTTCTGACCAAACATCAGAGGCTGTTGGTAAGTGTTTCGTCCATTTTAATTGATCTCCTATAGAATTAAACCCATTTTCACTGGTTTGTAAGACAACTTTTTTGGTTTGGTTTAACATTGCTTTTTGATTCAAATCAGGCCCGATCGCTACACTAGTTGGTAGTGTGTCAGTCAGCAAAACAGCAACAACAAATGCAGTTATCAAGCTTAAAAAGATTATTCCATCAAGGCCGGTTAAAAAACTTATCAAACACAACAATGTACTGAAAACTAAGCTTAATACAGCTCTTAGTACCTTGTGAAATGCCGATGCAATTGTATACTGTGGTTCAGTGGTTTTTGCTTGCGCGAAGCATGACTGAATTTCCCACACTAATAATTCCTGGTTGGGTCCAACCTGAACACTCTGCAAACATCTGAAACTGTTAATACTGTAATCTAATAAAAAGAAGGTTACTCACTGCTTAACACCTAAGACATGTTGTAATGATGTTGATCGAGAATTAATTAATTCCTTTATGACTGAACTTTCAAATCTGACATAACAGCTCGAGGTTCTGCCAACTTGTCGACATTGCACAAAGTCTTCCAAGCTTCTGGAATGCAAAACACTGAAAGTTAAACTTTCATGGAGAACTCGCTGCCGGAGCAATCCTAGACAAAATGTGACCGTAAGTGTTATAACTATAATTAGAAGAAACAGTAAATCACCGGAATATACCAGTTTTCTCTTGCGGTCAGCTTCACGTTTTCCACTCATTATATCAATCATGTATATCACAACAAAAGGAAACCAACTTGAGTTTAAATATTCCAATTTGAAAATAATATGACACAAAATTAGAATTTACAGCTAAGTAAACAAAAACTGTATTGTGATCTAAACTCATTTTATTTTATAAACATTTTCTAATATACAACCTACTCTTTAGACTTAACATAATCCTGAGCCTTGGCTTTGACATAATCAACCATTTTTTCATCACCAAATTTCTCTTCAAATGATAACCATTTACTGAAGAAGAATTTTGCTTGCTTACGGGAAACTTTCTTGGTTAACACTCTTTCAAACAGATCTTCAACCTTCTGTTTGTCTTGAAGTTTAATTTCTTGATCGATGTAAACATTCCACAAGTCAATACGCTTTGGTGCGTCTGAAATCAAACCTTCAAATAATGTACGACCTTGTTCAGCATCACCTTTATTGAACTCCATTTGTGCAAACTTACGAACAACTTCAATGTGGTCACGTTTTGGTAATACGTGTAATGCATCACCCAAGATTTCGTGGCATTTCTCATTTTCTTCACGATCAAGCAGATAGTTTCCATACAAAACCCATGTGGAGACCGATGATCTGCCAAACTTCTTAATCATAACTTTGAACAGTTTATCAGCTTTGTCAAACTTTTCTGATAGGATATAAATACTAACCATCTTGTGATGCATGGTCAACGAATCCATATATTCAGTTGATCTCTTGAAAGTATCTTCTAAAGTTTCCTCAGTACCGAAGGTGTTTTCCAAATTCAATAAAGCAATCCAGATGTTCAATTTCTCAGCTTCTTCTCTGTAACCAATAGTCTTCAGTGCTCTTTCACCAATTTCACGGGCTTTTTCAATCTCACTCAATTGTAATTGGAATGCCATATAATTCATCCAAACAACAGATGAGTTTGGGTTACCAATAATCAATCTTTCAAAGTCGCTGACTGATTGTGGTGCTTGAGAGTTTATGTCGCCAGTGATATCCTCAACTGCAAACTTCTTGCTCTTCTTTTTCTTGTTCTTAGTGTTGGTGAAATCTTCATCGTCGTCATCACTGGAATCTTCATCATTGGCTTGGTCAAGAATACTTGCAGTCCAGTCAAATCCATTGGTGGATAGTCCAGTTGGAGCTGCTTCTTGATCGTCATCTTCAGAATCAGATTCGTCATCTTCTTGGTCTGAAGGTTGCTCTTCAAATGCGTCTTCCATGATTTCGTCTTCTTCTTCAGACTCTTCTTCAGAATTTTCTTCAGAATCTTCAACTTCAACATCTTCATCTTCAGAATCTTCTTCATCATTGGATTCATCATTTTCAAATAATGACGCCTTCATACCTAAAGACAGTTGCTTCTTATCAGAATCAATACTTAAAATCTTAACTTTCACCCTGTCTCCTTCGCCAAATAATGCTTGGATATCGGAAACAGCGTTGTCTGAAATGTTAGAGCGATGGCATAATCCACTGACATTATTGGTACCATCTAATGAAACAAAAACACCAAAATCAGTCACTCTTTTAACAAAACCCTCATATACTTCACCAACTTTTAATTCACTAAATGGTTTTAGTAATTTACTTTCACCTTTAACGATTGATGGTTTTAGAGTTAAACTGATACGTCCATTGTTTGACTCCAACACTCTGGCTTCAACATGTTGGTTCAGTTTATAAATTGATTTCCAATCTTTTACGAAGGCGTCAGACAATTCGGAAATTCTCACATAACCATCTTCAATTGAATTACTCAAACCAATGAAAACACCTTTATCTGTAATTGTTTTAACGAAGCCTTTGACAACATCACCTCTTTTGAGTTCAGTGCTTCTTGTTGATGATGATGCAGAGGTGGATGAATACGCTTTCATTGCATTCTCAGATTTACTTAACGAAACACTCACTTTATCCCCATTAGCTGATAAAACTTTGGCAATAACAATTTCATGTGGTTGATAAGTTTCTGATAATGGTTTACCGTGGTCTAAAATCGCATCATTGACTTTGGAAATAGCAGTAACCGAGTCACCTAACTCAACAACAACATAACCTCCTGACACTTTAACAACTCTTGCTGGTAACTTATCACCAACTTTGATTTGTTCATAAGAGTTGATTGGGTCGTCTTTAATGCCAATAGTAATCAAGTTATTTTTATTACTTCTAATTGTAACTCTGAGTGCTGTACCAACAGGAAAATCTTTTTCAATGGTGTCAACTGATTCAATTTTAGCTAATTCCAATAATGACAATCTTGCTCTGATATTTGGGCTGATATTACACCAGATGAATCCATTGGAGTAACTTTTGATAAATGCAATAAACTTAGATCCAACAGTAATGTCATTTGGTAAAACTGAATGGTTAATTCCTTCAATTAAGTCTGATTTTTTTATGCTGAGCTCTATAATTGGTTTTCTTGTAGGTTTGAAATCAAAAGAATTGGTGTAAGTGTTGTTATATGAATTATGGTACCCGATAATTTTAACATCAATTGTCTTCTTTGGTGTGAAGTCCTTCAGTGGATTTTTGACATTTTTAATTTCTTTGATGTCATCAAATATTTGGGAAATATCAACAATACCTGGTAAATTATCGGCTAAATCAACTTCTAAGTTAGTTGGATTGACTGACTTAATAACAGCTTTTGTTATTTTACCTGGAGCAAAATCTTCAATTGTTTTGAAGCTTGGATCAATTGGATTGATTACATCGTTTGTTTGGGCATCTTTGATTGAACATAAGAATCTCTGGTTTTCATCGTCAACTCTAACAACTTTGACAGTAATGGATTGATTCTCACGGAAAACTAAGTTCAGGTCATCAACTGGTTTAGCTGTTGCATATCTTGGTAGTACTAAACCAACTAATTTGCCAGCAAATGAAACAAAAACACCTCTTGGCGTAATTGATCTAATGAATCCATATAGAATGTCATCAGAAATCTTTATGTCTTGATATTTGGATGGAAACTTGTTATCTTTAGCAGCTTTGATTAACGACTCTTTCAAAGTTAAGTTGAAAATCTTATTTTTCTCATCAGTTGCAATGACTAAACCTTCAGTTTGAGCGCCAACCTCTAATCTTTTCAAAATGACACGGTTTTGTTCGTAGTTACCATCAGATAAGTGTCCAACAAATATCACACCCTTTAAGTTGGTTTTCAGGTCTTCAACAATGACAGATTCTTTTAGCTTTTCAACAATTGAAACTTTCAGCATTGTTTTACCTTCAACTAATTTACTTAATTCCTTATTTTGACTCTCAGAGTTTTCACCATAAAGCTTACAACTGACAACTAATCTTTTAGAGGCTTCATCAGCGCTGATGACTCTCACTGTAACTGTTTGATTTAATTTCAGGTAATCTTTTGGGTTTCTGACAACAGTTTCACTAATTTCAGATTTAGGCAATAAGGCACTCACATTACCAAAGAATGCAACAATGGCAGCATTTGGTAAAAACTTAACAACAGTTGCAGTAGTTTTCTCGCCAATTTTGGCATCTTCAAACTCACTAATGATGTTCTCAGTGGAAATCAGCGATTTCTTTAAAGTCAAGATAATTTTTTTACCTTGGATCTTTAAGACTCTACCTTTCACCTTTTGGGCAATTTTGAATTTTCTCTCTGGGTAGACTAATTTTATGTCAGACATATGCTCAATTGGAACAGTTGCTTCAAATTGGTCAAAGATTTTAAGTTTTAGTCCATGTTCACCTGAAACTGAAATAATTTCACCTGTAACTAGTTCACCAACTGGAACATCCTGAGGTCTTAGGTACGACTGTTTAATTAGTTTTGAGTCCATTGTCAGAATGTAGTAACCATCGACTGTTGAGTAACCCAAAACTCTTGCTGGGTGTTTCGAACCTGTTGGGAAATAAGCTCTGATATCAACTTGTTTATCCTCGTCAACTCTTGTCATGAAAACTTCACCAAATCTATCATCATCAATCTTGACATATATCTGATGGTTACCAAAGCCTAAGACTTCAACTTTATCAAAGACATGTCCAATTGGGAAAGCTTCTAATGGGTTTGAAGAAGTTTTATCGTCCTGATTATTTTGTAAATTGAGAATTGGTGGCAAAGTTGTCAGAACTAGTTTCTTTGATGCATTTTTGAATAAAGTAGCTAAGATTCTTGCTTTGAAAGTCGAACCGATTGCATATTTGTGTTTGATATCATCCTCATTGAAAAGATGCAAGTGAGCTAAGCTCACAGTTGAATCAACAAGACCAAATGATCTTGTCACTAAACCATCTTTGGTGACTTCGACAACCAATGCATCAACCACGTTACCTGGAACAATGGCATCAATTGAACTGATGGTAGACACGGTGCTTTTTTTGAGATCTAATTGTAATTTAACATTCAAAGTACGTCCACTTCTTTTAAAAATAGTTGATAGAAACACAGCTCCCGGGACCAGCTCATTCACATTTAGTAGTGACGAGCTGTTTTTTAAGTCTTTATTAGTAATAAACCCGTTGATACCTTCTTTCCCTGTGTCTAGGATTAACCCATGGTCTTCTATACTTTTAACAGCAACCTGAACAGTGACACCAACGTCCAGATCTTCATCTTCCAGTGATTTATTGACTTCTTCTGGTTCAATAGAGAGCTGAATACGCTTCTGGTTCTTGAGTTGTTTGTCGGATTCAACAACAACAGCTCTTAACCATTGACCAATCTTGAAGATTTTAGATAGATCTGGTAACTCGGTTTTCTTTTGAGGTTTGATGGTACCGGTAGTAGTTTCCTCGTCATCATCATCTTCCTCTTCTTCGCTTTCACTATCGCTTTCGTCAACCTCCTCTAAAATCGACGTTATAGTCGATGAGATACTTGTGATTGGAATATAACCATTTAGATTGTCAGCCAGAGACAAAACGATTTCAAGTTTATTGATGGCGGAAACTTGACCAAAAACTAGAGTACCTGGGATTAAACTCTTGAAGTTCAAGGTTTCAACTGGGATGGCAATTTCGTCATCTTCATCTTCGGCATCACCTTTAGTTGATTTTTTTGATTTCTTCGCAGCCTTCTTCTTCTTTTTCACAGGACCTGCTTCAGAGGCACCATCAGCATCAGCTGGCTTGCCGTCATCTTTGCCGAACAAAACATCTTGAACCGCTTCATTAGAAACTTCTTTCAGCTCCAATGGTGTTAAAATAGAAGCACCACCTCTTGGGAATGAAACCTCGCTTGAATCCAAAATAGACTTCTCAAGAGGTTTTGTGGAGTCTTCCTTTACTAGGGGAGACTCTTCAGAGCGCTTTCTCTTTTGTGCGCTCATTTCTTCAGAGTTCTATTAAAGAATTTCAATACTGTTTAATTAAACACAAAATAAATTTATTATTTAGAGATGAGCTTAAAAAATTTTTTTAATATGGTGTGTCCTGTACCGTCCAAAAAGGGAAATAAGCGATGAGCTCTACAAGAAGATGGTTAGAGATAGGTTCGGTCAGCCAGTGTTTGGGAATGGCGTATCTTATGACTACCAAGTTAAGATGAGCAAGATATATCAATTTTTGGCTTTGATTTTAGGCCATTCATGCGAGTCATTTCAAATGGATATTTATTGTGGCGAGTAAAACACAAAATATATTGGACTGATGGCCATTCAGTTTGAGCTGAACATTAGTTTTTCTTAGCTGCTAATATCTTGAGTGTATTGTTTTGGGATGTTTGTGTTTGTGTTAGCGAATAATGGATTTTTGTGGAAAGTGGTTAAATTTGCTTTACGACTTCATGATTTATAAACTATATTTGTTAAAAATAATTTATTGAAGTACATTAACACTCGAGACTCTACATAGAACACTACAAAACCAGTAAAGTCATATCTTCATAAAGTTGTGAATAAACAAAACAGAGCATATCTCAGCCTCTTCACAGTAGTTAGTTTGATGCATTTCTCATTGACAAAAAGCAGTTCCATAAAACGCCAATTGAGGAGGAGAATGGAACTTGGAATCTCCGTGGCATAATCAAAAAATTGATAAATTGCACTAAGGGCCATAACATGTAGTTTGCCATCAGAGTAGAAAAGTAGATCTTACTGATCTTAGTTGCCAACGTTTGCTTATTACCATTCTCCAATATGAAGTTTGAGTACGCAAAGAAAAAGAACAAAAATATTGGGGAATAAATCAGCTGATCCGACATCACTCTCTCTAAAACTGAAACCAAAGTTGGTTCGGTGGTGTATAAACTGTTCAGTATTTTGTACCAAAGTACTTGAAAAAATGATACTATGAAGCCCCAGCACATGAAACCAACAAATCTCTTGAAATTAAACACATCTTTATTAGTTTGATCCTCAAGATGCTGAAAAGATGTGGTGTTGATTGAGCTTGTAGACATTGTTCGTTCAATATCGTTGAATCCAAAATCTGTATAGATATCATCATCACTATTACTGTGACTGCTTAAATGTTCATTATCTCTAAATCGTATTAGGATAGAGTTACTTTGTCTAGATCTTCTTAATTGGGCTTTTCTAAACTCATCAGTAAAGCATACAATATTCTGTGCTAATGTATCTGATAAACCAAACAATAGAACATTGGCAATTAATGTGGTAAATAAAACATTCTTCGCATACAGTTCTTCATACTTTAGTATTAGTTTATATAGGAAGTAGATGAAGGTTAGAAGAATACACCAGTTTAGTACTGGAATATGGAGTACTTTGACTTTTGCCAATTTTTTCTCTAATCTGTATAACGATGATGTATCTGGTTTAAACTCAACTTGTGTTTCATTTGAATCCTCATCTTCCAATCTGATAGACATGACTGATTATTTAAAAGTTGTGTTATCCCAATTTGTTCTACAAACCGATTCGAAGCACCCCCCTAATCTTCAAGATCACAAATATCAGTTAACTTATAACTTAACTATGCAGGAAAATATTCCTATAATTAAAATAAAATTAAATAAGCAAAGTGCCCTAACCAAAGAATATCAACACGCGGAAGCCTTTAGGGTTCTATGGCACAAAATGTTCGGAAGTTTCAAATTATGCGTGACTGCGAAAACTTTTAATTTTTTTAATTTTTTTTCAGTTTGAGAGACGCAAAGTGAAAATTAAAAATTGAAATTTAATTTCGTTCGAATTGTTGTTAATCATCAAGTAAAGAAATCAGTTCAAAATGCTTATTCCAAAAGAAGACAGAAAGAAGATCCACACTTACTTATTCAACGGTATGTTACTAGACAAGGGAGGCATGTTATGGGTATACGAATGAATCTGATTGAGAAACAAATGGCTGAATTAAAGTTATGAATATTTTGTCAAGAAAGACCTCGAAAAAGGTCCCGAGAAGCAACTGATGACATTATAACAAGCTAGGGGAACTCTAATGAAAATATTAGAGAGTACTGGTAATCTTTGAAGAATTCAAGGTAAAAATGAGAGATCATGTTTCACCGAACAATTTATCATTGAGAAAGATTCCCGAAAGAAGAAGGAGAACACACTTCACTAGAACGATATTCAGTACCAACTTGCTATAAGTTTTTTGATCAGAATCATTACTATACCCAGAACCATGCCGTAATCTTATATATATAATTTTACATATACTAACAAATGTTATAGAAGGTGTTTGTGTTGCAAAGAAAGACTTCAACCAAGCCAAACATGAAGAAATTGACACCAAAAACTTATATGTCATCAAAGCTTTACAATCCTTAACTTCAAAAGGTTACGTCAAAACTCAATTCTCATGGCAATACTATTACTATACCTTAACTGATGAAGGTATTGAATACTTACGTGAATACTTACACGTCCCAGAAGAAATCTTACCACAAACCCGTTTACAAGAAGCTATTCCAGAAAGACCAAACACTAGAAGACCAAGAAGAAACTTCTAAATTAGTTGATAATGTATCAAATTGGTTTTTTGTATATTTTTGATTAATTAAAAAAAAACAAAACATCTATATAAATTTCAAACGTAGCATCTCAACAGGACAAGAACTATCTGTTGTATTTGGTAAAAGTTAGCTATTTATATGGATGCCACACTTTACTGGAGCTGTATTAGTGCTGCTCACTGTTAGGTCTTGAGACCACCACTTAAATAAAAAACTTATACAACCC
This sequence comes from [Candida] sp., assembly GCA_030570575.1. NCBI lineage: Eukaryota > Fungi > Ascomycota > Saccharomycetes > Saccharomycetales > [Candida] sp. Next base: position 234,280 of record JAJLVZ010000013.1, on the reverse strand, counting down.
TAGGGCAACACGTGATTACATATCAAAAAACTGAAACATCCGTACATATCGGACTGTGAAAAATTTCAAAAACAGAAACGACTCATTTTTTTTGTCAATCAAAATTTCAAACCAAACAAAAAAGTTGATAGTGAAAATAAAATCGAGTAACAATTTCATAAAGTTAAAAGAAACAAGAATAACAAGATGAAGTTAAACATTTCCTATCCAGTTAACGGTTCTCAAAAATCTGTTGAAATCGACGACGACCACAGATTACGTGTCTTTTACGACAAGAGAATCGGTCAAGAAGTTGAAGGTGATTCAGTTGGTGATGAATTCAAAGGTTACACTTTTAAAATCACTGGTGGTAACGACAAACAAGGTTTCCCAATGAAACAAGGTGTCTTATTACCAAACCGTGTTAAATTATTATTAGCAAAAGGTCACTCATGTTACAGACAAAGAAGAACTGGTGAACGTAAGAGAAAATCTGTTAGAGGTTCAATTGTTAACGCTGATTTATCTGCTTTATCATTAGTTGTTGTCAAATTAGGTGACGCTGAAATTGAAGGTTTAACCGACGTCCAAGTTCCAAAGAGATTAGGACCAAAAAGAGCAAACAACATTAGAAAATTCTTCGGTTTAACCAAAGAAGACGATGTTAGAAAATTCGTTATCAGAAGAGAAGTTGTTAAAGGTGAAAAGAAATACACCAAAGCACCAAAAATCCAACGTTTAGTTACTCCACAAACTTTACAAAGAAAACGTCACATGAAAGCACAAAAAATCAAAAACGCTCAAGCTCAAAGAGATGCTGCTGCTGAATACGCTCAATTATTAGCAAAACGTTTACACGAACGTAAAGAACAAAAAGCTGAAGTTAAAAAGAGAAGAGCTTCTTCATTAAAAGCTTAAATCAAACTTTAACTTAATATATTAAAAGCAAATAGAGGTGATTCGCAGGGTGTGTTGTGTTAATGAATAAAAATTATCAAAAATAGTAATAAATTGTTGTAGGGTTCTTTTTTCATCGCATTAGCTTTTTAACAGATAGTAGTTTGGCTACCAACACCAGTCAAAATTGATAAACCCTAATGGTGTAGTTCACATCTATGCTAAAACCATATTGAAATAAAGGGTTTGAAATGGAAGATAAATGAAAACATAAAGTAAATAGAGAAATTTCCAAATTGGTGTTAATATTTTTTTACATTGAAAAACGATTTGATTCTTTAACCCAACCAGTTCACAATGGGTGGTGACGACTTATATGTGAGTGAAGAGCACTAATCTGACTGAGCACAACTAACAACTAAACAGCATTTTCCAACACCAACTGAAGCATTTGGAGTAAATAAACCCAATCAAATGCATAGTCCAAATGGGGTCAAAGCCTCGAGGAAGCCACCAGCAATGATCAATCATCACAATAACGCGAGATACGATGTTCCACCTCTGCATCCAAATCAGCCAGCGTCATCCCATCGCTCCTCCAGTCAACCCCAGTTGCAGGCACAACTACAACATCAACAGCAACATCAACAGCAACATCAACAGCAACATCAACAGATGATGATGATGAATAACAATGGCAGACGCCAAGTATCTAACCCGAACATGAACGTACGACCACAGAATATTCCACAACAAATTCCCCAGCAGATTCCAGTGCAGCAGCCTATCAGAAATGTCACTCCTATAAATACACCAAACCCATCAAGCAGGATTCCTTCAGCAGGTAAATTCCCCCAGAATGAAGAGTACTATTCTTCACCTAACCAAAGAATGGACCCAGCACAACTGTTAGAGCGTCAGCTAAGAGATATATTTGACAGAGTGGATAGAAATAGAGACGGCAGACTTAGTGAAGACGAACTGTCGGTTGCGTTATTAAATAACGACGGCAGTCATTTCAGACCTAGCACAATCAAATTGATGATTAGGTTGTTTGACAAAGATGGATCCAACTCAATCGACTTTAGAGAGTTTTACCACCTATGGAACTATCTAACTCACTGGAGAAAAGAATTCAATAAATACGATCTGGATCAAAATGAAAAAATTTCATTTGGTGAATATCAAGCAACTTTAGAGAGTTTTGGTTACAGATTACCAACCGACATTGTTTTATTTGTCTTTCAAAAATTTGGTGACTTTAACGCAAACCAGCCAATGTCACTGAAATTTGACATGTTTGTTGAAAGTTTGATTTGGTTGTTGCGTTGTACAAATATTTTCAAAAAGTTCGATAAACAGGGAAACGGTGTTGCTACAATCCCTTTTCAAGATTTTGTTCACGAAATATTGACGTTCATATGAGTCTGCTTCTTTTGTTTATGGATTATTTTAGACTTTTGTGAATTTAGTTTTGTGTAATTTTAATATTAAAAGCAAACAATAATTGGAGTTTTAGACCACTAACACAATCAGCAGCAACAGATATAGTAGCAGTAGTGGTAAAATGGAGCTTCAAGCAAACAAAGAAACTATCATGTCCAACTCCAAAGAGAATTTTCCAAAGTCAAATAAAGATACCAATGTCAAAGTTAAAACTAAAGTGAACACAACTTTTGGTGAAGGAGAGAAATATGCAACAGGACTTGATCAGTTGCCTGCGCAAATTGAAAACATGATGTATAAGAAGGGATCAACGTTTAATCTAATGGTTGTTGGAGAATCAGGACTAGGTAAAACTACATTCATTAATACGTTGTTTGGGACCTCCATCTTACCTAATGTTTGGCATAAAGTTGAGGAGCTTAAACCGAGAGTTGAATTCAGTAAAACAACATCAATCGTTCGTCATAAAGTTCAGCTTATTGAAGATGGTTTCAGCTTAGATTTTTCCATCATTGACACTCCTGGATTTGGAGATTTATCAAATAATTCGTTTGGTTTTCTACCAATCACCAACTACATCGATGAACAATTAAGAAACTACATGTTTCAAGAAGAACAACCAAATAGAAGTAACCTAGTTGACAATAGAGTTCATTGCTGTCTTTATTTTATAAATCCTAAAAGTAAAGGGTTGTTACCGTTAGATATTGAAGCATTGAAACATATTTCAAGTAGAGTAAACTTGATCCCAATCTTGTCAAAAGCTGATAGCTTAACACCCAAAGAATTAGTCAAGATCAAAGAACTAATCAAAGAAATTATTTCAGTTCAAGAGATAAAGATTTGTGAATTCATTAAGGATGATGCTGTTATATCAAACATTGTGAAAAATATTCCATTTTCAGTTATTAACTCGGAAGGAGTTGTTGTTAATGATCTAACTGGGCAATCAATTAGAGGGCGTAAATATAAATGGGGCATTGCAGAGGTTGAGAATGATTCTCATTGTGATTTTAATAAACTAAAAGGAGTTTTAATGTCACAGAATATGGTTGACCTAATTTCAAGCACCGAACTATACTATGAAAAGTGTCGTACAAAATTGATTAAAACAAGAATTAACTATGCAAAAGATCATGCTGATGAAGTTGACAATAATAAATTGATTAAATTTAATTTTGATGATCCAGATTCAAATGGAATCAAGACACAGTTATTACTAACTAAGTTTAACAGACCAATTGTTGATGAATTGGTTATTGAATGGTCTCCAATGTTTTTACAAAAACAGCAGTTACAGAAAAGAAAATTCAATGAAATCATTTTAATGGAGGAAAAGAAGTTTAAGGAGTGGAAAAAAGCGTTATTTGCAAAGCAGGCTTCATTTAATGATGAGATCGAGAAGCAGCATTCACTAATTAAAAAGTTAAACTTAGCGATTGATGAATTAGAAGAACCAAAGTCCAAACCCAAATTGAGCGTTGATTCACCTGAAGCTAAAAAAGAAGCTCAAATTCCAGTTGATGTCGAATTTGAGAGTGAAAAAGGAGCTCAAACCCTGCCAAATCTTTGGCTGAGTTGACAGAGTCTTTTGTTGAACCAATTCCTGAGTCAATAAAGAAAATGAATGATATTGAAACTGCTTTTAATATACTAAATGAGAATGTGAAGAGTAAAGGAGAAAAGGAGAAAGAGAAAGAGAAAGAGAAAGAGCAAGAGAAATCTAAACAAATAAACTAGCCTATTTATTCAATTATATACTTACAGTATTTAATATACTCAACTTACTTAGCGAACCTCATGTACTTGATTAGACTTGAGTACTTCTGCACCTAATATATAACCCTTTATAGTAGTATACTCAAAAAAGTGATATAGTTCATACAGGCAATAAGTGTGCCTCAATTTATCATACTTTATGTCTTACTGTATACCACCTTTAACCTAACAGTTTTACATTATACCACTTTGGTAGGGACAGCACTAATTACGACTATAAAATTTTTCCAACCTCAGAAAAAATTTCCACTCTTTAATTTTATTTCGAATAGTTCAGTTTATTTGAGTTCAGCTTAACAGTAAGTTTACAAAGAAAAGTGGTGACAATTTTCTAAATTAAGTGATGAATCTTATTTTATTGCATTTTTTCTGGCATCTCTAATGTTAGAGTACTGTTTAATTACTTGCTCAATGAATAGAATTTTGACTATAACTGAATAATTTTGAAATTACACTACATGTTTCCATTGCTAAGGGTTTATATATTAACTTTCGTTAGATTCAAAAGAGTGCATTGCCGCTTTCCATATCTATTGTTCTTGAGTTGTGATTCACCTCAAGTTCGTTTTAATAAGTGAATAGTGAATTGTCACTTTGAATTGTTTATGTGCTCTGTAGAACCTTAAAATTAAGCAACGAATACCTGGCGTAGCCTGGGTCATTGTTTTCTTGTGCTCCTTTTCTTCTCCCACATTAGCTTCTGTTGGTAGGTAGGTACACCGAGCGATGAGATGCATTGATAATTCAGTACACCAGCTATGGAACCCACAACTGACCTGAACCTCTTGGTTCATAAGAGATGGAGTCGTATTTCTCGATAAGAACACCGTTCTGTCTTTTGTAGTTGCGCGTGTTCTTTGAGCTATACTTCTTGTCTTGGGCAATGCCCTTGTCAGTATTTGCATGTATGTTGGAATTCAACTTTGTGATTGCTTCGTTAATGTCGATACAGCTGATGCCAAAGGCTTCACACCAGATTTTTGTCGTTAAGTCTTCAGTGATCAAGAAAGTTTGCACATTCTTTTCATCGTTGGCAATGCTTCTTTGAATGCAAGAGATGATGAGATATTTCATTTTTGGTGGCAGAGAGGCCTTTTTGAGTAGCTTCGGATTGAACTTGGTATGGCTGTTGTAGCTGGTGCTGGTTTCAGCCTCAGATTCGTACTGCACGGACTCTCTGCTAGCATTCTTATTGCCAGGCAGAATGTTGCCGGTGTTGTGGCCGCTATTTGAGAACTCCTGAATTTTTGGCGAGCGTATTTTGTACTTGAGGTAGTCGCTCCATGAGCAGTTCTGCTGGTTTGTACAGTCTAAGAACATTCTCGAGTTGATGCTGGCGTCTTCACTTGAGAGCACTTTTTCCATAAACCTCGAGCTTTCTCTGGCATTGATGGCAGTCATTGAAGACCCGTTTTTCAGAAAGTCAAGCTCCCGGATCGTGTAGTAGGGAATATAGAACGCTGGCCTGCCGTACCTATCATTTTCAATCCACGTCTTGATATTTCCCAGTCCTCTTGTGAATGCAGAGCAGTCAAGAATAAACTCTATGTTTGCGCTCTAAAGCGACCCAAAGTTAGCACTGAAACGTCAACAACAAACAACACCAACTGCGGTTACACCTACTTTGCCAGCAGCTCCTTCCTCCATTTCTTACGCTTAACTGCGAGATACAAAACCAAACCATTTTTTTATGATTTTTTACCACAAAACTGACATCAAATGTCCACAGAGTTTCTCTACCAGTGCAGCTGCTGTCGTAACTACAAGAATCAGTTGTGAGCTGCGAGAGCCACAGTAATGCGTTAAATGGACAGATATATACAGCACGCATCTCGTGGCCCCAGCCCATCCTGGGTCTGTTCATGCTATGTTTATGTTGTGTTTCGCTCATGTCTCTCTTCATGTCTCAGTCTCATTTTCTGTCTAGGTCATCGGCATCGTACCAGTCAAACACGCTCGGCTTGAAAGGCCACTGGTCGAACAGCTGGGCTATGTGGATTCCCTCAGCAGGGGTCAGGTCCTTGGCACACTTCTGCTGGAGCTCTGGGGTTAGCACAGGCAAGAAGAAGTCGCGTGCTCCGGGCCCCAGGTAGTCGATGGTGAGTGCAAGCGGCGAGCTGCGCCTGAACATGAGCCTCTTGATGACATACTCGTAGGTGTACATGTCGAGGGAGACAAATTTGGGAACAAGCTCCACCAGTGCGATGTTGTGGCCGTCGCGCTTCATCACCAGGTCCGACTGGCTGAACACCAGAGGCTGCGAGCTCTCCAGTAGCTGCTCGCTGTACAGCTTAGCAGAGTCCTCATTGGAAAACGCCACTATGGAAGCGTCCGTGAACGTCTCTCTGAAAAGCGCGCTTCTGTTTCTCTTGGTCGTGCCTATGTCTGCCAGCAGCTTCTGCGCGTACTGCTCGCGCATCCAGAACAGCAGCCGGACCTTGCCGTACTTGAAAAGCCAGTTCTGGTACCCGATGCAGCACAGCCAGTGGAAGAACATGAGCTCGTCCGACACACTGCCTGTCAGCAGCAGCTCCGTGTGGATGCTATCCTTCCTTTGGAACGTGGGCTGCACAAACTTGCCCTTCCCTATGAGGCTGTCGAACGTCTTCCACTTGGCCACGTCCTCGTTGAACAGTTGGAACGAGTTATCCACGCCTGCATTCATGTTCTTCTCGATCAGCTCCCGCTGCAGGTAGTGGCAGTGGCCCTCGTTGCTCTCCACCAGAAGGTGGTTCGTAGGGAGCAGCGCATTGTACAGATTCGCGCTCCACACCCCATTTCCAGGACTCAAATCCACTATATCAAGCTTATTGTCTGCTGACTTATAAATCTCCAGCTTGGGCTCCAGCCTCGTTATTATCTCCTGGCACGTCACATGGTCGTTCAGGTAGTTCACCCCCAGTCTCTTGCGCGTCCCCGGGTGCAGCACAGGCAGTAGCGCCTGCGTCAGCTGTCTCAGTCTAGAAGCCATCGCCAATATCACACAGCTTTCCAGAAATTAGTTAGGTGAAAAAAAAATATTTCAAAAAATATATCACAAAAACAGTTTGTTTTGTTTACGTTAATTAAAGCCTGTTGTTTCAGCCAACGACGATGTTCAAGATCAAACTGAAGAAGCCCGAGCCGCCTAGCGATGACACTACGTCCGGCAAACCGCTGCCGAAGATCAAAATTGCCTCCTTTGGCGCCAGTAAGCCGTCCTCTTCAGAGTCATCAACCCCAAAATCATCATCCAAGCCAAAGATCAAGGTCAAGAAGCCGCTGAAACTGAAGTTGAGCAAGCCCGATGGTGCCAGTGGAGCCCAGCAGAAGGTGGTGAAGCGGGTCCCAAGAATCAGAGTCAAGCCCACGAGAATTCCTGGCGAGGGCTACGACTCGGAGGCCTCTGACATCGAGGACGACCCGCTAATTGAGGAGGGCATCATCCTCAGGTTCCTGCCAGACGCCCAGCTGGACTACGTCAAGCAGTGTGTGGAGAACGGCGACTTCAACAACATCCACATCAAGTGGAAGGACAGAAGACGGGCCATCATTCACGTGAACCAAACAATCTACGGCGCAAAGCTGGTTAACCTGCCCAACATCATCGAGGTTGAAAAGACAATCGACAAGAAGAAGATTTTCAAGACAATTGACATCTCGCAGATCCTACTGGTTGTCAAGCAGCTGCAGAGCGACGACGAAATAAAAGATATAGAGGTTGGCCCAAATGAGGTTCTGGACGATGGCCTCACCCCGCCGCTGAGCAACATCAAGAACAGTAAATACAGACACAAAATAAGCAAGGACAAGATTGAGAAGATTGAGGCAAAAGTGGACGAGCTGCTCCGACTTGATGAACAAGCTGAAGATTTCCAGTACGAGCTAGTTGACCCCGACTCTGTTATGGAAAACGATACCACCATGATTGATAACTCTGTGGCCAACAACAGCCTTCCTCTGGACGACCAGTTCACACTGAACACCCGTAACATGAATGACAACAGCCATCTTCAACTCAATAGTGACGCTACTCAATTCAGTTTCAACAACGAGACTGATGCGTTGGTCGTCGGCGATAACAAGGTTGACGACCTAGAGCTAGAGCTGGAGCAGGTCTTAGGAGAGGAGGACGATCTGTTTGGCGAGGGAGGCCAAGGCCAAGATCAGGAGGAAGACGAGGAAATGGAGGAAGAAATGGAAGAAGTGGAAGAAGAAGAAGAAGAAGAGGAAGAAGAAGATGACGATGATGACGATGATGACGACGACGATTCAGATAATGAAAACAATGGAATGTCAAGAAAGGTTGAGGTGGATGAAGATGAGCAGCACAATGCATTATTGAAAGATGAAATAAATGAATTACTGGTAACGATTGAGCAAAATAAGGCAAAACTGAACAAAACAAGTAATCCACTATTGCAGAGTAGATTTGTTGAGAGTATCAAGAAGCTAGAAAAAGAGCTGGAAAATAAAAAGAGACAGTTGAAATCAAGCGAAGATAAAACTGCAGCAAAGGAGAACACTAATAATAAGGCCAGTGATGGTGGTGATGACGGTGGTGACGGAACCACTGAGACCGGTAAAAAGAAGAATGGTAATGAAGAGGAGGAGGAAGACGAAGAGGAAGAAGAAGAGGATGATGAGGAAGACGACGACGAAGACGACGAAGATCAGCAGGATCAGAAAATGTCAAATTCCAACATTCAGTTAGAGGATCTTGAAATAGGCGAGGATGACGATTTGGAGGAACTGTTTGGTTGATCAGCTGACAGCTCCAGAAGTAACGAACACTTTAGAGCAGAGTCTGGTTGTTTTGAACCACCCTTCAATCCTTTCAGTCCACATGTCAGTAAAGTTTAGTGACAGAGACAAACCGATCGATTCAAGACCTCACGGTGACGGGAATAGGCGATTCATGTGGTTGAGCATGAAGCCCTTTTATTGTCTTAGGTTTGCTACGAAGAGTAAAATAGAAACAATGGGAGAAATCACCAGGCGGTTCACGATTGATCCGGTTGAGTATACCGTCGAGTGACCTGATATGCAGAATTGGATTTGCATTCGCACCATCAACAGTTCAGTGGGATGCTGGAAATATCTGTATTCAAGATGTTGACTGTTGGTTTCAGAACAACTATGATCAATCCAGCTAAGGCACCTTACGCGTTAACTAAATACAGAGGTTTCAAGCCATCAGCAATGTAGTATCAAGTCAATCTAAACTCAATCTCAGAAAATCCTTATAAGCTGGAAAATTATTAATTACACTACTAAAACAAACAAACCGCACAAATGTCGCTGAACCTTCTACAATTGAACAGCGACGGGACACCCAAGCTACTTGAAAATGAGATAATACACTACACAGGACCCGAAGGCGATATCAAACTGACTCCACAAGATCTGGAAAAGCCTGAATCGATCAAATTCATCGCCAGCTCGGTGATCTTAACCAACAGAAGACTTATACTCCGGGGAGAACGCAACTTTGTTTTGTTCTATGAGGATGTGCTGGGGTCGCATTTCCAGCTGCCGATATTCGGCTCAAACAAGTACAAAATCATCTTCAAAATATCGAATAAACAGCAAACTGAACTCAACTACCTGTACAAATGGGAGCTTGTGATTTCGTTCTCCAAAGGTGGCGCGGTGGACTTTAATACCAGCTTCCAGAACGTGATGATGGACCTGAGGAACAAGTCTTCAACGCAGGAAGCTCCTCCTCCTTATACAGCAGACTAAATACACGAGTGCCGACACTTTTATTTCCCTTTTAGGCAGTTATACGCTGCTCCGTTTCCCAAAAAAAATCAAAATAACATTAGAAACAAAACAAAACAAATAAACTAATTTCTCAGTGAGACAGTCAACTACTTTGGCTTGAACGAGTTTGAACCGATCCGGCATTTCCACGAATAACAAATCTGGAGAGCAAAGATAGTGCACAGGATGGAATTTGGTCAGCCAGTGTCAAAGGAGGAGATACAGAACCTGTATATGGTGAGTATATTTGTGTTGATACTTCATTGGTGTTATTGATGCAGAAACCTAACAACAAACAGCGATGGCAGCAATTGCGCTCTCAGTATGGCGAGCAGGCCACACAGAATGCAGAGTTTATGCATCTATCGAAGGTCCTCAAACAGATAGCTAAGAAGCAGGAGCTACAAAGGCAACAAGAGCAACAACAACTCAACTCAAACGGTAATCTGAATCAACAGCCCCAGCAGCCCCAACAAGCCCAACAGCCCCAGCAGTCTCAGCAAGCTCAGCAAATACCACCATCGCAACAAGCCCAGCAACAGCAAAACGGGCTGTTCACGCCAACACAGTCTATCCTGCTCAAGGCACAAATCGCAGCCTTCAAGTGCTTGGTAAAGAATATTAGTATTCCTCAGGAAGTGAATAATATTTTGAGTACTGCAATGCGAGCAAGAAGCCAGCAGTTTCAGCATTCGCCGCATAGCTCCACGGGCTCCACCCCAATGATCAACAAACCACCGGTGCAGCAACCTCAGTTACACCAACAACCACAGCAACCACAGCAGCAGCAGCAGCAACAACAACAACAACAACAACAACAACAACAACAACAACAGCAGCAGCAGCAGCAGCAACAGCAACAGCAACAGCAACAGCATTTATTACAACAGCAACTGCTTCTTCAGCAACAACAGCAGCAGCAACAACAACAACAGCAGCAGCAGCAGCAGCAATTACTTCTTCAACAACAACAACAACAGCAGCAGCAGCAGCAGCAGCAGCCACCTCAACAACAAGTACCCGTGAAAATGACTCCACAGCCAACACCTCAAATACAACAGCAGAATGTACTAAAAAAGAGGAATGGCAGCACTAAAAGCTCAGAAGGCTCACCAGTAACACCAGGAAACTCAACCCCAGCATTACAGTCATTAGAATCAAACCCACCAGTTAAGTTAGAGAAAATTCAGAAGGAGCATCCAGAGATTACGACAGTCATACCATTTAATGATCCAAATGTATTTGTTGATAGCTTCTCGTTGCCGTCAACTGAGCAGGATCTAGTTTCTTATGATGACATTTTTGATTCTAAATCAAGAACTATTATTCCAAGCTTACATCCCTCGGGCTTAGATTTATATGGATTAGCAGAATTGAATGAATATTCAATTAATTTTGAAATATTCAAAACCTTCAATAGCTTAAGCAAGAAATTTGCGAACTTGACTGATCAAGAGTTGTTGAATAGTAATGATAATGACACAGATGACTTGATTGATTATTACTCATTAAGTTTATTGCCTCTGCAAAAGTCAATTAGAGGTCATATTTTGTCATTCAATTATTTCAAAAATTCCTTACTGACAAATACCCACCCAAACTTTCTAGCAAAAATCAGAAAAGTTAACATTAATGACTCGAATATAACAGAAAAAATATTCAATCAACAGAAATCTTTCAAACTGAACTCAGAAAATAAAAAAAAGTCTGAAGAAATTGAAAAATTGACATCAAATTCAAGTGAAATCACGAGATCAAGAAATATCAAAAAAGATCAAATACTGAAGTTTGCAAAAAATATTAAACAGATGCATTCGTTGATTGAGAAAGAAGAACAAAAAAGAATCGAAAGAAATGCAAAACAGCGTTTGTTAGCTTTGAAAGCAAATGATGAGGAGGCTTATATCAAATTGTTAGATCAAACTAAAGATACAAGAATCACTCATTTATTAAGACAAACTAATCAATTCTTGGACTCGTTGGCTCAAGCTGTTAAGAATCAACAAAGGGATTCAACTCATGCTGAAAACGGTGAAAATGCTGATGGATCAGAAAATAATCAAGAAGGAGACAATGAGAAAGTTGACTATTACGAAGTTGCTCATAAAATTAAAGAAGAAATCAAAGAACAACCAACTATTTTGATTGGTGGTAAACTGAAAGAATATCAATTGAAAGGGTTACAATGGATGGTTTCGCTATACAATAATCATCTTAATGGTATTTTAGCAGATGAAATGGGGTTGGGTAAAACCATTCAAAGTATTTCGTTGTTAACTTATCTTTATGAGGTTAAACGAGTTCCAGGGCCATTCTTAGTTATTGTTCCACTATCAACTTTAACTAATTGGAATCTTGAGTTTGAAAAATGGGCACCAGCACTAAAGAAAATTACTTATAAAGGTACTCCATCAGTCAGAAAAAATCTACAAGCAGATATTAAGTCCAGAAATTTTACAGTTTTGCTAACAACATTTGAATATATTATTAAAGATCGTCCACTATTAGCTAAAATTAATTGGGCTCATATGATTATTGATGAAGGTCATAGAATGAAGAATTCAAACTCAAAATTATCATTAACTTTAACAACATATTATCGCACAGATTATAGATTAATCTTAACTGGTACACCATTACAAAATAACCTACCTGAATTATGGGCCTTGTTGAATTTCGTCTTGCCAAAGATCTTCAACTCAGTCAAATCGTTTGATGAATGGTTCAATACACCATTTGCTCATGCTGGAGGCCAAGATAAAATCGAATTAAGCGAAGAAGAAACTTTGTTGGTTATCAGAAGACTGCATAAAGTTTTGAGACCATTCTTGTTACGTCGTTTAAAGAAGGATGTTGAGAAAGATTTACCAAACAAAATTGAAAAAGTTATCAAGTGTAAGATGTCATCGTTGCAGATTAAAATGTATCAACAAATGCTTAAATATCATCAATTGTTTGTTGAAGATGAGTCAAATGAGAAATTAGTTCCAATTAAGGGAATTAATAATCCTATCATGCAATTAAGAAAAATCTGTAATCATCCATTTGTTTATGAAGAAATTGAAACAATGATCAATCCTGATAAAGATACAAATAATAATATATGGAGAGTTGCGGGAAAGTTTGAACTTTTAGAAAGAGTTTTACCAAAATTCAAGGCAACAGGACATAGAGTTTTGATTTTTTTCCAAATGACACAAATTATGGATATCATGGAAGATTTCCTTAGACTAAAAGATATGAAATATCTGAGACTGGATGGTGGTACTAAAACCGATGATAGATCTGAATTACTAAAATTGTTTAATCAACAAGATTCTGAATATTTCTGTTTTTTACTATCAACAAGAGCTGGTGGGTTAGGATTGAATTTACAAACTGCTGATACTGTTATCATTTTTGACACGGATTGGAATCCTCATCAAGATTTACAAGCACAAGATCGTGCTCATAGAATTGGTCAAAAGAATGAAGTTAGAATATTAAGATTGATTACAAATGAATCAATTGAAGAAGTTATTTTGGAAAGAGCTCATGAAAAATTAGATATTGATGGTAAAGTTATTCAAGCTGGAAAGTTTGATAACAAATCTACCGCCGAAGAACAAGAAGCACTATTAAGATCATTGCTAGAAGCCGAAGAAGTTAAAAAAGATGGTAGCGCGAATCCAGAAGATGATGAATTAAACGATGAAGAACTAAACCAGATTCTAGCAAGAGGCGAGAAGGAGCTTGAAATATTCAGAAAGATGGATTTGCAATTAAAAGATAAGAGAAGTGGTAGATTGTACACTGAAGGGGAACTACCGGAACTTTATAAGAAAGATCCATCCACTTTCATTGAGGTTGAAGATATGAATGACTATGGCCGTGGTACCAGAGAACGTAAACAAATGATTTATGAAGATAGTATCACTGAAGAACAATGGTTGAGAGAAGTTGACGGGTATTCGGATGGGGATGATGGAGAAGAAGAAGGCAAGAAAAGAAAAAGAAGGGGACGTAAGAAGGCAATTGAGTTAGATTTAGATCTGGATGAAGATGTGATGAAATACGCCAATAAGAAGAGAAGAAGTGGTAATAATACCAGCAATGAAGCCAGTGAACTTTCAACTCCGAAGATTAATTCAGAAGAGATACCCAAACCATTGAGAAGAGTTGGCAGCGGAGGTATTGCAGGTGTTACTAAACGAGGAGGGCCAAAGCCTAGAGGAAGAGCAGCGCAAGGAATCCAGCCTAACCGTCATGCAAGAATTGAAGTTTTGAATGACGAAGAAAGAGAGGTGTTAACAGAACAATGTCAGGATATATATGACACGTTGATTCAGTATGTCAATGAGGATGGACGTAGACTGAGTGATGCTTTCCTTGTTAAACCACCAAAGAAGTTCTATCCCGATTACTATGTCCTGATCAAATATCCAATTGCATTTGATATAATAACCAAGAGATTGGATCAAGGTGTCTACATGAATCTGAAGGATTTTCTGGAAGACATTCATCTCATGTTCAGCAACGCCAAGATGTATAACCAAGAAGGGTCGCTGATTTATCAGGATGCGACAACCTTAGAAGAAATGGCGAGGGAGAAGTGCGCTGAATACGGGCTCCAGGATTTCGATTTCACCGAGTTTGACTCAACACATTTTCACAAGTTACAGCCAAAAGTTCCAGCTGGGGATGCTGGCGCGGTGGGTGCGGCCTCAGGAGCTATTGGGACCGGCACTCCGATGGTGAAAGAAGGGCTGGGAGGAGCACAAGCAGTGGCATCAGGACCGGAAACAGCAGGCCCAAAGCTGGCAGGGTTCAGTGGGGGCAGCACAGGGATCGGAAGCCAGATGAGCAGCATCGGCAACGAGCTACACTTGAATGGCGGACTTCACGAGCAATTCAAAGCTGGAGATATAAATGGTCTCAATTGATGAAGACATCAATTAATCATCAATCGTCTCGGGTGTCAGAGTCAAATTAAGCAGTCGTATAGGATTTATAGAGTTTTAATACCAATAAAATGTTACTACTAGTTAAATGCCGCACATATCGTAGAAAACAGCACAACCACAACACACGCCCACCACTACACCACGCTAGCACATGTATTATTTTAATATATTGCCAAACACATTCCTCAGCACATGCTAATTTTTAGTGAAAGATTGTCGTTAAGTATGGGAAAAGTGTGGCGCGCAAATATGTTTTTGCACGTGACACGTTTTTACTAAAATTTTTACGAAATCGTTTAAAAAGCTGAAAATTTCTTCATTTTGCAATATTTTTTTCCAATCTTTAAATAAATAAAAAGCTCATTTATTTAAAAGACCCCATTTTTACCCGATGTCAGACGCTCCAGAAACATTCCTTTTCACCTCGGAATCTGTTGGTGAAGGTCACCCAGACAAGATCTGTGACCAAGTGTCCGATGCCATTTTGGATGCTTGTTTAGCTGTTGATCCACTATCAAAAGTTGCATGTGAAACTGCTGCCAAAACCGGTATGATTATGGTTTTCGGTGAGATCACCACCAAGGCCCAACTGGACTACCAGAAGATTATCAGAGACACCATCAAGCACATTGGGTACGATGACTCCGAAAAGGGTTTTGACTACAAGACCTGTAACGTGCTGGTTGCCATTGAACAGCAATCCCCAGATATCGCACAAGGCTTACACTACGAAAAGGCTCTGGAGGAGCTGGGTGCCGGTGACCAAGGTATCATGTTCGGTTATGCTACTGACGAAACCGACGAGAAGTTGCCATTGACCATCCTGTTGGCCCACAAGCTTAACGCAGCATTGGCTGATGCCAGAAGATCCGGCTCCCTGCCATGGTTGAGAGCAGACACCAAAACCCAAGTCACCGTTGAGTACAAGAAAGACGGTGGTGCGGTGATCCCACTAAGAGTCGACACCATTGTCATCTCTACCCAGCACGCTGAGGAAATCTCCACCGAAGATCTCAGATCAGAAATCAAAGAACACATCATCAAGAAAGTGATTCCAGAACACCTATTGGACGACAAAACCATCTACCACATCCAGCCATCCGGCAGATTCGTCATTGGTGGTCCACAAGGTGACGCTGGTTTGACCGGACGTAAAATCATTGTTGACACCTACGGTGGATGGGGTGCACACGGTGGTGGTGCCTTCTCCGGTAAGGATTTCTCTAAAGTTGACAGATCTGCAGCTTACGCAGCCAGATGGGTTGCCAAGTCGCTGGTCAATGCCAAACTTGCTAGAAGAGCCCTAGTCCAATTGTCCTATGCAATTGGTGTTGCTGAGCCATTATCCATCTACGTTGACACCTACGGTACCTCAAAGTACTCCAGCGACGAGTTAGTTGCCATCATCAGAAAGAACTTTGATTTAAGACCTGGTGTTGTTGTCAAAGAATTAGACCTAGCAAGACCAATCTACTTCAAGACCGCCTCATACGGTCACTTCACTGACCAATCCAACACTTGGGAACAACCAAAGAAATTAACTCTATAAGTTCTGCTTGATTTAATACCGGTTTGTTAATGTTCACGACGTTCAATTCATCTTGTTAGTTTAGTTTTTAGTTTTAGATATTTCTATAGCATTGGCGCAATTTCAACAATTTGCTCCTCACAATAATATATTCAGTAGTTAAGAAGTAGTTCTAGATGGCACGGAACCACATTAGTATCACACTAAGTAAACATCGGCCCAGGAAAGAAATTGGGAGCTGGGTTTCAGACAGTGGATATACAGGTAGTTAGCAGAAGTGGTAGGTTACTAAAAAAACAGATGTTGAGTAGACGTGGTTGGTCATCAGATAGCAAACAGTTGACAGTTGAACAGATGTTCTAAACAATAAAGAACGTGGTAGCCAGTAACAGACGTTAGCAGACAGTATCTAACCGACAACGACAGACATGGTACTGGCAGTTGTCAAATAGTCGACAGCCGATAGCAGACAGTAAATATCACACAGTAACAGATTGAATATTGGATATATTTTATTCGCAGTATCAGAACACTTTGCTGGTATCTTAAAACCTTCCAGACTCTCACTAAAACTTATCACATTGAATGAATGTGTTTTAACTTTTCTATCCGGCAAGCAGAAGATATTCGTTATTTAGTGCTCATTTATACATCTCTTACACCTATTTGATCCTGTAATTATCGACGAAGTGGTAGTGGATTACACTTATATTACAGAACGCTTTTCAATACGCACTTATTAGTGTTTACAAATGTCTTTGATATTTCAGTCCGAATGAGTCTAGTAGACGAAGTAACGACCGATAGAATAAGATAAAAGAAGAATCAATAGTTTAAATCTGAGACAACAGACTTTAGCCACTTTTCCCAGCTCTGTAAAGTCGATGTCAGATCAAAGATAGGCAGTACCGATAGTTACCAGTAGCAGATGGTGACTGGTTTTCAGAGAAACAGACGGTGCAAGTTCGTTGGTAATTGGTGGTTTCAGTAAAAGACAGACGTTGGTAACCAGTAAAGATTTTAATGGCTGGTTGATAGTCGTTAACCGGTAACAGATGGGTGACAGAGAGTAGTAGATGGTCAATAACACATAGTTAGAGATGTTTGTAGGGTCCAGATCAATAACATATCGAGACGTTGGTAGAGGGTGCAGGTACAGGTCTATAAACGACAGAGGTTAGTAGCTGGGATGTAGCTGGTAAGTAGCTGGTAAGTAGCTGGGAAGTGGCTGGTAAGTAGCTGGTAAGTAGCTGGTATGTAGCTGGGGTGTAGCTGGTAAGTAGCTGGTAAGTAGCTGGTAAGTAGCTGGGAAGTAGCCGGCAATAAGTCACTGACAGTAACAGGCACTTTTGTCAGGTCAAGACAGACAGACTATACGTGGAAGCTGGTTATCAGACACAGACGACAGTCCATAACTGGTAACTGACATTAACAGAAACTGGTATTCAGATGAGCAGGACGTTGGTAGGGCGTGTGGTTGTCAGAGAGGTAGGCATTAAGTGAGAAAGTGTTATTTGGAAGCCAGTTTCAGGTGTTAATGATAGTCGAGCCAATAGCACCCAGTTAACAGTGAATGAGTGGTAGGACAGTTGGGCATACGTGGTTAGCAGGTTGCTGTGATATGCATCGAACATTCAGCGTCACGTGCATCGAACAATCCCAGCCGCAACCCAGCACAGCTCCAGTGACTACAACGAAGAGAGCTCCAGTGGACCACGGCCGGTGCTTGGGGTGCTGGGGTGCTCAGGGTGCTGTGTTAGAGGGTCAGGGGCTGTGCTGGGGGTTGTGGAGCGCTGTGTTAGGGCTGAGCCCAGACGGCTATGCGACGCGCTGGGCATTCTTAGTCAGCACAAAACGCATCCAAATTTAGTTTTTTCATTTATTGTTTTTCAGTTTGTGTTACAATCTGCCATTTGATCTGATTCGGTGGCTAAGACAGGATGACATACAGACGGCTGACCTCGCAGTCACCGCTTTTTGCGCCAGAGAACGAACTGGACTCGTCCAACAACAGCTCGTTCGGGCAGAACACGGCCCACAACGACGACATGGACTCGTCGTTTGCCAACTCGCCTAACCACTCGTCGTCGGTGATCTCGTCAGACTCCAACCCGTTCAAGACGCCGCGCGTGGGCAGAAGCGCCAACAGCAGCAAGGGCGCAGACCTCGACGACACAAACCCGTTCGGCGGGTACCCGGTGCACGCGTTTCCCATTCACCTGGACGAGGTGGAGGACGACGACGAGCTGCACAACCCAGACCCCATCAAGGACGCCGAGTACGACAAGAACAGGTTCTGGTACGACCTCAAGAACATGGACAGGAAGTCCGGGCTGGGGCTCGCCAGTTTTTTCATTCTCTTAGCTGGGCTCATCTTGCTATTTGTGCTGCTGCCTGTCCTCACCTTCACCAACGAGATCGATCCGCCACCCGCAGCCCACGCCAAAAATACCACGTCCCTGTCCAAGTACCAGTACCCGACCCTGAACGCCATACGAAGCTCCTTGGTGGACCCAGACACCCCATCTTCGGCCAAGTCGATTTCCGCCATCGACGGCTCCACCTGGAAGCTCGTCTTCTCTGACGAGTTCAACGCCGAGGGCCGCACCTTCTACGACGGCGACGACCAGTTCTGGACAGCCCCGGACATCCACTACTACGCCACAAAAGATCTAGAATGGTACGACCCGGACGCCTCCACCACCGCCAACGGGACCCTCCAGTTCACCATGGACGCGTTCCAGAACCACGACCTGTTCTACAGATCCGGAATGCTGCAGTCCTGGAACAAACTCTGCTTCACACAGGGCTACGTCGAGGTGTCCGTCAAGCTGCCAAACTACGGTAACGTTTCAGGTTTGTGGCCCGGTATGTGGACCTTGGGTAACCTCGCGAGACCAGGATTCGGTGCTTCCAGTGAGGGTGTCTGGCCATACAGCTACGAGGCGTGTGATGCGGGAATCACCGCCAACCAGTCCTCACCAGATGGGATCAATTACCTGCCTGGCCAGAAACTGAGTGTCTGTACCTGTGACAACGAGGACCATCCTAACCAGGGAACTGGTAGAGGTGCCCCGGAGATCGATATCATTGAGATCGAAGCAGACACAACCTTGAAAGTCGGGCTGGCGTCACAGTCAATGCAGATTGCTCCTTTCGATATTTGGTATATGCCAGACTATGACTTTATTGAGATCTATAACCAGTCAACCACCACCATCAATACCTACGCTGGTGGCCCATTCCAACAGGCAGTGTCCGCAGTCAGCACGCTAAACACCTCTTGGTATGAATTTGGCACCGATGCTGGAAATTATCAAAAGTACTCAATCGAATACCTAAACGATGACAATACTGGCTATTGCTCATGGAAAGTTGGCGATGCAAAAACATTCACCGTATACGCAAACGCACTGCATCCAAATGGTAATATCGACTGGAGAAGAATCTCAAAAGAACCAATGTCAGTCATCATGAATTTCGGTATATCCAACAACTGGGCTTATATTGACTGGCAGTCCCTTCACTTTCCGGCAAAAATGTCCATCGACTACATCAGAGTTTACCAGCCAGAAGACCAAATCAACTTGACTTGTGATCCTGAAGACTACCCAACTACAGACTACATTAACAACCACAGACCTGCGTACTACAACCAGAACTACACAACTTGGAAAGAAGCTGGCTACGAGTTCCCAAAAAATATCCTGACAGGCAACTGTAAGAGCTCCAAATTTAAGTTGAGCAACTAGTTGTGCGACGAAATGTGAAACTGAGATGATTTTTTCAGCTTTTGAGAACTTTACATTGAGTACTAAACTATATGAGAAGAATTGCAGATTTGGAACGGTTGCAAATAGCTGAGAGCTCAAGCTGTTTAGCATTGCTTTCAACTGACACCGTAAAATGGCCAACCATAGTACTTTTATAAATTTGGCAGATGGCCCACCGGTAGATCGATATTCATCCATTACCACCGACAGCAGCAGCAGTGATGGGAGAAGGAACATTTCTGAAAAACGTTCTTCTCACAGCTGGATCACAGAACCCGCACTTGGCACACTGGAGATGAACCCATTTCAAAATTATCCAATCAATCAGTTCCCATCATTCATGGATGAGGTGGAAGGTGATGATTATATCCATAATCCTGATTCCAAGCGGGACGCGCAATATGAGAAATATAGACTTTTCTACGATTTGAGGTACATGGATAGTAGAAGCTGTTGGTCAATTGTTGCGATTTTCATACTTATCAGTGGATTGGTTTTGTTGTTGGTGCTGCTGCCAATACTAACGTTCACAAAAAAGCTAAGTGGTGTTGACCTGGTGATCACGTCGCAACTAAGCAGTTACATTTATCCAACTTTGAGTGCAATCCGAACCTCACTGGTTGATCCAGATACGCCTTCTTCTGCAAGATCGGTCACTGCAAGAGATGGCTCGAAATGGAAACTTGTCTTTTCAGACGAGTTCAATGCTGAGGGACGCACGTTTTATGAAGGTGATGACCAGTTCTGGACTGCTCCAGATATCCATTATTATGTCACAAGAGACCTCGAATGGTACGACCCGGATGCTTCAAGCACAAGCCAAGGATCACTAAACCTGCAAATGGACGCTCACAAGAACCACGACCTCTTCTACAGATCGGGGATGCTGCAGTCGTGGAACAAACTGTGCTTTACCGAAGGGTACGTTGAAGTCAGTGCCAGGTTACCTAACTATGGCAATGTCTCGGGATTGTGGCCTGGTATTTGGACGCTGGGGAACTTGGCAAGGCCCGGATTCGGAGCTTCCAGCGAGGGCGTGTGGCCCTACAGCTACGAAGCATGCGATGCGGGTATTACAGCGAACCAGTCGTCTTCTGATGGATTGAGCTATTTGCCCGGACAGAAACTGAGCTCGTGTACTTGCCCAGGAGAGGATCACCCGAACCCAGGAACCGGCAGGGGAGCACCTGAGATTGATATAATCGAAGCTGCAACGGACAATGACTTGAGAGTGGGCGTTGTGTCTCAATCAGTGCAAGTTGCACCGTTCGATATTTGGTACATGCCAGATTACGATTATATTGAGGTGTACAATAAGTCTGTGACTGCGATGAACACGTACACGGGTGGCCCGTTCCAGCAGGCGATCTCTGGGTTGACCACGCTGAACACGTCGTGGTACGAGCGTTACCAGGACGGCGAGGGATACTTCCAGAAGTACTCGATCGAGTACCAGAACCACCAGCGCGACGGGTACATTACGTGGAGAGTTGGCAATGACAAGACATACTCTGTGAGCGCTCTGGCGTTGCACCCCAACGGGAATGTGGACTGGAGATTCATTTCCAAGGAGCCAATGTCGATAGTTCTGAATTTTGGTCTTTCCAATAACTGGGCGTACATCGACTGGCAGTCACTTCACTTTCCATCAACAATGTCTATTGACTACGTGCGGATCTACCAGCCCCCGGGGAAGACTGCACTGACGTGCGATCCAGCATCACACCCCACCAGCGAGTACATTGATGCGCACAGGAATGCATACTACAACCAGAACTACACCACGTGGGAGGAAGCTGGGTACGCGTTCCCGCGCAACAAGCTCACAGGGATGTGTTAGGCCATGCCAGGCAGCCAGCCGATCGTACATAGCACAGCACCGCTGAAACCAATATTCACTCGTAGTGTGCGTACCGATTTGGTTTTGTTTTCAGTGGCAAAAATAAAACGAAATTTGTGATTTATAACAGTAAGCAAAGGACAACGAGATCCAGCATTGAGGCATTGGCGGTAGCAGTAGAACGAGCATAGCACGCGCAGAATGTCCACACTAGAAGAATTGGCGGAGCAGCCGCAGGAGAACGGAGAGCTGGGGCTGGACGACGAGATTCTCAGTATGAGCACAGACGACATAAACAGTCGCACCCGGCTGCTGGACAACGACATCAAGGTGATGAGATCCGAGAGCCAGAGACTGAGCCACGACAAGCAGGTGATGGTGGAGAAGATCAAGGACAACAGGGAGAAGATTGAGAACAACAAGCAGTTGCCGTATTTAGTGGCGAATGTGGTTGAGCTGCTGGACGTTGAGGAGGAAGAGGACGCGAAGAACCAGGGTGCCAACGTGGACCTGAACTCGACGATTGTGGGCAAGTCGGCAGTTGTCAAGACCTCAACCAGACAGACCATATTTCTGCCGCTAGTTGGGCTGGTGGACGCGGACACTTTGAAACCAAACGACCTGGTTGGGGTCAACAAGGACTCGTACCTGGTGCTGGACACGCTGCCAGCCGAGTATGACTCGCGTGTCAAGACCATGGAGGTGGACGAGAAGCCTACAGAGACGTACTCCGACATTGGGGGCCTGGATAAGCAGATTGAGGAGCTGGTGGAGGCGATAGTGCTGCCAATGAAGCAAGCGGACAAGTTCAAGAAGCTGGGAATCAAGGCTCCAAAGGGCGCGCTGATGTACGGTCCGCCAGGGACCGGGAAGACGCTGCTGGCCAGAGCGTGTGCGGCCCAGTCCGAGGCTACGTTTCTGAAAATTGCAGCACCACAGCTGGTGCAGATGTTCATTGGTGACGGAGCCAAGCTGATACGTGACGCGTTCGAGCTCGCGAAGGAGAAGGCGCCAACCATCATATTCATTGACGAGCTGGACGCGATCGGCACCAAGAGATTTGACTCAGACAAGTCGGGAGACAGAGAAGTGCAGAGAACCATGCTGGAGCTGTTGAACCAGCTGGACGGGTTCGGGTCCGACGACAGAGTCAAGGTGCTGGCAGCTACAAACAGAGTCGATGTGCTGGACCCTGCACTGCTGAGATCAGGAAGACTGGACAGAAAGATCGAGTTCCCGCTGCCTTCTGAGGAGGCCAGATCCTCCATTCTACAGATCCACTCCAGAAAAATGACTGTGGATGGCTCCATCAACTGGCAGGAGCTCGCGAGATCCACCGATGAGTTCAATGGGGCACAGCTCAGAGCCGTGGTTGTGGAGGCAGGAATGATTGCCCTGAGAAACGGCCAGTCCAGCGTTAAACACGAGGACTTTATTGAGGCTATTGGTGAGGTCCAGGCCAGAAAGTCCAAGTCCGTCTCTTTCTACGCATAGCTGCCACCTTCCCTACTTGTTCAGTAATGAAGTTTAAAGAATAACACTGCGTAGTCAACTTACACTTATGGGGGCATGGTTATGTGCATTGAAGCACTGGGAACTGTCTCCATTCATTTCTGATAGAGTTGTCTCTGTTGAATACTAATAGCCTAAGTAGTATCCCGCAAATAATAAGATAGCTACTAATGATAATACAACTACATCGTAAGTATCGTGGATGCTACGTCTAATTAGGCATCATAAGTCAGCTCAAAACTCCTCTAATAGGAATAAGTACAGCATGATATTATAATAGATAATATAAGTTCATTTCCACCACTGCGTCTATCTGCCACTCATAGCTGCTATCCCCACCAATGATTATAAAACAACAGAGACCGCTATTGAACTAAGCACAGAGTCAACGTTGCGATCAACCACCACAGCAGCTCGCAAGACCAAAGCTGACAAGTTTGTTAAGCAATTGGCGTCCCAGGCATCAAACCCAGGACCAGGGTGGCCAGGTGCTTTTGCAAAGCACTCAACAGGAGCTGAATACGGTACAAGGTGCATAGGCAGCCAATACACTCATTACGTTTGGCATTCCATACCACTGCGAAGTATACCTGGCACTCACCAAGCTAAAAACCGGCAATTCTCCTAGCTATCGTCTGCTACCCATTACTGGTACGATCAGTTTCACCACCTACGTAGTTTACAGCCTTTACACGTACTGGTACCACCGTAGCTTACTAATTTTTACCACTAGGGTAGCGTTACAGGCTTTGGGACCACCGTAGAAACAGCAATAAAGTGCTCTAAAGACGGCTCAGTTATTAGAAAACTAAGTTTTGATCAAGATGTCTATTAATATATTCACATTAAACATAATATACATAATCTCACCCCATTACCTGACCCTTTTTCCTTCTTCTTCAATCACAATCTCCATTGCTGCTACTAGCTTCTTATAGATCTTTTTAGATCCTTTTAGTTTCTTCAACTCAATCTCATTTTTTTCACTATTGAAGAAGATTTCAAATTTTAATGGTTTTCCCAGGGCAAATTTGGATGAAATCGTCGCATTGATTGTGTTGCTGGTTTCTCTGTATCCTATTAGTGTTCCTTCTTTGAGCTTGATTTGTAGGGTGGTTTTAATTGCTGGTTTCAATTCTGCAAGACCAACAGACGGGTGGAAAATTCTACTAGTTAATGAGTGCGCTATTCTACCAGAGTTTTTTTTATGAGCTTGTCTGTCCACACCGTCTGACAACAAACTGTTGAAGAATCTTGAGAACAGTTACTTTTCTTAGTTTTTGCTGGTTTATTAGTTGAGGTTGGGTTTACTGATAACCACTGCGCCCTCAATCTTCAAGTCATCATCTGAATATTCGGTGTTCACGGGTCACCAATCACTCGTAGTAGTAGATCTTGCCCGAAGAGCCCCCAAACACCACGCTGCTCACCTGCTTCTGGTTCCACACCACCTGCGTAATTGCCCTGCTGTCAACCTTGAGCTTCGACACAACCTTGCCCTTTTTCCAGTCCCAGAACACGGCAAACCCACCAGAGTCGCCGCTCACCAGCACTTTGTTGTCGCTACTGAGGTCAACCGCAATCCCGTACCCGGCACAGTTGTGGCCCTTGAACACTTTGTTTTTGATTCTCTTGAACTTGTCGTGCGCGCTGAACACCAGCACTGAATTGTCCATCGACTGTGCAATGATGTACTCGCCGTTGGGCGACAGCTTGGTGAAGGGCATCGAGTGCAGCGTCAGCTCTGATATGATTTTGACCGGGATATTGATTTGCAGTTCCCACACTTTGGCAGTTTTGTCCTCTGAGGTGGACATGAACTTCTTGTCGCCCACAAATGCAATGCTGATAATGGCCCCCAGGTGCTGGTCGTACGTCTGGATGACTTCCTGGGTTGTCAGGTCGTAGTGCTGGATCTTTTTGTTGGTCAAACCTGCCAGAAACTCGTTGTTGTTTGCTGGGTTAAACTTGACCACGTTGGCCACGGACTCCAGCCGGATCCGCTGCAGGCACTCGCCGGTCTCGGTGTCCCAAAGCTTGACGTACCTGTCGTAGCCCGAGCTGAGAAACCGGCTGCCATCGTTGTTGAAGCAGATGTCCTTGATGGGCTTCGAGTGCCCGTAGTACCCTCTGAGCAGCCGCCGCTGGTGGTACAGCTCCCACAGGTAGATCCTGTTGTCGTTGCCAGCGGACAGCAGCAGGTGGAACGAGTTGGGGAACAGCTCCAGCTTACTGACACCGTTGGCGTGCCCTTTCCACGTGTGGATGCACTTTTTAGGCACAAAGCACTCGTCCGGCCTGGACTCGTTTGTCAGGCTGATGCCTACGTCTGTTGGTGGGTGCAGGTACGATCTTCCCTGGTAGTCCAGCAGCTGCTTGCCGAAGAATTCGGTGGTTTCTGTGTCTTGTGGTTCCGGTGCCTCTTGCTCTACTGGCTCCACTTGCTCCACCACGGCTGTTGCAGGCTCCTCGTACTCGTCCTCGCTGCTGGAGCTCCCACTGTACCCGGCCCAGGGACCCAGGTACTCCTCACTACCGTCCACAGCCTCTGTATCGCCTTTCTTGCTTCTTTTAGCCTTGATGGCCTGCGCGTCCTGCTTGGCTGCCCGCTTCTGCTGCTGTGCGGCATTGTGCTCGTTCCTGTGCAGCTCGAACCCGACACTGCCCACCTCCTGCTTCACAACCTCGCCAGCACCGGTGGACTTTGCATTCGTGCTGCTGGTGCTATGCGGCACGAGGCTGCTTTGCGCGCTGCCTGCGGCCACTGCTGGCGCTGCCTGCACATCCACTGCCACTGCGCGCGATGTGCGCTTCACCCTGACCATCGTAAGCAGCTGATAGGTGGCTAAACAGCTGCTGACTGCAGTTTATGCTGTGAAAATAAGGGCAGTGGCCTTACCAATGGTGTGGCCCGACCAGAACAAGTGGCCTTACCATTTTGGGGAGAGTGCCCCTACCGGGGCAGTTTATAAAATATTTTCCTACAGGGCAGCTGAAGCTTCAGCAACCACCAAGCATGAGCAAAAGAAGAATCGACGAAGAGGAGTCTGATATAGACATTAGCAGCACCGACGAGGTATGTGGCGTGCCGAACCAGCGCAAAAACAGGGCTAACAAACTCAACAGGAAAACTCAGATAACGAGCAAGAGGCACAAGAAGAGGAAGAAATCATCAACATCGATTTCGACTTCTTTGATATCAGCAAGGACGTTGACTTCCACGCGATCAAGAACTTGCTGAGACAGCTCATAGGCGAAGACTCGAAAAAACTGCAGCTTTCTGCCCTCACTGATTTGGTGTTGGATGCAACCACCACCACTATCAAGACTGACGGTAAAGAGTCAGATCCGTACTTGTTCCTGGCACCATTGACGTTCAAAGAGCTCAAGGGCAACGACTATTTCAAGTACATCCAGGGCCTAGACGCAGAACTCCAGAACCACCTGAACAAGATCTCCCACAAGAACAATTTGATGCTGCTCAGTGAGAGACTCATTAACATGCCTATCCAGGTGGTCCCAGCCACGTTCAAGATTGTGCTGGAAGAGGTGGAGAAGAACAACGATGGTAAGCACTACGACAACTACCTAATTCCTTCTAGAAAGTACCAAATCAATGAAGAAAGTGAGGACAACTCCAACAAAAGAGTGAAAACCGCGGACCTGGACTACTACCACTACGAGGACAAGTTTTTTGAGGACAATGCCGACTTCAGATTCCAGACAGAGCCTAGGGGAGGCTTGGTGTACACGTTCACTGTGATCAGCCACGACGGGCTCGTCAAGGCTATTTCCCAGCTCGAGGACGCTATTGCCCAGGCGTACAGCTGAGTACTCAATAAACGTTCATTAATATCCAGATATAGCGAGACTACAAAAGCTCATAATCATGGTAATATTTAATCATCCTACCCATGGATCGATCGCTATTATCGAGCCGAAGGACACGTTTGTAGCCGCCAGCTGCTGCCATCGGTACCCCTCGTGATCAAGCCATATTGTGATGGGCTTGGTGGTCTTCTTGTACTCGTGTGGCGTCAGCGTCGACGGCACAATGATGTAGATGGTTTTCGAGTTTTTAGGACTGCTCTTCTTCACTTCGTTAATGTTCTGCAGCAGCTGGTCCACAGCATCGTTGAACTCGAGCCCGTTCATCTCAAACCAGAACTCGTCGCTCAGCTTCAGACTGAACTCGTACAGGTAGTCGTCGGATTTCTTCAGGTAGTCAAAGTAGTCGTCCTCAAACTTGTTGGCTTTGTCACTCAGCTGCTTGGCCTTTCCCGCATTGTTGGCCTTCCATGCCTCTGTCGACAGTTTGGCAAATTTGCGTCTCTGCGCTTCTGACTTGTTGGCCAAGATCCGGTTCTCTGTGTACTTCTTCAGCTCAGGCTGCGTGGCCTTCTCATCCCAGGGAACAAGCTGGGGTTTCTTCAGTGGCTTGGTTATGGATACCGAGGGACGGAAGGTGCTGGCAGCAGCTGCAGCCGTGCCTGGTGCTCCAGCAGAACCACCGCCACCACCAGTAAAGCCTCCTGGGGCCACCCCAGCTGCCGGCACTAGCCCAGCACCGCCCGTAGCCTCCCCCAGCTGGCTCAGGTCGTCCAGACTGTGCTTGAACAGGCAGTTTTCGCCAGCCAAACAGCTCCCCTTCAGCCAAAAACTGCAAACTGCCCTCTTATCTAAATCATGGCTGAATTTGCAGTCGCTTCTCAGACACTTGCCGGTTTTGGCAAAAAAGGAGCACAGTGTCTTGTTCTTCTTGTCCTGGGAGAAGAACGGCTGCTGCTGCTTGGGTCCGTCATCGTGCTGGGCTGCTTTCAGCTGCTGCACCAGCACCGACGCAGTCTCGATAACGTCGTAGCCGTACAGTTTTAGCAGCTTTTCAATCCGCTGCCGCGACACGTTCCCATCAAACATGCTGTACAGGTGGTCGATAGGCGATGACTTGTTGCTGGTGGCTGGCCTGCTGCCATAAAGCTCTTTTCTTAAATTTTGCGTTTTCTCCAGCAGCTCGTTGTACTCCCTATCTATGTCCTGCTTGCTTCTCACTGGGGCTATCTTGTGGTCCTCCAGCAGCGACTGCAGTTCCACCATCTGCTTCTCGAGCTCAATGCGCTTCTCAAAGCTGGGAATATCAATCTTGGACTCGATCATCTCCACATTAACCACCTGGGGCTTGTTCTGCTTGCGGCTACCGGGGTCCTTGTGCTTCCACATGATGTCCAGGATGATCTTCTCGCACTCTTTGGCACTGCACTTGAACCTCTGGCGCACCAGCTCCTCCAGCATATCCACCTTATCCTCCTCAAAGATCTCGTTGTTGTCCAGAATCACATTGCACTCCCGCTGAAACTCCTCGCTCATTGCTGCCTGGTCCGGGTCTACTCTCAGGCTGCTCACTCAGTACAACCAGCTTCAATCAAATTGGCTGCAGTTGGTAATCGAAATATCGGCAATGCTGATGTCAGCGCGGCTTATATAAGACATGACTCAAGTAATGCGCTGACATAATCGCTGACACAGCAACCGCCCGCTGGAGAAATTTTCGTCACAAAATAAACAACAAGGCGACAAAGAGGCGATACAAAAATCAGCGAATTCCAGTGATTCCAATAGATTTTTGCTGTTTTGCGTGCTGGCATTCGATTTCTAGCAGGACTTTGCACCGGCGGCAGCTTTGGAACGGCGCGCGCAGCTCATAAACAGGCTGTTTTAGAGCGCATTAGAGGCCACACTGAGAAAATAACAACATCACACGAACTACAACACAGCATTTAGCATGGCGAAACCCGGCATTGAGGACGTTGCCAGGCTGCGTGAGGATGCCGTCAAGCAGTGCGAGCAGCAGCTGGCCGAGATTGTGCTCAGAAGGAAGCGCAAACTGGCAGAATTGTACTATGTTGCCAGCTTATCCAGGATAAAGGAGTCCAACACAAACGTATTGAGTGATATCAGAGCTGGCTTTGGTGATTACATAGAGGGCAACATGCTGGAGAAGGGCCTGCGGTTTGATATCAAGACGTTGAAGCTGAATAATTATGGCGCAGGTGTTTCTGCGCTACCCAGCGGCCAGGGATCTGTTCCAGCAGGCACTGGCTCTGCTGGCGCTTCAAGCGTGGGTGGACAGGGTGTACCGGAGTCACAAGGCTTGGGCTCACCAGCTGGGTCGAATTCTTCGCAGCCGGGGTCTGCACAGCAGGCTGAAGGCCATGCACCAGTCCAGGACGAGGCCCAGGCCCAGGCCCAGGCCCCCAAACAGGTGCACAAGCACTCCCTACCGGACGACCAGGCGCACACTCCTTCGATAAACTCATCTCCTGTGAACGACCGGACCAGTTCCGCAGCTGGCTCAGCAGCCAGTACCACTGTGATACCGAGACACAGAGACCTGAAGAGGCGCAAGGTGCAGCACCAGGAATCGCTGTTCAACCCGGACAACAAGGAGGCACAGGAGACGCTAGTGCTACTGTTGAAGGAGAATCTGCCTTCGAAAATCCCCGAGGCCACCTCGCTAGCCGAGCTGTACTACCTGGCGCAGCCGCTGCCGCTCGTCAAGCTGATGCCCACCACGCACAAGGTGGTGACGTCGACGATGTTCGAGGCTGCGCTGACTGAGGGCAAAATCAACGTGGTGCACTCGCGTATCGAAGAGCTCAAGAAGCAGGGAAAGTGGGGGCTCCGGCAGCCAAAGAAGTTTGTGGACCCGTTCAGAGCACGGCAGCGGACCCACTGGGACAACCTGCTGTCGGAGATGAACTGGATGGCGGTGGACTACAAGGAGGAGAGAAAACTGCGGGTTGCAACGTGTGCGTGTATTGCGCAAAGCGTGCTGGACTACTTCAAGTACGGCAAGGTGTGCTGTGTGAAGCGCAAGGAGATTGTGCACATTGAGCACGAGGAGCCCACCGTGCAGCTGGAGGAAGTTATGGACCTGGACGGGCTGGCTGAGGACGCGGAGGAGGCCCAGGAGGCGATGGACATCTCGAAACTGCTCCAGCGACCAGACGCAGCAGCAGAGATTGGTGCCCGCGAGCTGCCAGAAGTGTCTGCGGAGGAGTACGAGCAGCATGTGTCGCCGTTCAAGCTGAGCCTGGCGATGGACGAGCTGAACGACCGAGACAAAACGCTCATTGAGAGCCTGCCTGCGTTCCAGAGCTTCTCCAAGTTTGGCGACGAGTTCGAGAGGGTGCCGCTGGTGCCCATCTCGAAGTCGCTGCTGCCCGTGGTGGACGAGGACTGGTACAACGTGTACCTGAAGCAGAACGTGGAAGAGACGTCCGTGCAGCCACCGACCCAGAAGGGCCTGTTTGGGTCGAGCCAGAGACGGCTCAACACGGTCAAGCCACCGTCCCCACCGAGCCTCAAGTACCTGGACCTGCGGACGCCCACCATCTGGCTGCCGGAGGACGACCAGCGACTGATTGACTATGTCGGCGAGTTCTCGTTCAACTGGGGCATTGTGTCTGCGCACCTGTCCAAGAGACCGACGCGGAGCTACTCGTCCAACATCGAGCGCAGAACGCCATGGCAGTGCTTTGAGCGGTACATCCAGCTCAACGACACGTTCCAGATCCAGGACATGAGGGGCCACAACACGCTGAACGCGATGAAGTGGCTTGAGCACGCGCACCACATCCAGACCACCACCAAAAGGCGCATCTCGCCGCTGGGGGTGGGCGTGGACTCCATCCAGAGGGGCCACAAGCGGCTGCGCTGGGCCAGCATGTTCGATGCCATCCGCAAGTGCATGCGCAAGCGTGAAAGCGTCACCAGACCCAACAACTCCCAGCTCAGAAAGAACATTGACGACAAGAAGCTTGCGGCACCGACCCCTGCAGAGCTGCTTAAGCTCAAGTATGAGCGCGAGAAGTCGATCCAGGAGATGCACCTGCAGAACAGCCACGCTAGGCAGAGAATCGCGCCTAACGTGGGCAGTGCGGGCAGTGGCAGTGGCACGAGCTCCGCCGGGGCCGCGGGCTCCGCGCAGGCGGGCGCCCAGCAGCAGCAGCAGCGGCCCGTGGCTCAGCAGCAGTCCCAGGGCTCCACCCCAGTCATGGGCAACGCCTCCTTGCCGCAGCAGAACCCCCAGCATCGGCTGCAGCCTTCCGCAGCGCGCCCCAGCTCGGTGCCTGTGCAGCAGGTGAACGCCAACCAGGCAAGATCCAACTCCGGCACCATGGTGGGCACGCCCACCGGCAGTAAGATGGGCAACCTGAGCCAGTACACGCCGGAGCAGGTGCAGCAGATCATGCAGCTGCGGCAGAGACAGCAGTTGCAGCAGCAGCAGCAACAGCAGCAGCAGCACATGCAGAACAAGTCGTTCAGCGGGATCCAGAGCGCCCCAAACAGCTCCATTTCCAGCCCGGTGATGAACCAGAGCCAGAACCCGATGAGCCCAATGAACACCACCGCCAGCGTCAACGGCAGGATGAACAACTCGGTCTCAGCCCAGATAACTGCCATCATCAACAAAATCCAGGCTCAGAACCCCAACATGTCCAAGCAGGAGGTCACCAAGATTGCCGCGCAGTATCTGTCGAGCCTACAGGCGAAGCAGAACCGCAACGCCATGGGAACCGGCATGGCTGGCGGGACAGGCAGCCCGGCAATGGCGCCAATGAGCCCGGCAAACAACCAGGTGATGATGAACGGGCCAAACCTGCAGAGATCCAACTCGAACCCGAACCTGCCACACCCGCACCAGCAGAAAAAGATTGTGCCGCAGCCTCAGATGCCGCAGCAGGCCTCGCCGCAGCAGATGCCCGTCAACCTGACTCCCCAGCAGAAGGCTCAGCTTGAAATGCTGCAGGCGATGCAGCACGACCGCCAGATCCAGCCGAACCCGGGCAAGCCTCCGCAGTGAGTCCACGCCAGGAACGCCGGGAAAGGCACAGGGCACACAGGACGGCAGGCACTGCTGGAAGCAGCACAACCACTGCATGCCCAACCCGCAGCACAAGCTCAGATGACTAAACACTTACATACTCCAGTTTAGTCATTACTTATATAACACGCTTATTAAGTACTTACATAACAATAATTCAACTTTTTGTACACATTGCCGCTGCTAGACTTGTGGCAGCACAAAAGTGTTGGTCTCTTCCACCGGGGTGCCGTTGACGTCGTAGTTGGTTTTCCATTTGATTTTGAGCGGGGTTCCAGGGGCAGCGTTCGAGATCTTGAACAGCTGCGTGACACCGTCTTTGGCAAACGCGTTCAGGAAGCTGCCAGACTGTGGGTTCAGCTCAATCGACAGTGATTTTGGCACCGCAATCAGCACCGTCAGGTTGGATATTGGCGATATACCGAGATTGGAGAAGAAGGCCTTGACTGAAACTGTGTTTGGCGACTCTCTTGATATGCTAATTTCGAATTTCAGATGCGACGACTCGCTCACAACGGTGCGTGTAGCCGCAGCATGCTCTGCCGTAGCAGAATGCACTGGCTGTGGAGGTGGTGGCGAGCTGATCTGGCTGGAAAGCTGCGATGGCTGCGAAAAAATATCAAATGCTGACGAATTGGTGTTGTTAACAGGTTTCGAAGGCACAGCAGGGCTGCTTAGCCCGCTCAGCTGGCTGAACACGTCATAGTTTGGCCCGCTAGTGGCCACTGGGGCTGGTGTGGCAGCCGGGGACGAGGTTTGCGCCTGGTTGAGCTGTGGCGAAGGAGAGCTCAAGCTGATGCTGCCACCTAGCCCGAAATCGGTGGTTCCAGAGCTCATTGACAGTCCGTTTAGGTCTCCCAGCAGGTCCTCTAGCCCATTGGACGACGAGTTGGTGGTTGGGCTGGCTGCTGCTGGCTCAGAATCATCATCAAAGTCAATCAAGTTCAGTGAATTAGAACCTTTGCTAATCTTGACATTCGACGCCTCAGCAACGTTGCCAGACTTGAGCAGGTTAAACTTTTGAATCAAAGAGTTGACAAGATCGTTCAGTTTCAGTAGTTCTTGGACCGCAGCCTCATCGTCAGATTCTTCGGAAATGATTTTCTGAATTTTAGGCTGGGACACTTTTAGAGCACTGTACAGCTCAACCAAAGTCTCGTCCGAGGTGTCAATGGACCCTGCAGACTCTCCAGCTTGCAGCATCTCGCCAAAAATCTCGGCTTTTCTCTTCAAACGATCCAAGTCCTCGGCAACTCTGGCCTTGGACTCAACCAGATTGTCATCTTTGAAACCAGCCATGATCTTCATCAGTTTGTTGGCTTCTTTCAGGTCGCTAGGTCTTCCACGTCTCACCAGCTCCTGCAGTTTTGCAGCCTGCGCCAGGCTCTCCTCCTTCTGGATCTCCTCAATGGACTTCAAGTTGTCAGAAGGGTTCAGAACGGATGCATCCTCAGGCTTCACTTCTGGGAAAACGTACCCCTTATAGGACAGCAGTCTGTGCATGTCTCTGATGAAGCCCAGGTCTTCCTTGTAACGGGACGTTTTGCAGATGGTCTGGTTCCACTCCTCGATTGCACCTAAAATCATTCTCTGCGGTCTGGAGTACCTGATTGGAGGTCTCTCTGGGAATCTTTTCACCAGCTCGTTCAGAAAGTCTTTTCTGGATATTTGCAGGTGGAACGGGAACCCACAGTTCTTGACCAGCACGTCCAGTAACTCAATGGCAAAGATAGCTGTATGGGTGTCTTTGGAATTGATCAGCTTCACAATGGTGATTGCCGCCTCTCTGGCACTCGAGCCCTGCTTCTCATTGATGTAGTCCGCCACTGCCAAGTTCAGACTGAGGTCTGGCTCAATCAATGTGGATCTGCATGCTCTGACTGGGTTACTGTTAGTCGCTTAATCTCTCTCCTTGATAACACCCACTTTCTCCCACAATTGCACAGGGGAAAAGCGCCCAATTTCCATACTTACAAATCTTTCTGACTAGCGAGGACGTTGGCGCGCTGCTTCTGTCGGACATTTAATCTTCTTTGACCCTTTTCGTGTTCTTTTCTAACTGTTTTGTGGCCACTTCAGTTTGTTTACCAATTTCGAAATCTCCTTTAAAATGTGATATTTTGTGCCTCCGGGTAATGATGCTGACTCAGCACTGACTTAACGCAACGCTTACATAACGGGAGTGCTGCCTGAAATTGAAATTACGTGAATTGCTGGTTGCAGACCGCAATTACGCGTGCAGGCACATGAACGACACAGAGGAGGACGATCCGCTGAACGTGCGGCAGCTGGGCGTCACCTTTGACTACCTGATGTTCCAGATCAGTGAAAAAATTGCGGAGATCTCGCAGGAAACTGAGAACGACGTGGTGTTACTACAGAAGACGTCTGAGCTCAAGGTGAATGAGATGGACAAGATAATTGCGAGCCTGAAGAAACTGATAGCTGACTGTACGGAGCTGGAGAATGACTTTGAAAGGATAAAACAGCTTGGTTTCATTGTGGAGGAATTCAAAACACGAATCGATAATATAAAAAGTAATATATAACACTATTAGTACACAGTTTGTCATTATAGTCCTCAATCCTGGACGATCCCCTTTGTCCCTTGGTTTTGTTCTTCAGGCTATTCATAACTCCTCAATCTTCCTGGACAGCTCTTTTAGACGCTTGTTTTTGTAATAGTTGGCCTCGGTTTTCCTTTTTAATCTGATTATTGATAGGACAAACTTGAACAATACTGATAGTTTCAATTTCTTCAGCTTGATCACCTCATAATCAGGTACTATACCAACATTCGATAACTTCTTAATATCGTTCTTTATCACATCATTGGTCTTGGTAATGGATGCAACCATAAACTCATTTATGAATCGCAAATCTTGAACCAAGTAGTGGTTCTTATTGTTCTTGATCTTAAAAAATTCCAGCTTGTTAAGATTTTCTTTATTTTGTAACTTCAATGACTCGTACTTGAAGTTCATCTCATCAATCTCGTTTAAGTAATCACTTTTAATTAATTTAAATTCTTTTTCTTTGAAGTTATTCTCAAAATCCAGGTTTTTGGATATTAGTCTAATTTTTTCATTCAACTTTGCAATCTCCTCTTTTAGTTCATGTCTGTTGTTGTTTATCTTAGTTATTAGAGCCTCTAAGTCCTTGTTGCTATTCAACAGCTCAAATATCTCATTGTTCAAAGATCTAATCTTGAGATTTTTTTCTTCAATCTTTAAAAGCAAATCATTCTTGATATCTTTGTTTTTCAACAATTTAATTTCATTTTCATACTGTTCTTTAAGGTTGTTGATTTCCAAATTTAAGAGTTTAATTTCGTTTTCTTTTGTGGAGTTGAGTTTTAGATTTCTTAAATTAATCTCGTTAATTTCATTCATTTTTTCAAACTTTTCAGAATTCAAACGTTTGATTTCCTGCTGCAGTTTTGTAATTTGTTTATCCTTTTGCTCTATTGCCGTGCTGACTGAATTGTTCTCCAGTTCTTCAAGTAATTTGGTGTTCTGATACTTTAGATTATCAACTTTTTTATTCAACTTATTGATTTCCAATTCTAATTCAGAAACATCATTTGAGTTACTGTTCAGGTTTTTACTCTCCAGGTACTCATTTTTCAAGTCATTCAACTGTTTCTTAGTATCGTTGTATGCTTTGAAAGTACGATCATTTGACTCTTTCAAACTTGAGATCTCTAATTCTGAATCTTTTAACTCTTTTTTCAAATTTTTCAATTTGGTCTCAAACTTTCTATAGTTTGAATCATCATTAGATTCTAAATCTTTAATAATATCTTGCTGCTCGTCAATTATTGATTTGAATTCGTTCACTTTCAAGTTTAACTTCGCATTATTTCTCTCCATTTGATCAATCTTTTCGTTTAATGAATTTATTTCATTCAATTGAGACTTGATTTTTGAGTTTAATAATTTAATTTCTGATTCATTCCCGTTGGTATTCAGCAATTGATCATTCAGGTTAATCAATTTCTCATTCAAATTGTCAATTTCTTCATCTTTACGGTTTAATTCATAGTTTACGTCATGCAATGTTTCTTTTAAATCTTCAATCTTGTTGATGTAAGAATTGTTGTTAACAGTTGAGCTGGATGCTCTGTTCTCTAATTCATCTTCCAAAGCACTAATTTTGGATTGGTAGCTAGATATTTTAGATTTTTTACTCTCTAATTCATCTTCTAATTCATTTATCCTCAATTGATAGTTTGATTTGCTTGAAATTAATTTGTCATTTAAATCATCAACCTGTGTATTCAGCTCGTTGATTTTTGCATCATCTTCCGCTAAGGCGGTGTTTAGTTCAGTAATCTTATTATCTTTCTCCATGAGCTTTATTTGTAAGTTACTAATCTCCTTGTCTTTGGCCCTTTCAGTGTCGTTATTAGCTATGGGCATGGTTTTCAGCTGATTTTTCACCATATTTAGTTCCTGCTGGAGCTGTAAGTTCTCCTGGTATAAATCCTGTTGGTAGTTAGTGGTTACTGAGTTTAAATATTTTCTTAGACTTGATATCTCAATCTTTAAATTATAATTTTCGTCCTGGAGCTTTGATAGCTGCTCCTGTTGCTGCATCACTGGGTTCAGCCCGTCATTCAACAAGTCGTGGTGGTCAAACCCATTGGGTATAGGGGAAGAAGTCAGTTTTGAGTTTCTTGCGCGTTGGTTATTATTTGAGTAGTTAATGGTATCAAATGAATCGCCCTGGTCATCGTCGTCCATTATAAACGACGAGCCGCCATTAATGGAGTTGTGTAAGGGCGACCGGTTGTTTCTTCTGGCTTTAGACTTGACGCCACTGTACGCGTATGGCCCATCATTCTCGTCATGCCTCAATCCTATTGGCGTAAATTCCAAACCTTTTCCGAGTGTCTTGTTGTTGAATTTCCGGTTCGGCGTGCTTATCAACGGTTTTGACTGAAACATAGCTACCTGTGTTGTCCTTGCACAGTTCTAAAGAGCTCTCAGCAGCAACAAAACACAATCAATCTTCACTTTAGGCTTGTTTGTTTACAAAATTGAAAATGTAAACAAACCAAAGAATTAGAAAATACAAAGAAAACTTCCGAAAATAGTAACTTCCTAATGCGTTTATACTGGATCTATAGAGATAAGGTGGAGGTGGTTTAGATGGCGTCTATGAACTGGTTGAGAGCCTTGAGTGCGTTACCCGACTTGATAGCCTCGATGGCCAGTTCCTTTCCGTGTTTCCAGGAAGCAGCCTGTCCGCTGACAAAGGCCAATGCGCCTGCGTTCATGGTGATGTAGTCGTAAATAGGGTCACCTTCGCCCAGTTTATTGTTCAAGATATCCTTCAGCAGTGCAGCGTTCTCGCTTGGAGTGCCGCTGAGCACCTGGTCCAGGGTGTGCTCCTTCAGGTCAAAGTCCTTAGGAGTGATGTAGCTAGGGAGGATCTCCTCTGTGACAGGATCGACTAGCCAGATTTTGGTACGGCCAATAGGACTGATTTCGTCTAACCCGATCTGGCCCCAGACCACCATGGTCTTTGCCTTTCTGCCACGCTCCTTGTCCAGCTTGAGCACGGCCTGGGCGTACACCATTCCCAAGTTTTCTGCGTAGACACCGAGAATTCTGGCTCTGATAGGTGCTGGGTTGAGCAGCGGGCCCAGGACATTGAAAATGGTAGGGATTCCTAGTGCGCTTCTGAGAGGGGCCACGTTGGCCATTGCTGGGTGGAAGTTTGGCGCAAACAAAAAGCAGAAGTTGCTCTTGGACAGGATGTCATACACTTTGTCTTTCTTAATCACTGACAGGTCTGCACCCAGGTTGGCCATGAGATCACCTGCACCCGAGCTGGACGTAGCAGCCTTGCCCCCATGCTTGCACACTTTCAAGCCCATGCCCGCACACACGATGGCCGAGCTCGTGGACACATTAAATGTGTTCTGGCCATCTCCACCAGTGCCCACTATGTCGATGTACCCAGCCGCATCCAGCCTGCTTGGGTCCAGCACGTCCGAGTACTCCAGCACCTTGGACGCAGCCACCGCAATGTACTCGGCCTGCTGGTCCAGGCCTCTGAGTCTCAGCGCCGTGAGGAAGCTCGCAATTTGCACCTCAGTAGGAATCTTCTGCACAATCAGCTTTATCACCAGGCCCAGGTCGTCTGGCGTCAGGTTAGGAGGCTCCAGCAGCAGTGACTTGATGTATGGCGTCAGCACCGTCTTGGAATCGATCTTCTTGGCCTCGCTGTCCGCCATTTCGTGCTTTGTTGTTGTTTAATCTGAGCAAAATCAAAAAAGAATAAAAATCAAAATTATCAAGAAAGTGAAATATCTGAAAAGAAGAAAGATTGATAATAGGAGGCCAAGTTAGACTATCTCGGGACCTCTTACCACTTTTTAAACTAGGAAACTCTGGTGCCTTAGATTACTAGCTGCTTTTCTTTACTAAAAAAATTAGATGACTGAACCGCTGAGATTGTTGAAATGATCTATGTTAGAAGGGAGGAGCTAGCATTGAGCTATTATGATACAGCATCTGAAGTAGACTTGATATCCTCTTGTAAGCAGTAGAACCTGAATTATAACGCTCAAGCAAACTGCAGTTGTGAGTATTAGAGATATTGTACCACGAGAAGTTGGATTTAATCCTTACAGCTTCACAGTTATACTAGCAAAGGTGGTAATAATGCTGCATCTGCAACTTGTAACAAACATAAGCTTGCATAGATACTGTCGATGCCTAAAAAAAATACAGAAAAGAAATGTGACCATTTCTAATTAGCCCAAGATGTACTTGTGATGAATAGGTGACCAAAAGGGGGCTAACTAGCTCAGAGATAAAGTTACTGCACTTTATGTTCAGTAAACTGGAACAACTATAACCAAACACCAGTCCGATTTTACGAATTAATATCAGGGAAGCATTCCAACCTGTTCCTTAAGGAGTTAGGGCACATGGAGTATTTGTAGTAGGTGCTATTGCGCTGAATATACCATTACGCAATCATTGTAATAACAAATGCAGCATACCGGGACTGACTTTCAGCCCACTTTCTGTACCAATGTCCAGCAATACAAATGAGAAGTAACCTTTTTCTGCATCCCAGAGTACATCTGGTGTGGCCCCTCATCTTCCATTATCTAACTTATCTTTATGTCACATTGCCCAGTGATAGGCTTTAGCTAGTTCAATTGATAAACCGTGTTCATCTACGAGTAAAAGGATTCAACTTTCTGTAGAGAAACATCAACCTATTGATTAGCGAAATGACTTTCAAATATGAGATTTGGGTTGGGACTGACGCCTGCTAAACTCTCTAAGTGAATACACTAATTATTGTGTGAATTTTCCATTGCTTCACTCATGAAAGTATATTTGTCCACCTACTCATTAGAAAACTAGACTTGCAATTACTGGATTACTGTTTTAGCTATAGCCTGCTAAGCACTTTGGGTAAATCAATTATATATAGGTGCATTTTCAACACGAGAACACCAACACCCATTAGTTATAATAATCAGCCTGCAATCAGTGAATTGCACTGTAGTGCATATCA
Source organism: [Candida] sp. (assembly GCA_030570575.1). Taxonomy (NCBI): domain Eukaryota; kingdom Fungi; phylum Ascomycota; class Saccharomycetes; order Saccharomycetales; species [Candida] sp. The sequence continues at coordinate 194,409 of JAJLVZ010000013.1, read as the reverse complement.
AAGCTCGGGAGAATATCTAAACAGATTGTATGCAGGTGTTCCCTGAGTATGGTACCTCTGTTATGATATTATTAATTGGAGAGATATTGCCTGGATCGCACTGTTTTACATAGCAAACGTCGGCTAAACTCTGGGTAGTCTGTAGGTATAGCTGTCCCATGAGTAAATATTGAAGGAAACCCATCATTGCAGAAATGCTTTGGCCGCACTGAAAGGTCTGAACCGGGCTAGACAAGCTTATATAGGTATACCTCAGAAGAGATCTCTCAAAAGAAACATTGAGATGGTAAAGCTTGCACTGCTGCAGATTAAAGTACATGTGATACTTAGCAAGTAGATGATTCAGTTGCTGCTCAGTAAACAGGCCAATTCACCAGGAAAAAGCTAAAGCAGACGGCTAGCTGAGTCTGTAAAGCAAAAGTACGATGTCTACAGTCACCAAGAATTCAAAAGGTGAAAGGGTGTGAAAGGTAAAAGGGTGTAAAAGGTAAAGGGGTGTAAAAGGTAAAAGGGTATAGAAAGTTTATTACTGAGAAGATAATTCAGATACTCTCAGTAAAGTCAGTAAAGTAGTGAAACTAAAAAGAAAAAAAAAAGGTGGACGCGAAAAATCAAAAAAGAATAAAAAACCAAACACTTAAAAATAACCAAAGTTCGTGTTTTGAAAGGAAATTTGATCTAAAACCACGTTAGAACGCGAAACCAGAACGATGAGCGACTCGGTAGGAATCTCAGCGCTGCCTAACCAGCGGTACAAGCTTGTGACCAAGCAGGGCGGCACGTTCACGATGATGGTGGCCGGCGAGTCGGGGCTGGGTAAAACCACCTTTGTCAACACGCTGTTCCAGACCTCCCTGAAGCCTGCGCTGGACAACAAGACCCGGCACAAGCGCGGGATCCACACCACGACGGAGATCGAGATCCTGCGGGCCGAGCTGGAGGAGAAGAACTTCAAGCTGAGGGTGAACATTGTGGACACGCCTGGGTTTGGGGACAACATCAACAACAAGAACTCGTGGCAGCCAATTGTGGACTTCATCGACGACCAGCACGACTCGTTCATGCGCCAGGAGCAGCAGCCTGTCCGCCATGCAAAGCACGACCTCAGGGTCCACGCGTGCCTCTACTTCATCAGGCCAACCGGCCACTCTCTCAAGCCGCTGGACATCGAGACCATGAAGAAGCTCTCCACCAGGGTCAACCTGGTCCCGGTCATCGCCAAGAGCGATACGCTGGCGCCAGCTGAGGTGCTCGAGTTCAAGTCTCGCATCAGAGCCGTCATCGAGGCCCAGGAAATCAGAATTTACACGCCGCCAATCGAGCTGGACGACGAAACCAGCTCCGAGCACGCCAAGCAGCTCATCGAGAGCATGCCGTTTGCTGTCGTGGGCTCCGAGCACGAGCACGAGAACAAGGACGGCAACCTGGTCAGGGGCCGGAAGTACCCATGGGGGCTCGTTGAGGTTGAGAACGAGACCCACTGCGATTTCAAGAAGCTCAGAAGCTTGCTGCTCAGAACCAACCTGCTGGACCTCATCCTGTCCACGGAGGAGCTGCACTTTGAGACCTACAGAAGCCTCAGACTGCAGAACGGCGACTCTGTAGAGACAAACGGCATTAGCACCACCGCCAGAAAGCTGCACAATCCTAAGTTCAAAGAGGAGGAAAACGCACTCAAGAAGTTCTTTACCGACCAGGTCAAGGCTGAGGAGCAGAGATTCAGACAGTGGGAGCAGAATATCGTCAACGAAAGAAATAGACTGAACGCTGATCTCGACGAGTTGCAGCAGAAGGTGAAGTTGCTCGACGAGCAAGTCAGAAACCTGCAATTGAAGAGCTCAAAGCGCTGAACACTAAAATACAGACATCCTTTGTTCAATACATTTCTACTGCCGAAAGGTTACTCCTTAAACTACAACATGCCGACTAACATGTATTCTTTATATAAACCTGTTTTTTAATCCAACCTCTGTAGAAAACACCGGTGAGAGCCTCTGAACCCACCCAGCCACTGCTTGAGCCTGGTACAGACTTGGTCATGCTTCCAGGTTAGCAAACTGTAGGAAGCTGTAGGGCAAACTAAATGACTGGGCTTGGGCAATAAGCCAGCAGGTTCTTGTGCTGTGCCTGAGCAGTCTCTGCTGGGCCTAAGCAGTCCCACACTCCAGCAGTTGCTTCTACTCCTTTCAATGTAGCACTACCTCGTACTATTTACGTTTGTATTCGCCTAGCAGTCCACAAAGGACAGCTGTAGCACTACCTCAATCTGTTTATGTGTGTATTCGCGTACTAACTAACTACTCCAGCTCAGACAGGTACTTCTCAGCATCCAGTGCAGCCATACAGCCAGTACCGGCTGAGGTGATGGCCTGTCTGTAACGGTGGTCCTGGACATCTCCAGCAGCAAAGAAACCCTCGACTGAGGTTAGGGTGGACCCTGGAACGGTCTTGATGTATCCGTTCTCGTCAGTCTCCACCTGGCCCTTGACAATCTCGGTGGCTGGGGTGTGGCCAATGGCGTAGAACAGTCCCTTGACTGGGAGATCGGATTCTGTGTTGTCTTTTGTGTTTCTGATCTTGAGCGCGTTCAAGAACTTGCCGTCACCTTTGGCCTCGACTGACACGGTGTTGAAGAGGATCTCCAGCTTGTCATTCTTCTGGACTCTTCTCTGCATGATGGTGGATGCTCTTAGGTGGTCTTTTCTGACAACCAGGTACACTTTTGAGCCATATTTCGTGAGAAACAGAGCCTCCTCACACGCAGAGTCACCGCCTCCAACGACTGCTAGCGGCTGGTTTCTGAACATTGGGATGGCACCGTCACACACGGCACACGCAGAAATCCCCTGCTGCCAGTACTTTTCTTCACCTGGGAGATTCAGTCTCAAAGCTGAGGCCCCGGTAGCCAGGATGATGGCATCTGTGGTGATTGGCTCAGCGTCCTCGTTCCACTCGGTCCAGAACTTGAATGGCTTGGACGACAGGTCCACTTTGGCCACAGTTTCGGTGATCACCTCGGTGCCAAACTTCTCAGCCTGCTTCTTCATTCTCTCCACAAGCTCTGTGCCTGTGAGCCCGTCTGGGAACCCTGGGAAGTTCTCGATCTCGGTTGTGGTGGTCAATTGACCTCCAGCTGCAATACCGTTCGCAAGCATACCTTCGTACACAGTTGGCTTGATTTCAGCTCTAGCAAGGTATAGCGCAGCAGTTAGGGCTGCTGGACCCCCTCCAATAATTGTAACTTTCTGGTGAACCATTCTTTTGATGACAAACAACGTGAACTGCTTTGCTTTGGTTGTGGAAACAGGATTTAATCTGCTTTATATAGTGGTGCAAATTATTAATTAAAATGTGTGAAATGTGGAAATTTATAATATAGAAAAGTTCGAGATTCATCAAGGCGGTACGGCCACACATCTGCGGCTGCACATCTGGGGCCAGGCGTTTATGCTTTCCGCGGGGTGCAGTGGTGGCTCTGGTGGGTGCAGGAGTGCTAAAGGCGCTGGGTGGCTTGTACTTCTGGTGGTGTGGCATGGCAGTGGCACCTCAGGTTCCTGTGTGGTACGGGCACGCACCATGACCCAGCTTGTTTGCGGACATGGCGATGAGCTGGGTTTCCTGAGTGTATGAGCCGGGTGTCCTGAGTGCACTACAGCGTGCTGAGAACACCTGACTGCGTCTGGGGTGCAATGGTGGCACTCACTGAAGCCAGAAGGCACCCGGCAGTGGTAGGGGCACACTCCTTGTAAGGCTCACAGAGAAGAGGCCCTTAGGAAGCGCGTGTGCTTTGGTGGAGTTTCTGGTGCCTGTTGGGACGCCTACGCGCTCCAGGACACCCAGCTTGTGCAAAGTGGTGCAAAACTGTGGTGCCAAAGCGGTGCCAAAGTGCCAAAGTGCTGCCAAAGCGGTGCCAAAGTGCCAAAGTGCTGCCAAAGCGGTGCCAAAGTGCCAAAGTGGTGCCAAAGTGGCAGATGGTGCTTGAATAGTAACACTTAGGCAGCTTCAACTGGAGAACGACAGGACCCGCTAGTTGCACCATGGACTGTCCCGGTGGGATGGCAGCAGCAGGTTCCCAGGCTGCGCGAGCTGTGGTGACTGGTACGGGCACATCCAGTGCTAGGTTTTGTGAGATGGACGGCGAGCAGCGCGAGAGGAAGTGTCCAGGTTGCTACGGGTCCCTGAGAGGCCCCTTGGGTGTAGTGCGAGGACAGCTGGGCCTCTGGTCCAGTGAGGGCTGCATGTTTTCTTTTCCTCGTATTAGGAAAAACCAAAACAAAAACAAAAAAAGCGAAATTTGTGCACTTTCCCTCAGTAAACAACGACGCAAACCGCCCTATCGCGCTGCGCACACCCCGAGACTCCCCAGGCACACCTACACACACACCGGCAATGGGTAGAAAGAAGATAGACGCGATCGAGTTCCTCAGGGGCCGCATCTACCTCGGCGTGTACGACCACAGACCGCAGGACACAGACGAGCTCATCCACTTCACAGTAGAGGACTCGCTGCTGTACAACGCGTTCCACCTGGACTTTGGCCCGCTGAACATAGGCCACCTGTACCGGTTTGCAGTGGTGCTGCACAACATCCTGAACGAGGAGGCCAACCAGGGCAAGGCCATAGTGTTCTACTCCTCATCCAGCCCAAAACAAAGATCTAATGCTGCCTGCCTGCTGGCGTGCTATTTTGTGCTGGTGCAGTCGTGGTCGCCCCACCAGGTGCTCCAGCCGCTGTCCCAGGTGGAGCCTCCGTTCATGGGGTTCAGGGACGCAGGCTACTCCCACGCAGACTTTGAAATCACCATCCAGGACATCGTCTATGGGCTATGGAGAGCCAAGGAACGAGGCATGATCGACCTGACCAATTTCAACCTCGAGGAGTACGAGCAGTACGAGCGTGTGGACCAGGGAGACCTCAACGTGATCTCCAAGGACTTTATTGCGTTTGCGTCTCCCCAGCAGTCCGCCAAAGGTGGCCTCAACCCAACGTTCAAGAAAGTGCTCAACTTCTTTGTTGACAACGACGTGAAGCTCGTTGTCCGACTCAACTCCCACCTATACAACAAGCAGGAGTTTGAGAAAGTTGGCATCAACCACCTGGACATGATTTTTGACGACGGAACGTGCCCAACCATGGATATCGTCAAGGACTTTATTGGAGTGAGCGAGAACATCATCAAGCGAGGTGGTAAGATCGCAGTCCACTGTAAAGCTGGGCTGGGCAGAACAGGGTGCCTGATTGGCGCACACCTGATCTACACCCACGGGTTCACGGCCAACGAGTGCATCGCATACATGAGAATCATCCGACCAGGAATGGTGGTTGGGCCTCAGCAGCATTGGCTATATTTACACCAGAACCAGTTCAGAGAGTGGAGATTCACCATGGTGGTAGACAAGCTGCCCCTAGAGAGACTGAACGGGTTCTCGTCGCTAATCAGTTACGACGACTACAAGAAAAGACTAAGACTGGAAAAGTCCAGCTCCATAGACTCGCCAGCAACCCCAACCAGAAGAAAAATCAGCATTGGCACCTCTAATCTACACAAAAGCGTGCATAAGGCGGTCCCAAGCGAGTCCCCAGGTCAGCCTAGAAAGTACAAGAACGCCACCAACACCAATAACTCAGATTTGGAGTTTGACGCTGACGACAGCTTCAATAATGAGAGTGTTAAGTATACAAAAACCGTCACCACCACCAAAACAACCATGATTGCGTCTCCAGGAACGTCGAAGGAGATTGCAAACGTGCTGCCAAAGCAGAGAAACTCCTCCAGCTCCATCTCAGGCCTGAGAATCTCCTCCAACCCACGAAACAGGTCTTCCAGCGGTGTTCGGAAGATTTCTACAAAATAGATACCCCTGGCCTTCCACCCACGCTTCAATAAGCAAGATACCATACCGAGAACCTATACGTAGACCCGAGACTTAGACCCGAGACTTAGACCCCAGACTTAGACCCCAGACTCCTGGGTCTCTGGCTGTCCTGGATCCCCAGGGATGCCTCTCTCAGTTATACCTCAGGCTTCTCAGCCTAGTTCCTGTCTATTAGACCCGGGCTTCTCAACCAACTGACTGCCTATTAGACCCAGGCTTCTCAACCAACTTACTGCCTATTAGACCCAGGCTTCTTCACCTAAACTCAAGCTTCTTCACTTAGATCTTAGCAAGGCCTCCTCGTCTAGACTTTGGACCAGCCTTCGTATCATGGCATTATGGTAGTGGTCTGTACCATGGATAGACATCCAGTGTTAAAGTCTTGTACTTGATAGGAGTATGCTAAGATAGCGTATTTTGTAATACAGTATCACCGTGTTAGTATCACAGTATTAAAGTATTGAAGGAACTGTCACTATATACAGTTATAGTACCTACAGTTATAGTAGCTACAGTTATCGTACTACAGCACTACCACCTCATACATGTTCTGGTATATTCACAGTATTACTTAAATTCCCAGACTCTTCTGCAGGCTGCTGATACCGCACGCAAAGCCGTGCTCCCACTCCCAGATGAAACCGGACTCGCCCTTCGCCTGGATGTGTTGCACTTTCCTGAAATGCTTCCAGTTGTTGAGGCGGCCAATCGTAGACGAGTTGAGCTCGCTGAAGCACAGAGCGTCGTTCCACCCGGTGGTGAAGCCGTCGGCAAACCGCCAGTGCTCGTACTTCTCGCGCGGGTTCTGCGAGTTCCAGTAGTTCTCGTGGTTCTGTAGCTCGGTCTGCAGCACCTGGTCCAACTGCTGCGACAGCTCGTGCTTGAGGGGTCTCGCTGGAATGCACCCTCTGTCGCACATAGGTCTGAACCCCCACTCGCCGCCGTCACCGTACTGGAACTTGTAAGTCCAGAAGTACGACCCGACAGCGTGCTTGCCCAGGAACGTGGCCATCTGAGCCTGGCCATACTGCTTGACGAGTTCGTCTCTGGACTGGCCCCCGGCTTTGTCCCAAGTTTGCCCGTCCAGGACACACGAGTACTCGCCCACCATCACGTCGACATTGTCTGGGATGGCCACGTCGTGCTGGAGATCGTTGATGATCTGCTGAGGCGACTTGGCCTTGTCTGAGTCGCTGAAACAGCGGTAGACATGCGTGTCGATCACAACACCCACCGGGTGCTTGAAGCCGGCAAGCCAGTCGGCGTACTGCTGGGCCCACCACCCGTCAGAGATGATCACAGGCACCACGGGGTCAATCTTGCGGATCTCGTTCACCGCCCTCTTGTAGTACCTCTTCTGGTACTTTGCCTCGTTGTCAAAGACACACTCATTGACCACTTGGTACCCTACAATGTTCTCGCAGTGCGCCAGCTCCTTGGCCAGGAACTTGAGCACATCGATCGCCAGATCCTCGCTGTGCGAGTCGCCCCAGAACCCGGCCTTGCTCAGCTTAACTCCACTGTGGTGCTCGGCATTGGCTCCCTTTGGCAGCGCATGCAGGTCCACCAGCACGCCAATGTCCCTGGCATTCGCAGCATCGATGATCCGCTTCAGCACACCCCACGCACCGGCATAGACGTCTCTGATCTTATCAAACGGGGTGCCCCTGGTGAACCCAACGTGCCAGTACCCGATCGGGATTCTGATTGCTGTCACATTCTTGCTACTGAGCCAGTCCCAGTCCTCGTCCCCAACAAACCGGTTCCAGTGGTCCTCCAGCTTGCGCTTCGTCTCCTCCACACCATGCTTCTTCACGTTGGCACTAACAGCCTCGAACTCGGTCTCAGTACCATCAATGAATAGGTCCCCAAACATGTACTTCTCCAGCACGAACAGCGAGCCAAAGTTCACCCCAAACTGCTGCCTGTTCTGCAGAATCGCCTTTCTGCACGGCTTGCCGCCCTCGCATGGGCTCGCAACCGCCTCCATCTGCTTGTGAAGGAAGTCAAACATCTTTTCTTCCTTTACGATGTTAACTTCATTTAAATCTGTCAAAATTTATTTTGACGTCAGTTAACCGTCAATAATAAGCCAAGAAAAGATTACGAGCAAGCCTCACCAGCAGTAACAGAACCACAGAGGTGAAGTGAGGACAGAAGGGTAAACGATTAATGTCCACAAGTATTGCTCTCTCATTTGATTCAGGCGATAGAAGATAAGACTTTTAGGTTGAGCTCTGTTAAGGCAAACCGAGGGTGGTGAAAACACACCCCATTACCTGCTGCATCACTGGTTAACAGTCTTTCCCGGAAGCGTTACAAGAACAGAGTTAAGCTTCACAGACGGTATCATGTTTGTGATATTCGCGGTAAACAGAATGGTGGTTAATTGCAACACTTGACAATTGAAGAGCTGAGGTACACAATTCAAGGCTTTATCGTTGTCCACGCTGTTTAGCTTGATATTTTTATTATTGCAGCAGCTGGGGTTGTCACTTGACAATTGAAGAGCTGAGGTACACAATTCAAGGCTTTATCGTTGTCCACGCTGTTTAGCTTGATATTTTTATTATTGCAGCAGCTGGGGTTGTCAC
>JAJLVZ010000013.1:166508-185838 GCA_030570575.1 [Candida] sp. | reverse complement strand
CAAACAAAGTTCCTCAATGTAGACTTGACGAGCAATATCACATATGCGTTCAAGCTGAAAACCCCTCTTCATAGAGCCATTCGCTAAGTGTGCTGGGAAGCTCCTATTGCGATGTACCTCCCAAGCAGGTGTACGCGCGATGCCATTGAGTAATACCACCTGGTTCTGACTGCACGAAGAATGCCGTAAGAAAGCTATTGAGCAGAACGACTTGAAACACTGAAACTCTAGTAGTAGAACTAGAGGGTCTGGAGGTCTTAAAGTTCAGGTTTTTCAGTAAGCAGATCAGATTATTGTATGAGTTGATAAAAACTAGGCAGGCCTGTGTGGGCACCGAACAATGGCAAGACTTGGTAAGTCATGGGATAAGACAGGTCTGGGTGTCATTCAAGATCAAAAATAAAAAAAACTCCGCGACGGGGAATTGAACCCCGGTCTACCGCGCGACAAGCGGTAATTCTAGCCACTAAACTATCACGGACGATTTCTGGAAAAGTAATTTTCACGCTTCGATATATTCGGCGTTAGGACCGCCTGGCATCTCTCATACTTAAGAAAAAAATTGTGGAAAAATGTCTTTCCCAGCAAACCAACTTACCAATGCTTAGAATGTTCTCGAAAGGAGTTGTGGGGCTGCCACGCAGGTCTGCATTTGTGCAAGCGAGAACAGCAGTGACTGGGGGCTCGGGTTTCAATCTGGAAGGAAGCTCCTCCCCGACTGAGGTGGAGGAAAGGTACAGAGAGAAGCTGGCCAAAAAGGCGAAAGAGTGAGTATTGTGGTGTGTTTGCTAGGCGCCATAGCTAACAGGGGTGCCAGGCTGGGTGCTAAGGATGTGGACGAGCTGAAGGAGAAGCTGAAGGACACGATTAAGGAGCAGAAACTGGAATTCAGCAAGATTGATCCACTCAAAGAGCTGGAAGAGTACGAGAAAAAGCAGATGCAAAAGGCGCAAAAGTCTGAGAAACTCAGGGACCCGCGCAGCCCGGAGATCCCTAAGGCTCCATACAAGACGCTGAACTCGTTTATTGTGCTGGAGAAGCTCAACCCGCTGTCCAAGGTGGAAATCGAGTATTTGTGGCGAGTGAGATTCGACAAAGTGGACAACTCGCTCATTGCGTGTATCGACTCGGCAGTGTTCGACAAGCTGTACAAGAACGCCCGGGAGAACCCGATCTTTGTGCTGCCAATTCCTAGGGGCGAGGGCGACAATGCCGGGTTCGAGCTGCACTACATCCAGTGGAGCTTTGTGGGGCCTAACACCGTGCACTGCATGTTCACCACTCTGCTCGAGTTCCAGACGCACGGCGAGTTTGCCAGACCGCACACTTCGCTCAGCTTCCACACAGAGCTCAAGGATTCCAAGGGCATTGTGCTGATGAACGGCAATGTTGAGAGCGACACGGCAGTTACTGTGCAGGATGCACAGCTGCTGCTGCTGAACCTGCAAAAGTTCTATGCGAACCTGAACGACAACGACATCTCCAAGCGTCGTCTGCAGCTGCTGCGCAACTTTACCAGCGGCAAGGACTTCTCGGTGGACGAGCTCATCAAGGAGTCGCAGTCCCTGGAGATGTAGACTTTAAAACTGCGGTAGAGGTAACCGCGAGGCCTATGACCCTGGGGCCTATGACCTTAAGGCCTATGACCTTGAGGCCTATGACCTTGAGGCCTATGACCTTGAGGCCTATGACCCTGGGGCCTATGACCTTGAGGCCTATGACCTTGGGGCCTATGACCTTGAGGCCTATGACCCTGAGGCCTATGACCTTGAGGCATGACCCTGGGGCCTATGACCTTGAGGCCTATGACCTTGAGGCATGACCCTGGGGCCTATGACCTTGAGGCCTATGACCTTGAGACCTATGACCCTGGGGCCTATGACCCTGGGGTACAAATGCACATAACACTTACACTGTTCAGCTGTAGGACACGTATCGACAGTTACCACCTATGGGACGCCTTGCGGGCCCCAGCACCCAACCACATACTTTTAGGGGCTTTCTGGAAGGAGTTGGGGTGTAGAGCCTGGAGAGACGTCTGCTGCCATACAAAAAATATTTCAGCGATAGTCTGCCAATGGACCCCTCTAGCAGTCCCTACAGACCTATAAATGTAGAGGAGGGCTTACTAGGGGTGGAAGATGGCTTACTAGAGGTGAAGGTCTTTTCTACAGACTTCCTACAAGACATAGGCCTACTGCACCACGGCGCCCACGGGCCCAATTGTTCTCAAATCACCATACAATGCTGTAATATGCTGTGATGCTGTACTATGTGTACAGGCTATTGTAGGAACCAAACCAAGGTGAAGTTACGAGGCTAATGCACCACACATCCAAGTGAATAAAAATTTCAGCTGCATGCACTTTGGTGACACACCATGAAGATCGCATATTTAGGCCCCCAGGGGACGTACACGCACCAGGTGAGTGCCAGCGGGTCTCAGCAGCACCCAACCACCCACTAACACGTCCACAGGCGACGATCCAGCAGTTCAGCGGCTGCGAACTGCTCCCGCAGCACTCCATCAACGGTGAGTTTCCGCCTGGTTGTCCACCAGCTCACGTACTAATCGCACCACGCAGACTGCTTCCAGCAGCTCATCTCAGACAACGTCGACTACGCAGTGGTGCCGTTCGAGAACTCCACCAACGGCCAGGTGGTGTTCACCTACGACTTTCTGCGGGACTACCTGGTTCTGGAGCCGGGTAACGCCAGCATCAAGGTGATGGGCGAGCAGTTCGTCTATATCCACCACTGCCTGCTGTCGCACGCCACAGACATCGGTACCATCACCACCATCTACTCGCACCCACAGGTGTGGGGCCAAGTGACCAGCTGGATGGCGCAGCACGCAGGTCCTGCTGTCGTTAAAATAGACGCGAGCTCCACGTCCAAAGCTGCGGAGATCTGTGCCGCAGCACCCGCTAGCGAGCAGCACACCGTCGCAGCCATTGCCAGCGCGAACGCGGCAGCGCACTTCGGCCTGCCCGTCCTTGCCAGAAACATCGAGAACAATGCCAACAACACCACCCGATTTCTGGTGCTCGGCAAGGAATCGATCCCGCGTCACCTCAACTCAGACCAGACCGCGCCGGGTAACAAGCACGTGACCCTGATGGTGTTCAAAGTGGTGCACGACGACTCTGGCGCGCTGGTGGCGTCGCTGAACGTGCTCGCGCGCTACGGGATCAACATGGCGAGTATCACCTCGCGTCCCAGCCTTGACTCGCCCTGGCACAACTATTTTTTCGTCGAGTTTTGGGGCGATGCGTCCAGCGACCCGAAGATCCAGGCTGCCCTCGCAGAGTTCCAGCAAGCCACCCTCGAGTGCACTGTTCTGGGCTCGTTCCCGAGAAACAAGCGGTATTACGGCGAAAATGTCTCTGTATCTAATTGAAAATTCCTGTTAACTAACTATTCCGATGCTAGCAGGGAGACTACTGTTAGCCCGGGCCTTTGCCCGCATGCTAATCCACAGTCGTGTGCTGCTCCAGTCACTGTGCTGCTCCAGTCACTGTGCTGCTCCAGTCACTGTGCTGCTCCAGTCACTGTGCTGCTCCAGTCACTGGCGAAATAAATACTACACCACCTCCTGCAAACCTTCATTAACTGACTAACTACTTCCCGTACTTTTGATACTGCCACTCCCTGTTGTCCAGCGGGCACACGTTACGCGTCTTGAGCCACCTCGAGATACAGTGCATGTGGAACGCATGGTTGCATGTTCCCCAGGCAGCTATACACTCTTTGCTGGACGCACTCATCGAGTTGGGCTGGCACTCGATGCACGGCTCCATCAGATGGTTTCTGCAGATGGCACACGTGTCCACCACAATGTCCCACGACCAGAACGCCACGGCTGTCCACTTCTTTACTTCAAACTTCTTCTTTGGCTTTGGTGCAACTTGTTGTGTTTCTGCTGCTGTTAGTAACTGCTCACCCGGGCCTGCACACCGCAACACACCGCACTCACCTTCACCCTCGCCTTCCAGCTCGACATCCACATCCATTGGCTCTGCCATCTTGTACCGCCTTGCTACAATTACAAATAATTTGGTGGTTTTTGACCTGCTTGGTTTGGCTGTGGTTAGTCGAAAATTATGTAATTTGCTTATTAATGTCTTGCTAAGCCCGTTGATTGATTATGTAGGTGGTTATGTAAGGTGGCCTGGCGGCACTGGTGCTGCGATTAAGGTGGCGTGCCAGCCATGGGCACATCAGGGACCTCCTGGGACACATCAGGGACCTCCTGGGACACATCAGGGACCTCCTGGGAGAGTTTGGGGACCTCCTGGGGGAGTTTGGAGTCCTCCTGGGAGAGTTTGGAGTCCTCCTGGGAGAGTTTGGGGTCCTCCTGGGGGAGTTTGGATTCCTCCTGGGGGAGTTGCGGGGGCACACACTCCCGCACCAGCTGCTTGAGCCGGTCGCGCACCTCGGCACACACAGTGTCAATCTCGCGGATTGCCTCCTTCTTCATCTCAACCTGCCGCTCCAGCAGCAAAATCAGCGACTCCCGCGACTGGTGCGGCCGGTACTCGTTCAGCAGGTGGTGGATGTTCACCAGAATCGTCCTTATATGGTCCAGGTTCACCTCAGGGCTCTCGGGCGACAGACTCAGCTTGCCAATGTACTCCAGAAAGTTTAGTAGCAGCGATTTCAGCAGCTTCTTGAGCTCTGCCGTGCGAAAATTCGAGTCCTCGATTCTCGTGTTGCCCTGGTACAGCTGCTCCATGCCCATATCCTCCAGCTTGGGCAGCTTATCGTTAAACTGTGGATGTTAGTATTTGCTCTGCCTGGGCCCCCCTGGGCCTAGCCACGCCCCACTCACATGCCAGATGTTGCCAAACGACCGGTACGTCTCGCCTGGCGGCTGCTTGGGCGGGATCAGGAACTCGAGGTCCCTGTCGGCCTCGCCCAGCTCCACCTGGTCCACCGCCGTGCCCCCCGCCGCACACTGCTCCCGCAGCCGCGCCAGCCTGGCCACGTTCTCCCGCGTGAACGCCCGGTAGAAGGGCGGTGGCGCAGGGTACAAATCAGCCACGTCCTCGTTCTCAGCCATTGCACTGCATATAAAATAAATAAAATAAAATGAAAAAATTATTTCACATAGCACTAACTATGAGCTTTGAGATGCCTGCTGTGGGCGCTGATGCGCACAGAAAGAGCAAGAAGAAGAAGAGAAGACAGAAGAAGCGGCGTACGGAGGACTTTTCCGACTCGTCAGACTCGTCCAGCGAGGAGGAGACCCCAGTGAGGGAACCCCAGGCAGCCCAGCAGGCTACTGATGAGGTGCAGGACGCAGATGGGGACGTGGTGCTGTCCGAGGACGAGGTGCAGGGCTCCAGCGAGCCGCAGAGCAACCTGCACAGCGCAGAAGTGCTTGCCAGCCTCCCGCTGACCAAGACGGTGCTCAACAGAGACTTCAAGAACATCAGCAAGGCAGCCGTGGCCAGCGAGCTCGACACCCACGACAAGCAGCTCAAGAACAGCTACCTGGGGCTGATGTTTGAGAACTACGGCAACGACATCGACAAGATCAGAGAGGCTGCTGACTTTAACGAGCGCAGTCTGTCTGTGCTGGCCAGCGTGCTCAAGAGCGGTGCCAACATCTTTGACTACTCCACGCTCCAGGCTGTCACATCAGAGAGTGTATAACATCTAATGCTAACATTTAATATTACATCCAGTAGAATAGCCTGGACCCATAAGACCCAGCCCATCAGTAGACTCACCATAGACTAAACAGCCTAACCCAGTAGACTCACTGGGTCTAGAGACCCGCTAGACCCACCTAAGTCTCTAAACGCAGACTCACCAAGCTTAACCAGGCACCAAAAGGATGGCTCACTATACCTACAAACTCATCAGGGGACTACAACCTCAGTGGAGTTACAAACTTAGTGGATTCCCAGTCAACTCACAAACTAGTAAACTCACATACTAAACTCATAAACTAGTAAACTCACTCTGAGCTTATCATCACCACAATCATCCAGGCCCTACCAGGCCCAGTAAACTAGGCCCAGCAGAATGACCATCCACCGTGGACTCATTTTTAGCCAGGCATCGTAGACTCATACCAGACCCAGAACTCAGTCACCGTGGACTTCCAACCAGGCACCAGCACCAGGCCCAGCAGACCCACAAATCAGTGACTCCCAGTTGGCAACCATAGGCCCATCATAGACGGACGAGCCCATCAATGAGCCCAGTGCTGGAACTAAATCGGAGACTAATCAAACCCTGCAGGACGTCACCAGACCTGCTAGACCTCTGGCAGGCCCCAGCAGACCCTCTGCCGCCAGACCAACCCCGCTAGACCTCTGGCAGGCCCCAGCAGACCCTCTGCCGCCAGACCAACCTCGCTAGACCTCTGGCAAGCCCCAGCAGACTCACCAGCTACACGGAATAAACAACAATGCAATTACATAGATCAACTCATTCAGCCACCTAGCCGGCTCACGCACTCACTCAATCACTCTAACCAGGCACCACGCAGACCCAGCAGCAACTCCGCCCACAATAACCATCTGCAAGCCCTCCACCACTCTCTTGCTGTGCGAGCACTGGTCTCCCAGCGATATCACAGCCTTGACAAACCCGAACCAGAACAACGTGAATCCCATCAGTATTATCGAGTAGAACAGACCCTTGTCCACGTGTGCCACAAAGAAGTATGGGATCAGCGGTACAAACCCGCCCAGAAAGTAACTTATACCAATCGTCAGCGCACTCGTTAGCTGTCTCTTCTCTGCAGGCTCCTCTAAGCCCTTGCCGTATCTGATCAGAAACTCCATCATCGATTTAGGGTTCTTCTTCAGGTCCTTGATGAAAGACAGAATCGTCTCTTCGCTAAAGTCCTGGTTAATCTCCAGCAAAATATCCTCAATCTCGTGATTGATCTCGTTCATGTTCGAGTAAAATTTGGCCTTCTCGCTTTTAACCTCAGCTTTATAGTAGTCCGACTCGGATTTCGCAGCCAGGTACCCTCCTAGCCCCATCGAAATGGCCCCAGATATCAGCTCCGCAAAACCTCCTGTTATCACCAGCTTGGTGTCTCCCAGAGAACTCAGCCCCGCCGTCAGTGCAAACGGAACCGTGAGACCGTCACTCAGTCCGATAATCATGTCCGACATCACTCTAGGATCAATCTTTCCCAGCAGCCCCGTCATGCTGCCTTCGTGGTCATGGCTGTTATGGCTGAACTTTTGCGACAGCTCGTCTTCAAAACTATTGGCATTGCTGTTAAAATCAATACTCTCGTGATTTGCCACTACTTGGCCTCTATCTCCTTCATCAGCTCCACCATCTAACAGACTCGTCTGCTCAGTACCCTTCTTGCCGCTACCGGCCGCAGCAACTACCGCGTTCTTGATTGCAACTAACACCATTGTCTTTATACGATTAAAACTTGGGGTTGGGTGTTTTTCCTTTTAGCTGACAATTATATCAATATCCGTACTAATTCTTCAATTTGCACCAATCTTCTCACTAGCAAACAATGCAACACAATCGAATAACTAAATCTCGCTCTTCAAACAACTGCAAACTCGCTGAATGGGCAAATTTTTATTCCAAGCTGCTTTACTGTTTTATAGCAAATTTGAAAAAAAAAAAAAAAAAAACCCTGTGATGACTCAGCAATTGGCTCAGCTTTTGGTGTCAGCAGAATCACCGCGTCGCTGATTGGCTGCTTGCGTATTGCAGGGCATGCACTTGATAGTTGTCGAGTGGTGCTGTTACTCATCTGTTACGGCAGCCACATGCAAGTTTGTCAGGTATGTGGTGAGCAGGTCCAAGAACGAGTTTGGTTCTCTCCAAAGGGTTCCTCAAATAGTGAGGCATAGCCAGTGTTTTCCTAGCAGTGGATCACCCAGTGTCAGTAGCTGCTTGGTTCATATTAAAAGGGATTAGTAGGACATTCTCTGTCTGTCGAGTAGAGCTTCATCTATTATGTTAGTACCATCTCTTACTAGCAGATTCCTCATCTCTGATCAACACAGTTTAATAAACTTGATTCATTCATATCATATAGCATCATCGATTCAACACCATTCCCGCCACATCAGCTGGTGTAAACCCAGGGTCCAATCTTGGGTTGAAACTGGTTCGTACCAGATATCCCAGTCACACTGAACCGACTCATAATAGCTCCATCATCTGGTACACCAGGTTGACTCCTCATAGCTCCACATCTGTTTATTGTAAAGCTGCCTGCCCAACGTCAACTCTTCAATACTGATTCCAGTACTTCAGCTCAATAAGTGCCAGCTGCACAAACATCAGGAGCCTGTTCAGAACTTCCGTTATTTGCCTGGTGTCCCCCAAACTATTAAAATTAAACTGGTAGACGGGTTTGAGTCTCCAGTCCTTCACCTGGTTATTCTTTACAGCGAGCACCAGCACCGATTTGCTGAAAAAAATCCCAAACGCCAGCTTGTTCAAGTTCAGCGAGTGGAACTGGTTTGACCTAAATGCCTGCTCAAACAGCTCAAGCCTCAGTAGATCGCATCTAGTCAGTCGCTTGCTGCTCTCACCATTAGTGTGAAACTCAATCATCAAAAAACTACGCACCAGTTTCCGGTCCACACCGCTAAACAGCATCGAGGCGTAAAGGTGCAACACAATCTTAAGCTCGTGGAATATTGCACTGCCCAGATCCTGTTGCCTCTTGTTCTTCACAACCACTATTTGCAGGAGCCTCACCATCTTCATATAAAGCTTGAACAAGTTGTGGACTTTGTCGCACTTTCCGTGTACCAAGCACACAGTGCGAGCCCCACCATCACAAATAGTCATCTCGTCAACTATACCTCCCTCGTACTGGAAATTCCTGTTGTCAGCCACTTCACTGCGGTTCAAGCTAAAAAAAGACCTTTTGTTAACGCCCAGGACTCTCCTGATGTACCCGCTGCAACCCAGCTCCCACTCTTTGGGGAGCTTGATGCGGTAATTCCAGTGCTGAAACTCGTCGCTCACCAGCAGCAGCACCAGCTGCAGCCGCTCATTGACCACAACATCCTGTGGCAAATCGTGCCTGATGCCGCCTAAAAGTTGGTTGGAACTCTCAATAAACGCGGCTTTGCTGCCCACACTTGTGAAGCTTGTCTCGCTGACCACCGTTGTACCCTCAAACGACATTATTTCTTTGCAATAAACAGCACGCCGCCAGCTTTTCTGCTTGTTCCAGTTGACGCTAACTTGTCTGCCATTTTCGAACGGTCAAATCAAAATCAAAAAAGAAAAAAAATCAAAAAAGAAAAAAAACTTAAAATAAAAAATCAAAAAAGAAAAAAAATCAAAACCGTTAAATTTTCAGTGAAAAATCAGTTTCAGGCACTAGCAGCACGCGCACCGACGACACCCTTGCACACCACCGCAATTGCGCAACAGCACACCCAGCATGGCAATTCCGCTTTCTAACCTGGCCAAACCCGCAGAAAACGACAAGAACCAGCTGCCCACATACCGCACCAAAAGTCCAGCACAGCAACCAACCACAACTGCTGCCGTGGGCAACTTCAAGAGCCGGCTGCTGCTGCTCGCATTGATAGTCATACAGGTGGTGCTGCTGGCGCTGGTTATTCAGCACAGGGAGAAGATCGATGACTATCACCAATTGCTGAACTCAGTCCTCTTGGGAACACTGACCTCGTCCTTTGGCCAGTCAATCATCCAGCTGGTGAAGGGTTTCAACTCCAAAAGACTGCTCAAGTTCCTGATTTGGGGATGGTTCAACGGTGTGCTGAGTTCTGTCTGGCTAGAATATCTCGTCCTCAATTACACTGACGCATTGCACAGAATTTTGTTCGACCAGCTAGTGGGTTCCCCCATCTTTCAGCTCGTCTTCACTGTTTTCAATGCGGTTTATGAGAATGCAAGTATCACCAATGCCATCAGAACCACCTACATCACGACACTCAAGGCCTCGTACATGGTGTGGCCCTTCTGCTCGATCATCTCGTTCAACTTTCTGCCAGTTCACCTCATCTTCCCGTTCAATTGTTTGGTAACTTTGGTTTGGAGTGTTATTCTGAGCGTGCTAACATGAGCCCAGTTCCACAAATTTGTAATCCTTGAAATTAGCTGGCTGTGCTGAGCCTACAACGCCATGCTGCTCATATCTAACACCCCACGCAATATCTGAATTGACTCCAAACTTATCAATATCCACACTGCATCCACACACTGTTATAACCTCTTCAACTATTAGGTCTGGCAACCGACGACCACAGCTGTTGAGTCCCTCAATTAGCATATCAACGATTAGCTCATAGCATTTTTGGCTCATGCCTGGCAGCACAAGCTGTGTTTGCTGACGATCACCGATTTTATTGGTCTGAAAGAAACTGTTGGACTTGAAAACTTTCCAGAACTCGGTAAACCGCTGTGATAAAAAGCTTCCGCAGTACTTGAGGCACAGCTTCACAACTTTGCTGCAATTCATCAAAATCCTAATATCACCACTTCTTTCCAGAAGTTTGGCCAAAACAGGCCATATTTTAGACACAATTGGCAATAAGTTCTTATTTGATGATGACAACAGTGGAATCACTTTTTCATAAACTCGCAGGATTTGTAGCTGAAGCCTCACTGAAGGGTGTGTTAATAGTCTATCTCCATAGTAGACAATTTGCTGCAACAATTTATAAATATTTTGTGGAATCACACATGGCCATGTTTCTTTGTTACTGGCTTCTTGTTGGTCTTCTTCCTCTTCATCATCACTATCTTTCTCAACATGAAATCCGGTGTCATCTCTGGTCACAACACCATTCTCTTTGGTAACCTCCTCATCATCAAAATTCGTTTCAATCTCTCTTTTAGATCTATCCAGTAAATCAATCACTTGGTTAATATTCTGAAGCCCCCAAGGTGCATAACTTGAAGAGCTAACATCATAGTCAATCTGTAGCCTCTCGATCACATACTCTTTGGCTATCTCGTCTGTAACAATCTCAAAAAATAGGAAAAACTGAAAACACAAATCTTCATATCCATGATACGAATCAATCAAGTTAAATATTATGTTGTTGATGTCAGTAAAGTTTTCAATAATTTCATAACCCACAATCTTGGTCAGTACTGTTAGTATTGATGATGTTTTCATTGTCAATGCATTGCTGAGCCTGATGGAAATTGAGTCTATTAGGTAGTCACAATTCTTAAGTATTAGCTCATTCAGTGATCCGTTATAAAGCGTATTTGCAATAATCAAACTTGTATTGACTGCCTGTTGTCTTATTTCGTCTGAACTCGATGCCAATGAGTCGATGACCGGATATAAATAGTCAATCAATTCAACTTCCATTTCTGATTTCAGCAACTTGGATACCTCACCAATAGCACTAAGTGAGATTGAGTTTATTCGGACAATTTCTTTGGATATCTGTAGCTCTGTGGTTTCATCAAGTAGTTTCTTGGATTCTTCCAATATCAAATAAATGGACTCGTCGTTGACTGGTGATATATCCACCTCATCAACCTCAAGAAAATCACCAATGCTTAAACTTTCATTGTAAAATCCTTTCACCAGATTTGTAGCAACAAAAACTGCAATTGCTTTATCGTTCATTGAATACAACTCCTCAGTCAATAGATCTTGGACTAAATTCGAAACATTTGATACTTTTGAACCAATTGCTTGAATCAGTGAGTTCAGCTTTATCTCAACACTCTCCGTGAATACTTCACTGAAAAAGTTGTAAAACTGCCTCACTTGATGACCGCTAAAATTCAGCTCTTTTGATATCATAACCAGCTCGTTGTAACTGTTTGAGCTGTTGTTTGAAATAGTCACCAGCTCGGTTTTCTTGTTCTTCTTCGTGAACTGGTTTGACAGTTCACTGTTTATATCAAATACCAGCTTATTCAATAAGAAGTCGTTCCCATCATCAAGGTTTTTAACTAAAAACTCTATAGAGTTCATATTCAAGATAATTTTGTCCTCGTTTGACGACTGAATCACGGAATTGAATGCTGCTATTTGGTTATTCAAATTATTGGATAATGCTGTGCTGATTAGCTGATTGTTTTTCTCAAAGTTGGTGCTCAAGCGGGAAACCTCCAGCCTTTGATCATTGGATAGAATTCCCAAAATGTCAATTATTACTGGAATCGACGAATTTAATGAGAAGATACAGTATTGTAGAATATTGTTTGCAAACTTTAAAAACTCTTGGTTAACCTGATGTTTTAGATTACCTCTTGAAACCCTTTGTTTTAGATTTGTGATTGACAACTTGACTTGGTTGGATGTGCCCTTTAGCCACAAATTTGTTCTATGTACTTTCTTGAACTTGTCGTCTTTCAGTATAACCAAATCGAAATTCTCGGTTATTTCATCATTAAACACGTCCTCAATCTTGTTCAACTCGTTGAGATCCGGTTTTAGCTCATCGTCATTGTATACCACCACTAATAGTCGACTTAATAAAGCAATCGATTTGATCATTACCGTATAGTGGGTGTTTAGTTTGCATATGATCTTTGTCAAAACTGACACGTTTCCGGGTAGAATATATGAAAGGATTTCTCCATCGTTGATAATGTCGAAGAACAAACATGATAATGTGGATAATGAGTTATTCTGTAACTCAACTGAATCTGTTTGTGCAAAATCCAACAGGACTGTAACAACATGACCCAATGGTGGTAAGTTTTCCACGTTCTGGAAGAAGTCAAACTTTCCAGCTTTCTTCTGGATGGCTAGCGACTTGAACAGTACATGTAGCGTTTCCACCCCAGATAGTTTCAGTTCGAGTGGTTTTGAGCTTGCATCTTCTTTGTCTTTTCCAGGGTTGGGGCTGCCGCCTGTAAGGAACGTAATCAGTGGAAATAGCTGCTTCATCAGTAAGTAAGGGGCCGATCCAGCCTGGGTCCAGCTGTGTTTAATCAGTAAACCAATGATCTTTAGTACATATTGAGATTGAATATTTGACAGAGCTGGCTTCTTCAATAAGTGAGACAGTGGAACAAAAATATAGTCAGCCAGCTGTGTTGATAGTACTGTGTTCTCCTCCACACTAGCTTGAAACGTTTGGAACACTTCTTTGAGTGCATTATCAACACTAACTGAGTGTGTGCCATTAAGCTCAATGGGCGCTAGCACTAATTGGGTTAGATTCACGCAGCAGGGCCGTACCTAAGTATCCAGTTAGTGATTCCAACACTCTTCGGTATGCATATGAGCCAACTTACCGCCGCAAACACTCGCTTATCAACATCCATCTGTATACTGCATTAAGCTCTCCAAGTGTTTTAGCCAGAATAATTTATTTCATTACTAAGTGATCCCGGTGCTGCAAGTTACGCCGGAATTTGGCCGTAGCGTAAGCTACATACCAGCCAAACAAAAAAATATAAAATTTTCAAGCTGAAAATTTTTTCAAACCTCCTCAACAACTCAAGAAGAAAAGAATCGAATAAAAGTGAGTTTAGTCATTCTGTGTTCTTACGATTTCATTGATTGTGTTGCAAGCTCAGGTGTTTTATTATGTGTTGAAGGGGAAAGGGAATCAGGCTGTACGATGTTGCGAATGAATGTAAAATTTTAGTGCTTAGGCAAGACTGAATTTTACCGCCTCATTGGGTCTGACACCCCTTTTCTCTAGTTGTTCTGCTCATGAATCCTCACGGACACTCATGTGGCACATCCTATGGTATCCAAAAGAGAGGCTGTGGTGTAGGCTGCATACTAACTGTGTAAAGTGACTAGAAGTTCTGTTTTAGCTGATGCTCTAAATGCTATTAACAATGCTGAGAAAACTGGTAAACGTCAAGTTTTAATCAGACCATCATCCAAGGTGATTATCAAATTCTTGCAAGTTATTCAAAAACATGGTATGTACTGCTGCTTAAGAACTGTTTAAACTTGGCTATTTATCTGTATAGTGTGGGTTTGGATCCCGGGTTGATAACTGGATGGCTTGAACGGTGTTCAGTCCCTTGCTGTCTTTTAAGTATCCGGAAAAACAAAAGCTACTTGTTAGTTTGGGGGAGATGATTCTTACACGATGATTGAAGAGCCTTAATTCATTTTATGGCTACTGGTTTTGATAATCGTTTACTTTTCCTCGACATTTTGTTACGATAGACACGTTTAAGCAGATACTGGAGCTTTATTTGGAATGAAATACTAACTGATGCAGGATACATTGATGAATTCGAATACATTGATGACCACAGATCCGGTAAAATTGTTGTCCAATTGAACGGAAGACTGAACAAAGTTGGTGTTATCTCACCAAGATTCAATGTTTCCATCAACGAGATTGAAAAATGGACCGATAACCTATTACCAGCCAGACAGTTTGGTTATGTTATCTTGACCACTTCTGCGGGAATCATGGACCATGAAGAGGCTAGAAGAAAACATGTTTCTGGTAAAGTTTTAGGTTATGTTTATTAGATGTGTATAAATTAATGGTGTTTGGTTAGGATGTGTAGGCGATAGTGCGAATGCGAATGCGACTGCGATAAAATGCGATAATGCGATAATGCAAATTGCGTGTGGTGTGCGCGAGCGAAAATTGCGAATTACACACAATCTGACGCAATTGAAAAACATATCGCAATATTTTCTTCTTGGAGTTAAAAACACCACCAAAATGTGCAGATTTTTGATCTTTAAAGGTGAGCAGGACACGGGCCAGTAGCTGGCCGAGTACTTGTGCAGACCACTAACCTTCCACAGGAAAAGAGCCTATTTTACTGTCACATTTGTTGACAAATCCAGCACACTCCATTATAAACCAGTCGTTTGACTCGAGGCTTCGGCTGGATAAGAGAAGACCAATGAACGGCGATGGGTTTGGAGTTGGGTACTACAGCGAAGACCCGGACTTGCAGGAGGACGGCCCATGTGTGTTCAGGGCCATAACACCGGCCTGGAACAACATGAACCTGGAGAAGCTGGCTGAAAAGACCAAGTCCGAGCTGATATTTGCGCACGTGAGAGCCTCGACCTACGGGGTGCTGTCCGAGACCAACTGCCACCCGTTCACATACCACTCGGTGATGTTCATGCACAATGGGGGCATCTCTAACTTCAACAAGGTCAAAAGACAGCTGCTGAACCACATCAAAGACGAATATTTCCTGATAATCCAGGGCTCGACGGACAGCGAGTGCTGTTTTGCACTGTTTCTGGACACTCTGGACAAGCTGGGCTACCCACCGGCACAGAACCAGAAGATTGCGCACAATATTTTGCGGGAAGCACTGGTGAAGACCATCGAGCTCATCAAAACGTGGACAAGCAAACACGACGAGCCGTCGCTGCTGAACTTTGCCGTGACGGACGGCCACTCGGTGGTGGTGTCACGCTACATCACGTCCAGGTTCGAGGAGGCAGCCTCACTACACTTCAGCTGCGGCACCAACTTTGTCGAGTACTCCCCGGGCCAGTACAGAATGGAGAGACTCGACAGAGGGCAGAACGTGATAATGATAGCTTCTGAGCCGCTCACGTTCGAGAGAGGCGACTGGATCACCGTGCCTACAAACTCCACCATCACCATCAAAAACCAGACGGTGCTGCTGCACCCAATTGTGGACGAGTACTACGACCCGACGTTCGAGAGATCGTCCAACTTTGCCGAGTCCAAGGGCCTCATGGGGACCATTCCCGTTCAGGAGAACCTCAACGAAGACGTGCCGGTGCCCCCACTGGAGAGAGAGGGCCGGAGATCCATCTACGTGTGAGATTTCCTGTTGCATTGCATTATTATATTACTGTATAACATTACAAACACTACTTGTTACTATTGTGATTACGGCTTTAGTTTAGAGCTACACGCGGTTGTAAATCACCTACTACTTACAGCAAACATTGCTGCTAAAGAGATGAGCATCGCCCAAGATGACTTGGCGGAGTACCATATACCACTGTTCTGCTAAACAACAATAATCTCTGCGGCAGCTAGCATCAACTGGTATGCTTCCAGCTAAGCCACTGACGGCTCTACCTAACCATCGGCTAAGTGCATTTTACGCTAGATAACCTCACTCACTATGGTGTATGTAACCATCACAGCATCAACACCACTGGCCACTGTTCTACACGACCATTGGGCATTACCTACTATGTTCCAAAGACACCATTGCCACAGTCATCACAGTCATCCCATAGTAATCCCACTGAGGCAGTTGCTACAACCTGAGCGGAAAATTGGAGAAATTTCCTTTTCCATGGATAGGTAGAAATTGTTGCTTTTGGCACTAAGATTAAAAGGTGTGCAAAATGTTGGAGATTTAGCATTTCCGAACCAACCAGCACACACCCAAACCTTCCACTATCTGCAGATGAACCCTGAGCTGCACCAGAACAGCAGCCAGCTGCTGATAACAAGCCTGCCCCCGGAGTTAATCCGCAAGATTCTGCTCAACCTCAGCAAAAACGACCTGATGGCCTTGTGCCTCACGTCCAAAGAGCTCTATTTGAACATAGTCGAGTGGTTCCTGTACCGGAATGTCGAGCTGTTCCGCGAGTTTGATCTCAGGCTGTTTCTCAACACCATTCTGAACAACCCAAAACTGGCACATTATGTCAAGTCGATCAGGTTCCATAACCCGCTGGAGGAGGAAGAGGAAGAGGAGAAGAAACACATCACTGCCACCACCAACATAATCAGCTTCAACAACGAGCTGTACGTGGAGCTCCTGCTCTCCATCATATCGATACTGCCCAATTTGCGAGAGGTGTCCATACTGGAAATCCCGTCTGGGTTCAAGTTCCCCATCACAAGCCTCAACACCCTGCGCAAACTGCCCAAACTCAGCATAACCTGCGAGAACGACTGGAGCATCCCGCTGCGCCCGAATCTGCTCTGGTCCTTCGGCGACATCCACGAGCTCAGCCTGTCCAACATCCTCATCGACTCCAACTCCCTCAAGGACCCAAACCACCCGGACACCTCCTCAACAAACCCAGACACCTCCACCAAAGACTTTGTATCCCCCATAAAGAACCTCACCCTGACGTCCTGCTCCATCACCTCCACAGGCTCCAAGCACCTGTCTACTTACTTCCAGAATGTCGAGACTTTGCAGCTGATTGAGCTCAACAACTACTTTGACCTGCTAATTTGCAAAAACTTTAGAAACCTGAAATACCTAGCAATAGACCTCAACTCCAAGTGCTTCAGTCTCTACAACCTCAACGAATTCAACTCAATCAATATCGGGAACTTCAACTCCAACTACTCCTACTACAACTCGAAATTTATCCCCAAATTCTACCTCAACTACCTGAAATTCAAAGAGTTTATTGAGTTTCTGCCCGTTGTGTCCAAGATTTCGCTAGTCAATGTATCCTTCTCGAACCTACTGCCAATCAACCCGAATTTGGAGATAAACTTGGTGAACAACAATCTATTCAGCTTTCTGAAATTTTTATCCAATTTTAACACGATTGAGTTCATTTTACTGAAGAATTACAAAATCCATCAAAAAAGGAACAGAACCGACTGGAAGCTCTTGTTGAACCCTTGCTTTACTGATAAGAACATGGTTCAAGTTAAAGATAAAGACGGGTTAATATTGTTTTCCAAGTGAATGATACTACTTGATAATTTATACCTTAATTGTATTTTTGTAACAAATGATACTATACAACTAGGTAAACTGCCAAAGCCATAACCGAAACCGACAGCAAAACTGTCTTGCACTTATTGCCTATGCGCTCGCCTATGAAAGTTAGTACTATGTCTAAACCAAAAGAAAATAACGCAGAAACACACTGAAGAGAGTTATTTTGTAAGCTATAACTGGTCATTTTCCTCCTCCTCATCATCATCATATTCATCGTATTCATTCAACTCATCAAAGTTCAAATACTCACCTTCACTCTTGATATTTCTCAATTTAAACTCCTCATATTCGGTCATTTGATTAATCGAGGTTGTAACTTTTACGTATTTTTCTTTCAGGTTGTATTTCGACCCATCTTTATTGAAAATCTCAAAAGTGGTGACTAAATCCTCTTCTTTTAAAGTCACAAATCTACCTCTCTTGACATCATAAACTCCTTCTGCAATTAACTCTTCAACAAACATTCTGTCGACAAACTTCTCGACATTTAAATTTTCGTAGGTTTCTTCACATTCAGGAACCTTCAAGTTGCCCAACTTTTGCTTAATTTCTCCCCTGCTATATAGGTTTGAAATATGTCTACCTGATGGTAGGTCAATTGAGTTGTACTGGTTTTTTAAATGGTCAAAGTCTGGTAAGATTCTAACGTCGCCCTTCTCATCAACCTCAACTAGACCATAATTATTTGGTTCTTGTGAATATTCGTACACAAGTCCACCACTAAAAACACCAACCATGTCATCCGAGTAAATGGAGTTTATTTCCTCAAAGATCCGTGGTTGAACTTCATTGCATCCAAATTCACTGAAGAAAATTGGTCTGGTGTACTCCTCATAATCACTAACTAAAACGTCGTATCCACTCGTGTAGAATGTTTGCTCACCGCACCACTGGTACGTGTTCACACCATAAAAGTCAACTGAGTCTAATTGATCCTTTTGTTCAAAACTATTGGTACATTCTAGATACTTGGACAATGAAATTCTGAAACTCAAGTCATCAGCTGCTGAATACCCAACTGGAATGAATCTTGGTGAGTTTTGCGAGATGTATGTTTTCATATCGGTTATCAACGCCTTGATGAAAGCTGGTGAGTTTTTAGCCGACTTCTTGTCGTTGACTATTTCGTTTCCTGCGAAAAAGCCCAACGTGTTGTTGTAACCAGAAAACTGATCGATTATTTTGAAAACATGCTCTAGGTAACGTTCATTATAAGTTGTCCATGGCTCGTACCTATTCAAATGCTGGTTCTCTAGCGGAGAGTTAACATCCAACACAAGATAAATTCCTGCTGCTGCTAGCAAAGTCATACACACATCATGGTCCAACTCTGGGTTCACAGAGTAAATTCTCACTGCGTTAATTCCCAACTCTTGGAATAAAATAATATCCCTGGCGCACGCATTGGGGTCCGACAACGGGTCTTTTTCACTGCTAACAGCAGAGGAGCCCCCAACTTGGTAGTCCACGCCCTTAAGAAAAAATGGTTCTCTTGTGACGGTGTCAATAAAATACCGACCATGGATGCCTATTGGATGCACTAACGCACTAACTGTTTGCGCCAAAGCTGAAACCAACGCCAGCAAAACACAGTTTTTCATTCTCGTGTGTTTCTAAGCTTACCGGCAGTACTGCTAAAGCAGAAACAGGCAAAACCAGCGCCTTTTTCATTCTTTTGATTCCAAAGCTGATTTTGTGACACAAAAATGAATTAACAAAAAAAAAAAAAAAAAAA
>JAJLVZ010000013.1:154301-166408 GCA_030570575.1 [Candida] sp. | reverse complement strand
AACAATGTCAGCAAGTTTATTTTCTTTAAAGGGCAAAGTCGTTGTTATCACAGGAGCTACCAGAGGTATTGGCTTTGGAATGGCTACAGGTTTAGCAGAAGCTGGTGCTGAAATGATCATTGTCCACAGAAAAAGTACCGATCCAACCAAGATTGTTGAAGCCTGCAAAGCAGTTGGGGTTAAAGTCCACACGATTGCGGCTAGTCTCGAGAATAATGATGATGTTGATAAAATCTTGCCATTGGCATTGGAGAAGTCTTCCACAGGTAAAGTTGATGTGTTGGTTAATAATGCGGGCATGTCAAGAAACCGCGGTCCTGCCGAAGACTACACGGATGAGGACTGGAACATAGTTTTACAAGTTAACACAACTTCAGTTTTCAGATTGTGCAGAGCTTTTGGTAAGCATTGGATCAGTGCAGGCCAAAAGGCTAAGATTATCAACACTGCCTCCTTGTACTCTGTTATTGGAGGACAAACAGTCATTCCATACACCGCATCCAAAGGTGCTGTTAACCTATTGACAAAAGGATTGTCAAATGAATGGGCTCCAAAGGGTATCAATGTGAACGCTATTTTACCGGGATATATCCACACTGATATGACTGACGATCTGGTTCAAAATCCTGAAAAGACCAAAGAGTTAATGAGCAGAATCCCAGTCGATAGATGGGGTACTCCAGACGACTTCAAAGGTCCAACCGTGTTCTTAGCAAGTGCTGCTAGTGACTATATCACTGGTGAAGAACTGTTTGTTGACGGTGGTTTCAGAGCTAAATAAGCTAATTGAATTACTTTGCTCTTGGTGCGTGTGTAGAGTGCTGTCTGCTAGTGGGTCTTAGTTCTGCTGCTTAAAGAATTGAAAGAAGCAAAAAAAAACAATCTGATTTCGCCCAGGATCGAACTGGGGACGTTCTGCGTGTTAAGCAGATGCCATAACCAACTAGACCACGAAACCCGATTTGTTGTCAAAAAATTCGCACGGTTTAACACACTCGGGCATAAAATTTGCCGTACTCCGTTTACTACCCTAAAAAAATTATCAAATTTCTTCTTAATTCTTTAACAAAAAGAGTTCAACTCATTCAAGCAATCAGCCAGCCACAGGAATGTTCAGACAGAGCTTAAAGAGCTTAGGACTTTTATCAAGGGCTTCAGCTGCAAGGGCTGTGAAACTCCCAGCCAGCAACACATTACTAAGAACCAGTTTGCTATCTAATTGCAAAAGACACAATTCAACTAATGCTAGCCCAAAACCAGACAACACGGCTCAAATCAAAACCGATACACCACAGCTAATGATTGCGTTTACGTGTAAGAAATGTGATACCAGATCAAGTCATGCCATGTCCAAGCAGGCATACACAAAGGGAACAGTATTAATCACCTGTCCTGGCTGCAAAAATAGACATTTAATAGCTGATCATTTGAAAGTGAGTTTCAAAGTGTCTAATAATGTGCTCTTTTCACTAACTAAATCTATAGATCTTTTCAGACGACCATATAACAATCGAAGATATCTTGAAATCTAAAGGTGAATCGGTTTCCCAGGACACTGACGACTTGGTATTTGAAGAAATCCCTGATAAACTGAAAGGATTGATTGGCCACTTGGCTAAAGACGCGCCAAAGGATAAGCAAGTTGACTCAAACAAAGTACACTCTTTACCACATAACTCTGACAACTAGTTATCTACTTTTTTTTTTTAAGTGGAATAATTATTCGAAAAAGTGGTACCGTGTCTGTACCCTTGTATATACTGGCAGGTTCACCGTGTACATAAAGCTGTCGATTTGATAGATGAATTGACTCATCCAGTGTCATTTCAGTAGTTGTAATTTGTATTTCTGGTACGTGCCGCAGAACACGAAATATATTTGCCACCAAAATTATAAACAATTGAAAATATAAAGAAATAAATTAAAATACAGAATTGACGCGTTTAGCGAGATGAGCAGTGAGTTTGGAGCCTGGAACGATGCCGGACGGACTATTAACAGTTATCAGACTACCAAGGATACTCAAACAACTACAATAATGGTTACAATGGGGGAGATTATAATGCTGGGGGATTTGAAACCACGGGAGATGTTAACAATAGCTCACAACAGGGAAAGACGTACTCTAAAAGCAGTTTAACGCCAGTGACTATAAAGCAAATCATAGAGAGCAAGCAGCTTGTCCAGGACGGGGACTTTGTTATAAATAACTTGGAGCTAAACTTAGTTTCATTTGTTGGTGTGATTCGTGGAGTTATTGATGGAGCCACCAATCTGAAGATTCAAGTTGAGGACGGCAGTGGTACGATTGAAATAAACAAATGGCTTGATGACAAGGGTAACGAGGACTCGACGGTTGAATTTCTGGTGCAAGGTAAATATGTTGCAATTACCGGGTCAGTGAAAGAATTTAATGGTAAGAAGTCGATTCAGCATGCAACGTTTAAAGAGATTAAAGATTTCAATCAAGTTTTATACCACCATCTAAATGCCATCAACATCCATCTAAAGGCGCAGGGACTGTTGAACAAAGACGAGAAGCTGTTCATTAGCAAACCAAGTGATGGTGAAAACAGCAGTAGTGGCAGTGGAGGTAACGTTCTGGAGAAGATATATCAGTTTATCGCAGTCAACACGCCATCTATGTCAGAAGGTGTGCCGGTGCAGCTGATTGCGCAAAGCTTAAACTTACTGACTGATGATGTGGTTCTGCATTGTGGGAAGTTGGCTGAAGATGCAAGAATTTACTCAGGTTATGATGAGAACGGATTTTTGGCGGTTCTGTAAAATATACGAATTCAACTTATAACATGTTTGTGCTATTGTAATTAGAGCATCCATAGGTGGTGTTATTAGATATTTACCAAATTTAGTTTACTAGCGATTTGCAGAAAATATCAGCTAAAATTCCACACTTTTCCCGGTATTTGCTACTATTGTTGCATTCACCTATGAAAAGCAATGCTGTGTCTTAGCCACCTTGCCATAGCAAATCTTTTAAATTTTTACTGAAGCGACTATGTCCAGAATTATCAAATATTACTAAGGCCGAAATATTTTAGGTAGTTGAACTAAAAGTAACTGACGTCAACTTATTGCAGTTCAAATTAGAGGTCAGATCAAATGCTTTTGGAGGCAACCATTGCGTCAGCTTGCACTGAGGTGAATATCAAAAACAAAAAAGCAGAAGGCGCAGTTGCTGATCTGCTCCAAATGGAAAAGCGCGCAGGCAGTCGTAGTAGTGGTTGATATATATGTATGCATCTAAATAAAGAGCATACTGCTATAGTTCAAGAAAGCTGCAGCTAATCACGAGGGCACATCAAATTTAAGGAACATGCTGACATTATCGCAATTATCGCAATTAGGTTTTGCAATTTTTCTGAAATAGTTCAATTTTCAGGCGCAGTAAATGACAAAAAAGATACAATGCAAAATTGCGATCGACCCTAAAAGTGTTGCAATGCACGATTGTAGATAGAGATCGACGGTCCTTGCAGTTTTATAATACTCACAACCACGGCTAGCCACCACTGCTTACTGAGCACTGGAATTCAGTATGAGGGTGTTGTGGCATTTCGTTGGGTTTTGCGCTTAACGCCTAGGGCAAAGACCGGTTCTTGAAATTGTAGGCTGAGTAAACCACCACCAGCAAGGCGTGCCTGATTTCCATGCTGAAGAAGCGTGAACGGCTAAACACTCAGATCAACTACGCAGGCTTTGTACATATAAATCTAGTGCATCAAATCGTTTTTCGTAAAGATGCTAACAAACGCAGGCGGCGAGTTTTGAGGAGCTTGCGAGTTACAGTTACAACTTTATTAGGTATCTGGCAAGGCTGTAGATAAACTCCCACGGATAATGGTTGTTAGCTTACTCTGGGCAGGTAGATCAGTGAGATCACCTGGAAAGTAAGGCTATTTTGAGCTGGGGCCAGGTGTCCATTCTCTACTGCGACGTAACCGATCGTATACTCTTGGTCATTATCGAACAATTAAACAACACCAGCTATATCCAGAGTTCCTGGTGCCATGCACCAGAAAATCCCCTGCAACTGCTCTGACAAGTCTATTGTCTACTAACACTGTGCAGAGGTTAGCCTGATCGCAAGTCATCTCTGGTTACAGCTATAAATAAAATCGCCTCACTGGTGATTTGGCTGCAAACTTCAGCGTCCTAATGCACAACAACTACTGACCATTTCCGTAACTTTTTAGTAGCTGTTTAGCCTTTAAACTGTATTAATAACTCTGAGACAACACCATCTGGTTATCTCGTGGCAAAACTCGTCCCACCGCACCTCAGTGCCCAAGCATTTCAATACCCTGCTCAAGTACCAATTTCTTTTCCAAGCGTTGTTATTCCACCGCAAAGTCCACTGCCGGGTGCAGCTAAACTACAAGAAGATGGCCATCTCCGAAACGGTTAGTTTCCTCAGTCAAACGGAGTTTTTCACGCCTTCTATTTCCTGCATAGAAACTGCTTACAATGCAGATGCAGCAAAAAGCAACGACAAAAAAAATACTTTTCAGTAGTAGTTTTGAGATTTTTCTTATTAATGTCAAATAGACTACATGAGTATGTATAAATATATAGTAGCATCACAACTAAACCTCGAATTAGTGCCCGCATGGTATGGGGGGATTATTGACTCAGCTTGTTTAGTGTCTTGAATCGTGGTCCTTGAGTTGGCCTAACCTATAAATTTCAATACACATTCCACAGATCAACCCAGCTAGACTGCGCATATATTGCTTCTTTACCCATTCAGATTCCAAACTACATTCATCAGTCGTAACATTTCCACTTCATCAGTACATTCCATACTTCACCAACATATTTCAACTGTACTCACGCACCGCATACAACTTGATATAATAGTTGGTTGGATTGTACACATTGTCATCACCCAATATGCCAGCAGGAAAACGAGCACGAAGAGCCAGATCCAGAAAAGGCTGCTACACCTGCAAACAGAGGCATATCAAGTGTGATGAAACGTTGCCGATCTGTAACAACTGCATAAAGTCCAATAAGGTGTGCGAGAAGGACAACAGGTTTTATGGCACTTTCAAAAATGAGTTTTACAAGCCAGTGGGGCTGAAAGGCATCAGGTACGACAATATAAGGATCCTGGATCAGTCGTTGACGATTGGAATGTATTTTAAAGGAGAGAATCTGCACGACTATACCTACTGGATAAAATTCCACTCCACAGAAGACCTTGTTGAGAGCTTCCATGATTTGGAAGCTATTGAGAACGATGCCATCGGTGAGCTACCCCCAGCAACACCTGACAGAAGTAAAAGCATTTGCATGACAAGTGGATCATCTCCACTTGAATCACTCACCTCTCACAATGGGGGTTTTGACCTGCGCATCTTTATGAGAAAAATGTCACTTTTACCGGTACCCAATGCCGAACAGTTCTTAACGATATACACAACGCCCAATGACTTCAAAGATACGTCTGCAAATCTACTGGCAGTGGATGATTTAAATATTCAAGATTTCGTCAATTTCGCAAATTTTTTAGAGATGAATAAGTTCAGTGAGAGTTTTACCAGTTACTGTTTGATATACTTTCAAAGTATAAACATTGTGTGCAAACTGAACTTGTTTGACTTGTTTGATTCAAATTCTGAGATCAACAACTTCCTAATAAAGAAAATTAAAATTTTGCTAAGAGTGCCTATCCTACAGCAATATGAAATATTAATGAATGGATTTGAAATTGCATTAATGGATTTAAACACTTCACTGAAATTTAAGAGACCACCAATATGTTTTAGAAACTGCTTTACTAAGCTTAAACTTGAGGATTTTTTCACAATTGGCAATGGCAGCACAGTGTCATTAGCAGAAATTGAAGATGAAGAAGAAAGTGAAGACTTCTTATATAAAAAGGCACTGAATCTAAACTTATTTGACGACCTCAACTTTTTACTAATGTCAATCATTCGTATTTTGAAAAAGCTCAACACACTGCTATATGACAGGGAGTTGAAGAACAAAAATATTGAATTGAATAAGATTTTGAAGGCATTGAAAGAATTTGAAAATAATCAGTTTTTAGCAATCTACTCACCAAAGTTCAACACATTAACCAACAGGTTTATTTACGAAAACCTGAAGACCCAAAAGCTGCATATTTTTTATAATTTTGTTTTGGTTTTCATTGACCTCAACTTTATCTCAATTATGAATGCTGAGAATATTAACTTGTTTCATGAGAATAACACTCAGCTCAACTTGTTCTGGAAACATTTTGAGTCTGACAATATCAAAAGGCTGCACTATTTAATCAGCGATTTTGACTTCCACAATGACTGTTTCATGAATTTCTTAGAATCGTATCAGGAGTACTATTAGGTTCCATGCTTTATCTAAGGTTTAAGATGGTTCCAGACTTTACTAAATTAAGGTTCAGTTTAGATTAGGCTTTTTTTGCCAGGCCGTCAGAGATCGAACGGCTTCCCAGCATTAGTCTAGACTGCTCCAGAAAACTAACTTGCGTGATCCAAGAAACGGCACTTCCTAAATTGTTTGAGACTGCAATGTATATACGAAACAATAAAATAACATACAAACCTGTAACCAACTTGCCGGGAACTAGTGGAACAGCCCGATTAACTTCCAAAAATAATGTAGTTCTGCAAAGTTTTTTAGATCTTGCAAGCAGAGCTAAAACGTACTAATTCAGATCTTATTGTTGAAGAGATGACTGACTTTTTTCTGGTTTTTTTTGACTAAATCTGAGTGGTGGAAAAATGAAAACAAAAAAAATGTCAAAAAAACAATTTGATTTCGCCCAGGATCGAACTGGGGACGTTCTGCGTGTTAAGCAGATGCCATAACCAACTAGACCACGAAACCGAAATTGTTGCCGATTTTTTCTGCATGTTTGGTATATTCGCGCTGTGAAGTTCATCTGCAATATCCTGATTCAAGGGTTTCAGTCATAAAGCTTGTATGGATTTGTTCATGTTATGCTATGGTAAGATTTTTTAGAAGTTGGTTGGGGGGTTTTTCAGGATTTCTGGGTTGCATATAATTCCACTTTGGCTAAATTTTTTTCTGCTCTGCAAATTATAAAATTGTGTGGAGATGTCATATAACGGTATAGGGATCCCAACGGCTAGGGGTACAGGCACGAACGGATATGTGCAGAAGAGTCAGGTGAATGTCAAGGACTCCAATTTCAGTAAAAGAGAGAGAATTGCCAGGGAAAACCAGAAAAGCGCAAAACTGGTGAAAATTGTTAATAAAGATAAAGAGCTGGTGGACCATGAGTACAAGAGACAGCTGGAGATTAAAGTGAGCGAGTACCGGGACCAGCTGGAAGAGGACGAGAGCTTGGGGGACGACGAGATCGAGGAGGCGTGCAAGAAGTATCGGCAAGAACTGCTGGAGAAGAGATCTAAAGGTAGTGTGAACAGTGCAAGGACTAAGAAGGATATTGAGCTGGACTATTGATGCTAGTGGCTATTCTGGGGATTGGGCTTTGTTGTTGATGAGTATTTTCTGGCTGGTCAAACTGTTGTTTTCAATCTCCCATAGCAGCATCCTCAAATCGTTATAGAACGCAACGTTCTGCGTGAACGCCCCCTTGACCAGGTACAGCTTCATTTTGGACTTGTACCGTGGGGAAGTGATGTGTTTTTTGATGAAATCGATGCTGAACATTTCAGGTTCTATATTGCAGAAAACCTCGAATTTGGCCACTTTCCCTTTGGTATTTCTAGCCACCTTCACAAATGCGCAGTTGTCAGTTTCAAAAATGGTGCACAGCTCACTGTGGAGATTTTTTAGCCCTTTATCAAAGTTCTCAAACAGGATCAGTTTGGATCTGAAATTGCGCTCGTTATTGAAATCTTTTTCAGCTGAGTGGGTGAGCCGCAAGCTGCTGTTTTCCGTTGAGAGTTCTGTCATGGTGACGGAGCTTGTGTTGAGCACGGCCAAAACGAGCTCATCAAGTGACTCAAACATGATAAACCGTGCTTCCAGGTTGCTATTGAATGGTCGCCCCTGCGCTCTTTTGGGGTTTTGTTTGTTGCTATTGAATGGTCGGTCCTGCGCTCTTTTGGGGTTATGTTTAGTGCAGTTTGAGCTGTTAATTGCACTTGGGAGTATGGAGCTTGAGTTTTGGAACAGTTTGATGAGAGATTCGAGCTCAGCCATGGCACCCTGGAGAACTACATGCTGTATAAATTTTTCATTGTTTGCCACCGGTTGTAGTGTTGTCGAAGATGTGCCAATGCAGTAATTCAGTAATTCACTCTGGTGCTGACGCACTGCTTACAGACAGTTGGTTTATACATCACCCAGCAGTTGTTCAAATACTAGATAACGCGTAAATTATAAAACTGTAAAGCTGTTTCACAAGAGAGTACATAATCGAAGCGTGCTAATAGTGCAGCAAGACCCCAGGCACCCTAGGCACCCCAGGCATTCCCAGGCACCCCGGATGCCCAGCAGGCCACTGTAGGCGCCTACTGGCACTGGGTACGCGTTTATTACCCCAAAAGGCAATTGCCGCATTAGGAAGGTAGTGTGAATCGCCTGCTGTACTGCTGAAGTGCAACTTCCGCTGGCACAGCTACGAGATCTTGGCAGACGGACACTGCGTGTTACGTGCTGCTCGCTTATGGGGTCCAGACACTGGTTTTACCGTTTCGTGTTGGGCCCACATTGCAATGAAAAAAAAATCACGAAAAGGATAAGTGTTCTTTTCACAAATTTGAACTGAAGAGCGAAGTGAAGATGGCGGTACGTTGGAACCAACGTACTCTACGTCTTTTGGGGATTGCGAGCGCAGTGCTGCTGTTCTTCATTCTTGTCATCAGCCGAGACTCGAGTAATGCAGGCACTGAGCTGAACGACAAAAGCGCCAAAGTGGGCAGCGGTGGCGAGCTAAGAAGAAAGAAGGGCAATGGTGCTGCGCGGGGAGCCAAGGCAGGCGCTAAGGCGGGCCCAGCAGGCCACGGGGCGTACGAGAGGGCCAATGCGACGTTTGTGACGCTGGCCAGAAACTCAGATCTGTGGGACCTGGCAGACAGTATCAGATCGGTAGAGGACAGATTCAACAACAAGTACCACTACGACTGGGTGTTCCTAAACAACGAGCCCTTCGACGAGGAGTTCATCAAGCTCACCACCAGGCTAATCTCCGGTAAGACCAAGTACGGGCTGATTGATAAAGAGCACTGGGGCTACCCATCGTGGATCAGCGAGGAGAAGGCTGCCCAGACCAGAGAGGACATGAAGAACATCATCTACGGCAGCTCCGAGACGTACAGACACATGTGCCGCTACGAGTCCGGGTTCTTCTACAGACATGAGCTGATGCAGGACTACAGATACTACTGGAGAGTTGAGCCAGAAACCAAGATGCACTGTGACATCAACTACGATCTGTTCAAGTTCATGGAGACCAACAAGAAGAAGTACGGCTTTGTCATATCGCTCAAGGAGTACCAGGCCACAATCCCAACGCTGTGGGACACCACCTTGGAGTTTTTGAAAAAGTACCCACAGTACCTACATAAGAACAGCCTGCAGGAGCTGATTTCAAACGACAACCTCAAGACATACAACCTGTGCCATTTCTGGACCAACTTTGAGATTGCCGACATGGAGTTCTGGAGAGGTGAGGCGTACTCCAAGTACTTTGACCACTTGGACCACAATGGAGGCTTCTTCTACGAGAGATGGGGTGACGCCCCAGTCCACTCGATTGCTGCATCTCTGTTCCTTGACAAGAGCGAAGTGCACTTCTTTGACCACGTTGGGTACTATCACGGTCCGTTCCACAACTGCCCTATCGACGAGAAGGTTAGAGACGAGAACAACTGTCTGTGTAATCCAAAGGACGACCTCACATGGCACAGACATTCATGCACCAACGAGTTCTACGAGCTACAGAACTGGAAGAAACCAGAGGGCTGGAAACAGGCCCGTCAGTAGATTATTTATACATTATTATCTTAAAGGGCGTAGCCACCTCAGGGAGCCCCTAAAGGGCGTAGCTAAAGTCATTGTCGTGGTATAGTCGTCGTGGGAGTAGCCATAGTACGAGAGGTAAAGGTGAAAGTAGCAGAAGTCATAGCACAGCCATGGATGCATAGTAGTTGGAAAAGCTGCCATTCTGGAAGTATAGCAGTGGTTATAGCGCAGCTTAAGATATTAATCAGTTATTGGCTAGGTATAGCAATTAGCAAGGTACAAGTGCAGTTACCCAATAGAGACTGGTCCTAGCGAGTGTTGAAGTGGATATAGAACTAGCCATCCCTTGTGCAGTTATAGTAGAGCAGTTAGTGGAGCATTTAGTATAGTAGTTATAACAGTAGTTAAAGCGTTATAGCTGTAACAGTTATAGCGATAGATCAGAAAGCAGTTACAGCTGATAGAGACGTACATACTCATGATTGATAGTGTTGACTGGTGGTACCAGTGTACTTTTGGTAGTATCACTATAATACTGGTCATAGCAATATGATACTGCTGTACGAAATAGTAGTATATAGTAGAGTATAGTGGTGGAGTTATAGTAGTAGTTTAAAGGCAGAGTTATAGTATTACAACTTAGTGGCACAGTTATAGTAGTAGAGCACAGGAGAAGAGTAAAAGCTCTTCATTCTGTTATAGCCGCAATAGGAGACTTTACTAATAAATAAAAATTTTATGTTTTATTTATAAATTGTACTGACATATACCGAGATGGCGGTTTCGTACAAAAGACTGGTGCGGTACACGGTGGTGATAGCCGTCCTGGTGTATATAGTTGCACACAACATAGCTAACAAACTGCACTACAATCAGCTAAATGCGCTACAGCAGTTAATTAACCAAAATCAGTATGACATCAAAGATGATCTCAAGATGGGTGATTCTGAGAATGTCAAGATTGTGTATAAGGACAGTGAGGGTGCGGAGTACGAGCGGGAGAACGCAGCACTTATGTCGCTGACAAGAAACGAAGATTTACTGGAGCTGGCACAAACTGTGCTAAACTACGAAGACAGATTTAACCGAAAGTTCAAATACGACTGGATATTTGTTAATAACGAGCCGTTCAACGACCACTTTATCAGGCACATCACCAACTTGGTGTCAGGCAACGTCTACTTTGAGACAATACCTAAAGAGTACTGGGACTTTCCGGACTTTATTGATAAAAAGGCTGCATTACAAAACCGAATCAAATCCAGAATTCACATGCCATATGGCGCATCAGAATCGTACAGATTTATGTGCCGGTTTTTTTCAGGTTTTTTCTACAAATTAGATTTGGTTAAGAAGTATGAATTCATATGGAGGGTTGAGCCGGAAACAAAGTTGCTGTGTGACGTTAACTATGATGTATTCAAGTTTATGAAATCAAACAATAAAGTTTACGGATTTAGTATTGCAATTCATGAGTATGAAAACACCATTCCAAACTTGTGGAAGCACGTGAAGGAGTTTATAAAGCTCAATCCACAGTACCTCAGCCCAAACAACTTGATGAATTTTGTTTCTGATGATAAGGGCGAGTCGTACAACTTATGTCATTTTTGGACGAATTTTGAGATTGTCAACTTGAATTTCTTCCACAGCCAGGTCTATTCTGACTATTTCAACTTCTTGGATAAAAATGGCGGGTTTTTCTACGAGAGATGGGGAGACGCGCCAATCCATTCAATTGCCGTGTCGCTGTTTTTGGACAAAGACCAGGTGCATTTTTTTGACGATGTTGGCTATTTCCACAAACCCAACTTCCACTGCCCAATTGATGACAATGTGTGGAAAGAGAACAAGTGTAACTGCGACCAGGGACTTGACATGACATTCAGAGATTATTCGTGCGTTGTGAAATACTACGACGCAGACCCTTCATTGAAGAAACCTATCGGGTGGCAACTGCACCAGGGAAACGGCCAGTATTTTGACTAGCCAGTTACAAAACTCAACGAAAAGGCTTGTAAATAGAAAAGTTTTGTTAGCTGTCAAATGTTAACCATTAACTATTAACCGTTAACCGTTAACCGTTTTTTTCCCAAGGTGTTTTGTTAACCGTTTTTCTCCAAATTTTTTTTTTTTTTTTTTTTTTTTTTTTTTTTTTTTTT